>VZTE01000277.1:3377-86867 GCA_013397775.1 Eulacestoma nigropectus
GCAAAGGAACGGTGGGGGCAGGGCAGTCGTGGCCCGGCTCCCAGCAGGGCAGGGAAAGGCGGGCTTGGGATCCCGGGGTCCCCTGAGGCACTCGAGCAGATGGGTAGAAGGAAGGCAGCAGAAGGCAGAAAGCCTGTAGTAGTGGCGAACTCTCTCCACAACGACAGCAGCACCTTCCCCCCTCAAATGCCGGCAGAACAAGAGATCTAGGAGCCCCACCCAACCCCTTTTATCCAGTTCAAATCTTGCCACCTCTCTGCCCCACACGAGAAAACCTCAGGTAAAAGAGGCTAGCCAGCTAGACTCCTCCCCCTGTGGCCAGGTCTTTTGTCTCTTTGGCAGCTTGTATGGGGAAAAATTCTTTGAGAGAAAAAGAAAACAAAAGGAGAACTCCTAAAACCCCAACATGCACAAAGGGGTATGGAGTGACAGGACAAGAGGTAATGGTTTCAAACAGACAAACATTAGGTTTAGATTAGATTTTGGGAAGAAATTCTTCCCTGAGAGGGTGGTGAGGCCCTGGCACAGGTTGCTGAGAGCAGCTGTGGCTGCCCCATCCCTGGAAGTGTTCAAGGCCTGGTTGGACAAGGCTTGAAGCTACCTGATAGCTTCAAGTAGAGTGTGTCCCTGCCCATGACAGGGGAGTTTGAACTAGATGATGTTTAAGATTCCTTCCAACCCAAAACATTCTAGGATTCTAGGATCCTATTGTTCTGTGATTCTATGATTTGATGATGCTATGAAAGTCTCCTTTCTAGGGACCAAACACTTAATTTTAGGTCCCATGCCTGCATTTCTAAGGTCCAGTGACTCACAGCTGCTCTGCTGGGGACACAGCACCTGCCGGGAGCCTGCCCTGGCCTAGGCTTTCCATAGGCTCCAGCTTCCTGGTGGAGCTGTTGATGGTCACATTAGAGGGACAGCACTGCTGGCTGGATTCTCTTTTAGGCATCTGTGACACCTTGAGCCTGGGAGGGAGGTCACTTGGAGGGTGAAGTCAAGGCTTTCCCACTCCCCCTTCTCAAGCAGGGGCACCTGCAGCCACTTGTCCACGATCATGTGCAGAGGGCTGTGGAACATGTCTAAGGATGGAGCCTCCATAGGCTCACTCTGTAGCTTCTGCTGGTGCTCAGCTCCCTTTCTGAACTGCAAAGGGTCCCTGTCAGCCCATCTCTCCAGCCTGCCCAGGTCCCTCGGGGATAGCAGCACAACCCCTGGCCTAAGTGCCACTCTTCCAGTTTGCTGTCATCTGCCAACTTGCTGAGCATGTCCTCTGCCCCAGAAGACAGACCATTAGTTGAGGAAGATGTTAACCAGGATCAATCCCAGTGCTGATTCCTGGGAGACAGTGTTTGTTCCTGACACCACACTAGACGTGGTGGCACTGAGCAGCACGCTCAGGGCCCAGCCAACCAGCCTTTTTCAGTCCCAATCACTGTTGGCTCATCCAGTTCATGTCCTTTTGAGTGACTTGAACTCCATATTTAAAAAGAAGAGATTGCCAGTTGGGCACATGCAAACATGCAGCTTTCAAAATCCCATTACACAAACATCCCACACAGGGTACTTCTACAAATTGCCCCAAAACCTACAGAGAAGGAAACACATTGTAAATTATACATGCAAGGCTAATGAGGGGTTTTAATTCTGGCTTTGGCTTTTCTGCCTGTTTGTTCCAAATGAGTGTTTCCTCCTCCTCTTTGTTGACTGGTGGTAGTCTGTGATCTCCACAAACCGTCTGCGGAGATCATAGCCCTGCTGTGATGGTCTGCCCTGCTCTCTCTGCCTTGGAAGGGGTTGCTCCCGAGCAGTACTGGGTGCAGTAGCCCTCTTGGAGCTAGCATTTGAGGACCCTTCTTGTGTATCATCCTTTGGGTCTCGATCACAATGTGGAGGGCTTCTTCTCCACCAGCTCCTCCTCCTCCTCCTCACTGACTGGTGGTAGTCCGTGACCTCCACAAACTGTCTGCAAAGATCATAGCCCTGCCGTGAGGACCGGCTTTGCTTTTTCTGTCTTGGCAGGTGTTGCACCCAAGCAGCACTGGGTGCAGGAGCCCACTGACAGCTTCTGTTGAAGGGCCCTGAAGCTGTGCCATCCTTGAAAGCGTGGTCACAACCTGGAGGACTAGTTCTCTTTCTCTTCCTCCCTGTTGAGTTGTTGGAGTTGGTGCTGTTCATGAACCAGCTGCAGTGATCATTGCCCCACTGCAGGGATCTACTCTGGATCCTCTCCCTGGAACTTGTCCTCTGGGAGTGTGTCGACATAGTCCTACCAGGTTGACTGTGTGTCCCTGCAGAACTCGCCTGCTCACTGCTGGCCCCCCACTGACTGAGGAAGGAATGGGCATAGGATGGTGTCAGAGAGGAAGCCACCATTCCTCCCATTTTCAAATCAGAACATCTGGAGAGAAAAAAAAGTGATCTCTGTTTAGGGCATTCCTTGCAGCCTCCTCTGGGATTCAGTCGTTTTCTTGGAGTGGTTTCTACGACAGAGAGAGGATTTCACCATGGTCACCAATGGAAAATTCAATGGGGGTCTTCCCACCAGGTCTGCCCCTGTCAGAGCAAGTCCTCATCTCTATTCTCCCTACAGCCTCCATTTCACAGAATCCTAGAAAGGTTTGGTTTGGAGGGTTCCTTACATATCATCTAGTTCCACCCCCCCTACCATGAGCAGGGACATCTACAGGTTGCTCCAACCTCCACCCAGACTGACCTTGAACACTTCCAGGAATGGGGCAGACGCAGCTTAGACAGAGAAGCGCGTAGACAACTTCTGCCAGTGCCTCACCATCCTCATGGGCAAGAATTTCTTTCTAATAACCAATCTAAATCTCTCTTTCACTTTGAAATTTTCACCTCTTGTCCTATCACTGCATTTGCTGATAAAGAATCCCTCTCCATCTTTCCTGGAGGTCCCTTTAAGTCCTCTCAACATAACCTAGTTTCAGAGAGCACGCAAGGAGCAGCTTACATAGGCCAGCACCCTAAAGCCCAGCAAGACAAAGACTGGTATGGCATAGCTCAGAACTGACAGCAATGAAATAAGCAGGGAAGAATTGTCTCCTATGACAGAAACACTCAGGAGGATGAGAAGACAAACAGCAAAGCCAGGAAGAGGAAATGTATTCTGAACACATGACCCTGGTTATTACCTGGCATAGAACAGCAAATAGGCTTGCTGCCTGAGAACTGCGTGGATGCCACAATTATCCACAGACTCATCATCCATCTTGTACCATAGTCCATTGCTGGCCTGCAAAGAAAGTCATCCATCTCTGGAAAGGAACTACAGGTTTTCTCCACAATACCAAAGAGAGAGAAGAGCTGAACAAAGAGTATACCAAAACAAATCCAAATCAGCCCTGAGGGAGACCTTCTCTCCCAAAAGCCTTGGCTATCTGTAACACTGACAAGCAAGTTTGTCTTCCTAGCACACATTTTACTCTATCAAGAGAGAAGTTGCTCTTTACCTTTGTGTAGCAGAAGAAGTGTCCATCAAGACAGGTGTCACCGCTGTGCACCACAAGAGCATATAAGGAGTAGAGGAGGGGTTCTCCAGCTGTATCAGACATGTACGGCCGAAGATCCAAGTACTCGGGATACTCCACAATCTACAGAAAGACCAAGTGGGCTCAGAAATGATCCTGAACTACCACATGAAACAGCTCTTCAGCACATAATGGTTTGGGCAGCAGGAAACTGTTCTCAGCCAAAGCAGCTCTGTTGGAGCAGAGTCCAGGATGGTCTTCTCATAGGAACTCTCCTCTCCTCATAACAGAACACAAAAACCCCAACATGAGCAGGTTCTGAAAGAGCGTACTGCTTTGGGGAATCTTCTGCTTCAAAGGGAAAGTTGCATTGCAGTTGCATACACACCTTGCTGATCTTCTTGCCTGTGTGATCAGCAGCCCTTTCCAGGCACACCGTGAAGACCTTGGGCACACGATGGACTGTAACCCTCTTAGAGGCACTAACCTTCTTCTCACACCTTGAAACAAAGTAGAGCAAAGTGCTGAAATGCACCCTGTCTTCCCCCAACAACACCCGACAAGCTTTTGTGTCTCACATATCCTTACAGTATTTTAAGGTTATTCCATGCCATAAGGTCACAATAAAAAAAGCTACATCTCATATTTGTGCTTTAAACCTCCATGAGAAGATGATTCTGCTCAATGACATGCAGCCCCTTCATGCAGAATCGAGTGTTAATGAGTTGATAGAAATCATCTTACTTGCTACATTTGAGGCAGTATTTTCCATCCAGCTTCTTGGATGTCACAAAGTCCTCCAGAGCTGTGATGAGGGATGAGGGTGCCTGGAGGAGTGAGAAAAGAGCCACTGAGCTGTGGGAAATGCCCATGCCTGAACACTTCCAAGGAGTCAACAAGAAGATCCAGGCAGCTGATGTTGAGGAGACCCAACATGACCCTGCAGGCAGTAGCAGGAAGGAGGGAAAGAGGGAAGAAGGGCAGGAGGGAGGGCGGGAGGGAGAAAGGAAGGGCGGAAGGAAGTAAGGGTGGAAGGGCGGAAGGAAGGAAGGGTGGAAGGGCGGAAGGGCGGAAGGAAGGAAGGGTGGAAGGAAGGAAGGAAGGGTGAAAGGAAGGGCGGAAGGAAGGGCGGAAGGGCAGAAGGAAGGAAGGAAGGAAAGGAAGGAAAGGAAGGATGTGATGCTGAACACTTCCTTTTTGTCCCAGGGGTTCCTGGGGCCATCAAGAGCTTCCTCTGTAGAATGGGGAGATGAGTGCCATGGTCTCTGCAGAAGGAGGTACACTCCCCTTCCCACCCACCACCAAGCTCCCTTGTGCTCGCAGGATCCATTTTTAAAACATGCTTTGGTTCTGGAGAGCTACAGGGGCCTTGGGATGTCTTGAAGCACAGTTGCAAGCCCTCTTACTTTGATATCCAAAAGGACATGCAGGAAGGCCTTGTAGGAATCAGAAACTGCTTGGCACCTCAAGCATGTGACTGGAACGAAAATCAAAATGCTGAGTGAAGTAAAAAGTTAATTGATGGTGACAGTTTATGCTCATGGTACCTACTATGCCAGTTATAGGACCAGCCATTTATCACAGGCAGACAGAAGGAAACATACCTCTGGATTTCAGAAAGCCCCCAAATATTTGATGGATGATGGTAGTTGTTTGAGAAGAGATGTCCACCCTGGAAATAAATGGCAAGGCAATTATCCCCTCCTCCAAGAGTTTAGCTTGGAAAGCCCTGGGCATAGGTTTTCCTTGATGGGAACACATCAAGAAGTCCAGTGGGCTCAGGAGTATGGAAAAGGTACTCATGCTTACTCGCTGCTTCCACTCAGACAAGCTCTCTGCATGGCCTCAAGAGCACAGCGTAAGAACTCATAGGCATCTCCGGCCATGTCAGGCTCAAATTCTTCTCCTATGACTAAGAAAGAAGTTAGTAGTTCTCACCTACAAGAAGGGGAGAGAACCTGTCAGAGCATCTGAAATTACTTACATTTGAGGTCCCTGACTACAGCCCTAGGCCAGATGACACTGGCTGAGGAATGCAGGACCTTCCTAACGTGTGCTTCCATGATGCACATCATGCAGAAGCCTTGCTGATGACCTGAAGAGGGAGGGAGGGAAGGAGGAAAGGAGGCAGGGAGAGAGGAAGGAAAGCTCCTCAGGTTAGTACATCATCCCTAGCACTGAGAAACCTAATGGAGATCTTGAAGTTCTAAGACCAGTCTTCGCTCCTTTTCTCCCAAGATGACAATGTCCTAACAAGCCCAGGACATTTTAGTGCAGGGACAATGTTCTTCAGAAATTGTCACAAGTTTTTGGTCCAATAAGTCAAGAGGGTTTAACTTGCAGGGACAGAGGCACCAGGCTAGAAGGAGGTGCCTTCCTGAAGATGGACACACATCTTGTGTCATCTGTGGACACACATAATGGAAAAAGTGGCTTCTTCTTTGAACATAAGCTCATGGGGCTGACAAAAAAGGGCTACTGTCCTCCTAAATACAGTTCCAGGTTCTGTAATCCTTAGGATGTGCTCAAGAGATTTACAAGGAGATATTCCTGAAAGTACTCACACAACTGGCTATGGTCACGAGAGAGCAGGTAGTTGGCCAAAGGGGGTGTGTATGTCAGGCACTGTAGGATGACGTTGATGTAGCAAGTACTGCCCAGGTTGCAGAGTCCTGCTCCAGGTCTCTGTCTTTGCTGCCAGTCCATGCAAATCTCCTCCCGGGGGAAGAGGACCCTTTGTGGCAGAGCCATTCCCTCAGCAATGACTGCAGGGAAATTATATTTGATGAGATGTGACAATATTGTTGCTTAAAAGCACATTCAAATGTTGAGTTCTCTACAGGAGCACTGAGGACAACAGCTCTAACTGCCATCCCAGATACCGTGGGGAAAGCCTAACAGCCCATTTACATCTACTGGTATGGGAAAACTTTTGGAAAACAGTCTGTTCCCTGCTTAGTCTGCCAAAAGTCCAACAAATTCCCACTCTGATTTCTGGCCCTCAGGCTACATTCCTTTCCCTCTAGAGCCTTGGATTATCAGTTCAAGTCTTCCTTTTTCCTGATTGTAATGTGAAAAGAACAAGCAAGTACCTACGGGTGTCAAGTCTTTCTATGAGCAATGTCCTCTTTCAAAGTCTTCTGCACTAGTGACAGAGTGACCAAATGCATTTTCCTGTGTCTAACCAAAATCACCTGCGTCAGTCTGGCTGCTCTCAGGAAACGCCTCAGATTTCACTCTAGTTTGTTAGCACATTGACACTCAGGGATGAAGCACCAGCCATGTTGTCTGTGGGCATTCACAAAGTTCAAGGCTGCTGGCAAAGCTGTTACAGGAATTATTTCCCATTGCAGCCGTTGCTCCTCTCAGGAACAGGTGGAAAAGTTCTGGATGGCAAAGGGTCCAGATCCTCTTCCAGAAAGATCAGATCAGAACTAATCCTGTCTCCTGTTGAGAAAGAAAATAAATGTAGCTCGAAAATTAAAAAACCCCAAAAGCAACCCACAAAACAGCTTTAACTGTCAGAATCATTTTGTTGGTGCTTGTAGTTGCTGCCAAGGACAAAGAATGCTTGAAAAAATGCAGACATGCAAGTAACAAAGAAAGGAGCTGAGTTATCCCGGAGACCAGCTCAATCTTTGCTGGTCTGCTCCTCAGGATACCAAGCATTGGGCAGCTGAGGTCACAATGGCTGGACAGGTGCAACTTCTCTGCCCCTTTGTGACACGAGGCTGCATGGGGGCGTGTCCTGTTGTGCCCAGGGAACCCTGTGGCTACCACAACCTGGGCACCTCGCACAACTAGAAGTCACTGGACCTCCCCTGGCAAAGAGTTCACCCACCAGCCAAGCTCCTGTCTCTTCCTGGAGCTGCAGCAGCCAGAGGAATTCAAGGCTGCTGAGGGCTATGAGCCTGGTCACTCGTTTGGCTCACACACTCGCACTGCTGGGGGTTTCTGTTCCATTCTTCCCAGGTACTGGAATGTGTCCATGAGACTTGTGTAGCAAATAACCTGGGGTCTTAGGGTTCATTTCCAATGAATTTTCTCTGCCCTTAAGGTCAGCTTCAGGCTGATCCTGAATGAGCGATACCAAAGGAACACCTTCAGAAACTGTGCTGGGTGAACCTTGGCTGGCTGCTAGGCCCCCACCCAGCTTCTCTCTCACCCTGGCTCTCTCATCCTTGCTGGCTTTTTAGCACCAAGATTCTTTGGAATCCACCTCTCAGGAGATAACATTAGAATCCAAAGCCTCATTTTAGGGTGCAAACTCCTCACTGAGGGCTCAAAGCCTTGTGTTCTTCATATGCAAAGCCTCATTTGGAAGCTAAAAAAAAAATATTTCTAGGATGTCAAACCGCATTTTTAAGGCTATTCCTTTAGTATCCATATATTTTAGTCTTGTTTTTAGGAACTACAATTTCATCGTTAGGGTCCAAAACATCCTGGTTTAAGTCCAAACCGACCTTGTTTAGGCACAAACCCCAATACCCATCTGAAGGGCTCAGATCATCATTTTGAAGGCTCCAAGTCCTATTTGGAAGGTCCAAAGCTTCATCTTCAAAGTCCAGAGCCTCATTTGTTTTGGTAGCAGAGAGGAGATCCGTGGAAGCTAAATAGAGGGTTTGGACCCCAGAAAGACCCTTTGGACTTTCTAAAGAAGGCTTTGGACTTTACAGATGAGCCTTTACCCTACAACTGAAACTTTGGACCTTCCAAATCAGGTCCTACAGGCAATAAATGGTAATATAAAACAGGTTGGAAGCTTAGAGATGAGGGTTGTGGCCCTAAAATGAAGGCTTTAGGCATGAAAAAAATTAATAGATGAGGTAGTACAAATGACCCTTTAGAACCTAGTGATTCTTCTCCACTGCCAAGAAGTGAAGGTTTAGGCTGCCATGGGGAGCTAAGTGCCAGAAACAGCTTTCTGACTTGTTACCTTTTGTGTGGAAGCAATCCCTGAACATATTCTGTTTTGGAGCTGGTCTCCTGAAAGTGGAGCAGGACCTTTTTAGGTGGGTTTCTTGCTCAGGAGAGCAAGAGGAACTGCAGGCTATGCTCCAGGGCTATGGGACTCCCCACTTCTCTGTGCAGATGAGGAGGATATGGGTATTGTCCTACCTTGTACAGCAAGAGCTGTTGTTGGATATAGCCAGCCACTGTGTCCCAGCCAGCCATTCACTCTGGAAAGCAGAGGAAAACCAGGCTGTGCTCTGCATCTGCTGGCTCTCAACTCTCCCAGCACCCCTGGGCTGTAAGGCATCAGCAGGCATGTCACTGCTGTCTACAGGCCTGGATGGAGGCACCCTCAGGACAGCTGTTGTGTCCCACAGCGCTGCATGGTGGGTCCTGGCAACAGTCCTGTGGTGTCTGCAGATGTCTGTACCTCTAGGGGTGGTACTGGTCATCATGAAGGTGAGCTCCATCCTCTCCCAGAAGCCCATCTTGGTCTGCCTCATGCTGGTGGGTTGATCTTCAGTGGCAAAAGCTCTGACAGATGTTCTGCAGCTTCTAAAATCTGCAGCTCCCTGTCTCAAGTGTCACAGCTGATATGTAGAAATTTTTCAGCTTGCCCAAAAAGCTATTGAAGCTGAGCCACCCGCAGACAGACTGTTGGAGCTGATATGCTTTCCAGTGTGACACAGGGAACACCCACACCATCACAGAGAAGGAAGGATGAGCACTCACCCCCCACAGTCTCTTGGGACCTACTTTACTCATAAGGGCATGGGGAAATGGGTCTTTGGAGTCTTAAAAGAAGGATTTGAGATGGCCAAATTGCAGACTGAATTCTAAAGAGGGGCTTTGGTCCCTGACATCAAGGCTTTGGAAAACTAAAAAAGAAGGTTTGGGGCCAAGAATGAGTCTTTGGACTCACAAATGAGACTTTGGACCTTGGGCCTTAAAAATGATGCTTTGGACCCTCTAAACGTGTCTTTGAACTCTAAAAGCATAAACCTTGGCAATTATAAATTGCTTTTTAGCAAATCAGTAAATTTTAGCAATTTTGTAGTCTAAAAATGTGGGTTTGGACTTGAAATTGACTATTTGTTCTCCCAAACACATTTTCTGGTGATTTAAAATGTATGCGGTTCTCCCTCTTTTTGAGGATTGCATCATATAAATGGTGTTTGTGCCTGAAAAACCCAGGGATAAAACTGAAAAATAACCCTTTGGACCTTGAAAATGTGATTTGGGATCTAATTTTTTCAATATTTAAAAAAATTTTTTTTGTTTGTCATTGGGATTCAGATTCAGATTCTGACCCTAATAATGAGGGGGCTTTAACTAAAATATCCCTGTGCTATAAACCCTGTTCTCAGCACAAATCTAAAACACAGGCCCCATAAAAGGTATTATGAAGAAATTTAACTTAATTACAGGCCAAACTAGTACTACTGTTCCCCATTATCCCTTGGGCCCCTTTAGGAAACTAATAGGACTCACTTAGGGATGGATCTTGTTTGCACAGGTTGCCAGCTGGCAACCGTTGTTCTTTCCTCTGTAGCTAGTATGCAAAAGCCCGAGGTATGGGGTTTAAGAATACATGCCATATACCCCACCCCTCTGCCTCCCCAAAATGCAAGAAATGGTAGAACACTGACAATCAGACTCTTCTGAGATGGGAACAAATTATAGCTTTATTTATAATAATAAATACGTACTACACTGTGTACCTGTAATTACTATAAACACAGTAAAAGCAAACACAAGCAACAAGGAATGTTTTCATGTAGAGTGTCCTGGGTAACCCAAAATGTTGTTGTCGTCCGTATCTCTCTGTGCCAAAAAAATTGTTACTGTCTCTGTAAGACCCTGTGGCCAGAAGGTGGAACAGGGGCAGGGGCTGGGCAGCGCCCAGGCTGTTTAAAGTCGGAGTGTGCAGGGAGAGCTCTGTTTCTGTCTCTGGCCTGCTGGTTTGCCTCTTGCTTCTTGCTGCTTGGCACTACTCGCAACAGTAGTAACTAGAGAAGCTGCATTTCCCAATCAAAGACTGTTTCAGAGTGTTATGAATTATTGAAAGATGTCTTTCGCTTTATGTTGCATGGGTTATGAAATACATTCTGAGTTATAATATTAAATATTAAGAACTGTTTGGGGTTGCTAGGGTGGTTTGATTGTGGGGGTCGGTTTTTTGGGGGTTGGGTGATTCCATGTATTGTAACATCAGCCTGTGTGGCTTGCAAAGGGACCACTGTTACCAGCCGGACTTCGAAGACACCACCATAAAAGGAAGAGGGCTCCAACCAATGAGAACCCTGAATCCCACAGCAACAGAAAAGCGCGAGTTCCCAAAAGACTGACAAAGGGGCGAGACCATGCAAATCCATAAATAAATGGACAGTACCCAGGCAGAAAGGGACCTGGGGGTATTGGTCAACAGCCGACTGAACATGAGCCAGCAATGTGCCCTGGTGGCCAAAAAGGCCAACGGCATCCTGGCCTGTATCAGGAACAGTGTGGCCAGCAGGACCAGGGAAGTCATTCTTCCCCCATACTTGGCACTGGTAAGGCCGCACCTCGAGTACTGTGTCCAGTTCTGGGCCCCTCAGTATAGGAAGGACATTGAGACGCTTGAGCGTGTCCAGAGGAGGGCGACAAGGCTGGTCGGGCTTGGAACACAAGCCCTGTGAGGAATGACTGAGGGAGATGAGGTTGTTTAGCCTGGAAAAAAGGAGACTCAGAGGTGACTTTATCACTCTCTACAAATTCCTGAAATGTGGTTGTAGTCAGGTGGGGGCTGGTCTCTTTCTCCAGGCAGCAACTGACAGAACAAGAGGACACAGTCTTAAGCTGCGCCAAGGAAAATATAGCTTGGATATTAGGGAAAAGTTTTTTACAGTGATGCCCAAAAGATAGGTGGGAAATAAATCCCCATAGACCGATGTCTATTGAGCAGGTATTTGTTTATTGCAGTGCTGGTGGTGAGGGGGATTTCTCCTCCTAACTCACCCACCTTTGTCAAGTGCTGTGGTACATTTATACAGTAAATTTTGCATAATGTTGCTATGTCATTACAACATCATCGCATATGCGTCAGAACTAATTTACATAGCATGATCTCATGGTTATTAGATAATTCTTTGTACTGCGCTTGCACTTCCCCAGTTCGGGGGTCTTCAGGGGTCTTTGATGAAAGTTTTTAAAGTCTTCTTCACACCTTTGTCTTCGGGGCATGCGTAGTTACAGTGCTCCTTGGTCCATCTGGTCTTAACTGGCCTAAATTCTTGGTTTTGTGGCTAATTGGCTTTGCACTTGCCAATTTCTCATTAGTACTACACTTATCTCTGAAGCTATACACCTAGTGAGTTTTTTCTCTTTCTTTTTGTCTATTGAGCATTTAAGCAGCTGGTTAACTATACACTAGCCATTACATTGCATAAAAAGTTATTCATATCAAGTTATATAGGTATCAAAAGTTATGATTCAGGTTATATAAGTATAGAAGTTATGATTCAGGCTACATAAGTATGGAAAGCTATGCTTCAGGTTATATTAATAAAAGCCATGATTTAGATTATATTGATATTAGGTTACACAGATATCTTACAACCTAAGCTATATAAGCACCTTATAACTTTGACCTAAGTTATATAGACATCAACGGAAAGAGTGATAAAGTACTGGAATGGTCTGCCCGGGGAGGTGGTGGAGTCACCATCCCTGGATGTGTTTAAAAAGAGATTGGATGTGGCACTCAGTGCCATGGTTTAGTTGAGGTGTTAGGGCATGGTGTTGGACTCGATGATCTCTTCCAACCTAGTGATTCTGTGATTCTGTAAATATGCATTCAGCTGATGCAATCCCAGAGGTATAAAAGGCAAGACCACCATTTTGTGAATGAGCCTCTAGCATGGTGTCATACTCCCAGCGCCGCCCCCTTTTGCTTTGCTGACTTTTTATGAGTTCTCAATAAATTTTAATAACTCATTTCCATATCAGATCTGGGTCGTTTGTAACAGGAGTAAATTTTGCAACGCCTGTCTGCAGCTGCGCTGTCGCACTGAGAGGAGTGGAGCAGGCACAGAGCCACCCCAGCCCAGCTGCCTTGCCTTGTCTTGCTGTCTTCTGCGGAGAGGAAGAAATCCCTCCACGAGTTCTAGCCCTTGACCGAGTACCAGCCACCAGAGCGTGCCACTGCTGGAGCTGCCACTGCCAGAGCGATAGGAGGGATGGCTGCTGCCATTTTCCCCTTGTCTCCCCACACATGCTCGGCTGTGGGGGCCACCATCTGGGGGAAGGGGTCACTCTGCCATTTTGAGTTTCTCTTTGTTTCTGAGATTTCAGCAACTTTGTAACTAGTGACTATTGCTGTTCATTTTTGCCCGTTGCTGTTTCGCTTGGTAGTGACTTATTTTTCACTTATATCTACTCGTATTCGTTTCTCCTTATTGGTGGAAAGGGATTGATTCAAACTGTAAGGGGAGGAAGTCATCTGAGAGCATCCACCTCTTAAATTGTCTTAAACCAAGACACAGAGGAAACAGGATCTCCAGCTTAGCTCTCAGCAAAATCAACCCCAAGACCAAACCCAACAGAATTGTGTGGAAAAATTCACAGCACCAGAGGTTTGTGTCCAAAAAGGAGACAGGAGTCCTGTAACTTTATTCGAATAAAGGGAGAGGCCATGGGACATTCCCCTGGGGTCTCTCAAATTACTGGAGGACGAAGCCTCCTTTTAAATCCTGTTTTTCTGGCTGCATCACCATCTCTTTTTCCCCATTGGCTGAGGTAGTTGTGAGGTACAGACATCTTGAATTGCTTACTACGGAGACCCCCTTAACATGTGACACAGCACACACCCCAGCCCACCCCACCTCCCTTTCTTTTGTTCTTCTTTAAATTCAGGAACTTAACACAGCCTTGGTTGAGCAACAATTCCTTGTCAGTTGGTAACATTCCTTTCTTATTTATCAGTCTCTGGTTTTACCTACAAGCAGGCTTACACAGACTCTTAGTAAAGACACACTCATTCCTTTCAGAATCATCTTAAAAGTCACAATTTTTGAAGTTTGAATCACCTAAAAATGTAAGTTTACTTTGGGCCAGATACATTAAAATCTACCCCATGAGAGCAAAAATTAACAAGATGGAGTCTGAATGCCTGTGTAAACTAATATCCATACGAACAATTCACACACTGAAAACTCTCGAAAGGAATCCAGTGCTTCATGGATACTGTGATAAACAGCTATTATAGCATTGGCTTTCGCAGGTAGGAAAATGTAAGAAATACTATGTATCAGAATATCTTAGGAAATATTATGTGCAAATATGTTAAGAATAACTTTGCTATGCAGATATTAACTAGTTAACATTATAACTGGGGTCAAAGTTAGCTAGAGTTATAAAATACCAATATAAGCTGAATCATAACTTTCTGTACCTATATAATCTGAATCATAACTTTCTAGACAATGTAATAGCTAGTATATGGTTAACTAATCGCTTAATGCTTAAATAAATGGAAACTTGCCAGGTGAATAATCTCAAAAATAGACAAGTATAGCTATATTGGGAAGCAGCAGGATGTACTAATGAGAAGTTGGCAAATGTAAAGCCAATTAGCCACAAAATAAAGAATTTAAACCAGTTAGATCCAGAAAGACCTAGGAACACCATAACTGCGCATGCCCCGAAGACGAAGTTGAATAGTTCAGATTCGAAGTAGACCTTGACCCTTCATTGAAGAAGACCCCCCAAAGACCCCCATGATCACATTACGAATGCTCTAAAAAGGTGGATCGGAGGAGGAATTATGTTAATCCCTTCTAAGGAAATGTAAATTAGTTCTCAGGAAAACTATGCATATGCATTGTGGGTTTTTAATATGCATAATGTTAAAGCATATAAATGGGAAATTTGTGTGTGTGTGTGTGTGTGTGTGTGTGTGTGTGCCTCTGGCTATGAGCCAATGCACCCAGTGCTGTTGTGTTTGCTTTAAGGGACCTTTATCCCCTATTGTCCCTTATTAAATTTATAAAACCCCAAAAAAGAGGAGTGGGCTTCGTTTCTCACAATACTCATGTAGCTTCTGCTCTGCTCCAACCAGGACGCCCCTCAGGATCGCTGCGGAATTCTTCAGGATCAGGGCATTAGCACTGGAGTATTCTGAAAACAACACAGATTCAGAAAAAAACATTAGTTAGTTCATAAAAATGGATATTAATATGTAATTACATGGCACTTCAGAGAATCACTTTACAGAACTAAAGCCAAATTTTTAATGTAACTTTGAGCTTTTATCGTCTCAAAACACTAACAGCACCTTTCAAGAAATCTTCAGGTTTGATAAACAAATAGAAACAGCAAAATATTTCTCTTTTTTTAAAAATAGTTTGAATGCCAAGAGGAAAATGGTGTCAAAAGTGTCAGGAAAATCCACAAACTCCAGAGGTTTATGTCCAAAAAGGAGACGGGAGTCCTTCAACTTTATTCGAATAAAGGGAGAGAGCCCACTGGGGCACACGTCCACAGGGTTTTCTCTCTCAGGGTTTTCTCTCTCGAGGTTTTGGAGGGCGCAGCCTCCTTTTATCTTAAACTCCCGGCCGCGTGTTGCCCTCTTCCTTTCCCCATTGGCTGAGGTACCAGGAAGGTGCAGCCTTCCCGAACTGCCTACCACATATCGCCCCTTGAACCTGTCATTTTATCCCAAAGTTCAGAATGTAATAAGTTAAACTTATAAAGTATTGTTTGTTTATCAAATTTTGCTTAGCTTATGATGAATTAGAAAATATAGTTTGTTAATTTTGCTTGAGTTAGCAGTTATAAATATATTTGATAGGTTGCTTAAGCTTAGAATATTGCAAGGGAACTTCTTGCCCAAGCCTGAGAAACCACAGATGCCTACACATGGCTGGGCCCAGGGGGAGCAGGAAACTAGCTGCTGGCTCGGCATTGTGAAATAAAACATATGTAGCAGAAAGCTGCCACAACCATAAAAAGAACGTCGTCCAAAGGGCAAAGAGGAAGACTTTGAGCCTTCAGCCTCACGACCACCAGAAGGCAGAAAAAGACCCCCTAGCAACAGGCCGCACAGGCGCAGAGTACATCAGGAAGGACATGTATCCCGGAAGAAGAAGAGTATATAACCAAAGACTTTTGAGGTGTGGGCGCGCACCGTTGGTGGAGCGGAGACTCCCCCGGTCGCCCAGTGCGCTGTTTTGCTTGCTGTCGCTTGCTTAATAAACTAATTTGTTAATTGACTTGGAGCTCAGGCAATTTATTGGAGCATAACCTATAACAAGAAGTTCAGGCTTGTGTAGATCCACTTGTCTGTTTCAGGAGCCAAGCTCCCTGGGCTCTGTAACAAACCTGCTGCTTGAAGTCAGTAGAGACATTAAGACCCATTTCAAAGGCATCAACCCATGGAATTGTTTGTAAAGACATAAGCTTTTCTCTCAAAAGTCAGTAAAGGAGAGTCACCGAATGCAGGAGGTTCTTTCCTGATTTGGCTTGAAAGGAATGAGAAGGATTGTCTTTACAAACAAACTGTGGGCCTTGTGGTAAAAAAAGCCAGATACTGAGAGGTGAAAGGAGCAAAGGGAGGAACCAGGTGAAAGAAGCAAAGGGAGGAACCATAAATTCCATAGGAATTCCACTAATTGACAGATACTGTTACTCACTCAAGACCGTGCTAAATCCTTGGATTTAGAGAAAAAGAACAGAGACACAAGGAAAATAAAAGGGGGGGGGGTACATTAGAAGGGGGTCTGTATTAGGTGATTCGGGAAGTCTGTACCTCTCAAGTACCTCAGCCAGTGGGGAAAGAGAGGGAAATGTGGCTGGGAAATTAGGATCAAAAGGAGGCTGCATCCTCTAGCAATTTGAGAGACCCCAGGGGAATGCCCCATGGCCTCTCCCTTTAGTCAAATAAAGTTACAGGACTCCTCTGTCTCCTTTTTGGACATAAACCTCTAGTGTATGTGGATTAATTTTCTTGACAGGTTTAAGTTGCTTTTGATTCTATTAGGCTACAAAACCAGTAGAACACCAACTTTGTGAATTCCCAAAGGCAATGGATCTGGCTGGCACTCCATCTCTTGACTGCAGATGTGCTGACAACCTGGAATAAATTCTGGGGTGTTTCCTGACAGCACACAGACTTACCCAGCGGGTTCCCATTAGACACAAAACTTAAAATGTCTTTTAAAAGTATAATGCAAACACAAGAGAGCTTGGTGGTGGGTGAAAACTAGAATGCACAGTGCCCTTCTGTGAAGGCCTTGGCAGTGGTCTCCATGAAGGTGCTGGACAAGTATGCAGTATCCTTTCTGCATGTGAGTGCATTCTCATCCTTCTTTTGTGCACCCTCAATACACATCTGATACTAGTCTGGTGAGTTTTTCGGGTACTGTTCCAAGGAAAGCTCAAAATTGGGCTGTCCTCAGCCAGACTTACAGTATCTTTCAGGCAAGGAATGGGACTATGCCAGGCAGAAAGGAGTAACAGGATCCAAACTCTGTTTTGTTTAAGGCAATCGTGTGAAAGTCTGCAGTTGAAAACTCCCTTTGATTTCAGGGCTCGCCTCTAATCTTGCTCTGAATCTTGCAACATTTTTTGTTGAGACATAAAAATGAAATGGGGAAATCAGATCATCCTTACCCACAGCTCAAGGTGAGCAGACAAAATCTCTGGGAGTATATTGGTTTTTTAAACATGTTTCCAGCATTGGAGGAGCTGTGCACAGTGAATGGCTGCTGGTGCCTGGGGCTTGGCCAGAGTCATCTGGCAGGATAAAAAGAGCAAGAGGTTACCATGGGGACTGGTTATCACTCTGTTGGAGTTCCCGTTTCCCTGCATGCTGCTGGAGGCAAATGCCCTTTCTGGACGATCTCTCTGCCTCAAGATGCCCTGATTTTACTCATTGGGTTTATTTTCCTCCTTTAGGGAAGGAATGTGAAGGAAAGAGAAAAATCATCTAGGGATAAAACATGCCAAGGGCTTTACAAGAATGCTAAAACAAATGTGCTGACCCATCTGTGTGCCCAGATTGCTGACATTTGAAGGTCAGGATCACTTGAAGGGCCTCAACTAATTAGGGGGATGTATCTGTAGACACACTTTTTGTTATCTCTTACAGCAGTGGCCAGATTAATTTGTAGCTGGGCTTTCGCCTTTCTAACATTCTTTTTTGCATAACCTCACAACATCCTCGTAGTCCTCCTGAGTTCTCTGCCCTTTTTTTCAGAGGTGATAAACTCTCTTTTTCTCTCTGACTTCTAGCCAAATTTCTCTATTCAGTCAGGCCAGTCTCCTCCCTGCCAGGTCTGCATCTACACTGGCATCTGACATAGCATCTGCATTTTCAGTGGGGTCCATAGTGGTATCTTCATCTGCAGTGATACCTCTGCAGTGGATATCCTCCTCTGCAATAGAGTCTGCTATGGTAACTTAACCTTCAATACTACCTACATCTGCAATGTTATCTGCACTGGGGCGTTGGACACAAGTGCTACATATAGCATTCCATATGCAGATAGCATTGCAGATCCTGTCACGTGTCAATAGCATTGCACAATTCTGTGGAGACAGCAACATTTTTACAGATGTACAAATACAGCACACCAGGACTCAGCACTGCTCAGACCAAATATACACAATACCACACCATGTATGGTGTTTGCCCCCCTCCACACTCACATGTTCCCCTCCTCTGTAGTACAGGAGAGACATCAACCAGTAGGGAACATTGCTGCAGGGGAAGGATGCGCAAGCACTCACTGCCCAGGGAGCTAAGGGCACAAAGCAGCTCAGCCTGGGCAGAAGGCTCCAGGGCTTGACACAGCCCACCAGGACTGTGTGGGGCTTCAGCCAGGCTCTTTTTTCTGGTAGCTGGCAGGAGGAGATACCGTGGACCACAGTGGAGAGGAGAGACCCAGCAATGCCTCTCCAGCCTGCTGCTGGCCTAGCAGCAGCTGCAGCTGAAATGATCACTAGAACACACTCGCACCTCATACTGCATTTGTTGAACAGGCCCAAAAGAAATCCATTCATTGCCTCTGACACTCAAGCAGCTTCAGCATGGATCTGACTACAGCTATCCCCTACTCTCTTGCAGAAGAGGATAAGGAGCCACCAACAAACTGCAGTGGAGCCAGTGTTTCTATCTCCAGACCCCACTGGAGAACACACTCTGCACTTGCTTTTTGCAGTGACACCACTGCTTCAGCAGTGAGCAAACAGATGTGAGCCAGGCAATATATAAAACAGAAAAAACAGGGGCAAGCCAGTGTTACTTGTCAGCATGCTTCTGCTATCCTCGTGTTACTAAATCCCCCAACATTGTCAGGATAAATAAAACCCTCTAACACTGTCTTTTCAGTATTAACAAGTAAGGCATTACTTTATCCCTGGTCTGGAGGTGTGTGTATGGCCAACAAAATTCCAGCCTCCATACAGACATCAATACAAAACTTTTTCACTTATTTATACATTGTTAGCAAACAAAGAAATTAATGTTCATTGGTTCTAAATTACATAACTCTGTTTCATTAATTAGTATTCTGTCTTCTACTGGCTGTTGATTTCTTGCTTCTTATGCTAGTTAGTCCATATTTTTAGTCGTTTTAGTATCTTTTTCCTCCAGCAGGGACTTTCCAACACATATGAGTCTTTGTTAGTCTCTTCTTTATCTTCTGGTTTCTGCAAAAGGTCCTTGTAGTCCATAAATTCTGCATTCTAGATGTCCAGCTTCAACAATACATCTCTCTCTCCCAAGCTTTTTTCATTGAAGCACATCAGAGTTAGTTTAGCAAAACGTAAAGTTTCAGTAATTTTCCCAAGCTGTGTTCCCATAAAAGGAGCACATGACAACTTTGCTAAATGCTGGCTAAAAGTGATTTAAGACTAACACACTACTTATAATTTACATACTGGTTATGATTAATTTTAAAAAAGAATTAAAAGTTATATAAAACCATTAATTTAAAAATTAGAAAAGTTATATAATTACCAACAATTGGGTCTGGGAAATGGAGCAGCCAGAGCACACAGTGTATCTGACTGTAAAAATGAAAAGTAAAAAGAAGCAAAAAAGCCTGGGGAATCAGAGGTTCTAGTTAAAATGACACCTCCTGTCTCAATCCACAAAGACTCTGTCCATGTTTTCTTTGTTTGGACAAGGGAAAATGAAAAAAAGAAAAATAAAATTAACAGAGGGCAAGAATATTATTAAGAACAATTTATATTCCAAGATTAAGTAACAGGTGTCTTGTAGACAGACACAGATGCCATTGCAATTACTGTTATAAATGTAGGTATCATTTCAGACGACATTTCTTTTGCAGATACCATTATAGATTAAGATTCCATGGCAGAAGGAAATGCGTCTGCAGATGAGTATCCCAATGCAGTTATCATTGCACATACCATTCATAACTTGCATCTAAGCTTTGTCTTCCAGCAGCCAGATATGTTGTGTGACCTTCTGCACGGGTTGAAGACATTCCTCCTACCTGATTCCCAAGGCAGAATGGTAGACAGTCCTTTGAGAGCAAAGGCTGCAACTCCAACACGGAGGTCTGCGCCATCTACCCCTGGCTGCTGCCAATGCCTCCATCCAGATAGAGCTGCCAAATGGAGAGGCTGCAGTGTAGATCTCTCATTGCAGGAAGTGACTGGATCTTTCTCTAGGGCAGGGACAGGCAGCAGACCTACCTGCAAAAGGTGTGCCCAGGTGGAGGACTACCTGTGGCAAGTGGCTGAAAAAGGCAAGAGGCAGTGAGAAGGCTGCATAGTATCAGGGAGTTTGAGAATGGATTCTTTCCCAGGAAGGAGAGAGTCTGCTTGTTCCAAGCACAGTTTGCAGTAGACCCACAGCCCAAAGCCAAACAGCAAGAGACTCCCCCAGTGACAATACAGAAGGCAAGAGGACCAAGAGAACACACACAGAAGGGAGGAGGGCCAATGTGGAAGAATGGAAACTTGGAACAGCAAGGACCTGCAGGAAGAACAGTCTTCCCCCAAAGCCAGAGGTGGTCTTGCAGAACCTTTCATTGGTCTACAGGAAAGACCCAGCAAAAGAGACACTGGAGATGAGTAAGGCAGCCCCATCTACTCCCCATGTAACAACCAGTAAGGCAGCATAATCTGCTCCTCATATAACAATCTGCACAACTAAGAAGAGGGTAATAGTAGGAGGAGACTCTCTTCTGAGAGGTATGGAGGCACTATTTACTGGCCTGCTGCACTCTTTAGATTATGCTGCTTACCCTGGACTCATATCAGAGATGTCACTGAGAGACTACCATGCCTTGTACAGTCCACCATTACCTGCTGCTGTTGTTTCATGTGGGTACCAGTGACACAGTCAAGAGCAGTCTGAGCAGCATCAAGAAGGATTACAGAGCCCTGGGAGCAGCAGTAGCTGCTGACTCTGGAGCACAGGTAGTTTTTTCATCAATCTTCCTGGCCAAAGGGAAAGAGTTTGAAAGAGCCAGTCAAATCTGGGGAATCAACAAATGGTTACAGGACTGGTGCCACAGCCAGGAGTTTGGCTGCTTAGACCATTGGACTTGCTTTTAACAACCTGGTCTACTGGGGGCAGATGGAGTCTATATGTCAGAAAAGGCAAAGAGCATCTTCACTCACAGGCTTGCCAAGCCGGAAAAGACGGCTTTAAACTACAGTTGCTGGGGGAGGAGAGCCTCAGTCCATCCCATTCCTATCACAGATAGCAAGAGATGTCCTGAGCCTCAAGGCATCCTGGTCCAGATGAGGCTGCGTCCAGATGCAAGGACTTCTCCAGCATCATGGGCATAGAGTCATTTTATTACCATCTGAGCCCCTTCTCAGAAGCTGTGGCCAATGCTCCTGCCCATTTCCTCTCCAGAAGCCAATGGAATTATTTTCTGCAAGCGCTCCTGCAAATCCTAAGGGGAAAACTGGCTTGAGCAGCAGAACAAGCAGGATCCAGTGCAGGCTGCAGTGGGCCACGACCCTTTGCTGCTGGGGCAATGCCTGCTGATCCTCGCTGACATTTTGCAAGGAGAGCTGGTGATGTGACAGTGCAGCCAAAGTGAGGGCTGTGCAAAAGGACAGGAGATAGGTTTGGCTGCTCAGGAAACCACAGCTCCCTTCCCACAGCTGTGGGTGCTGATAGAGGACTGGGCAGCTCCCCAGTACTAGCACTGTCCCAGAGCACTGCCTGGGCCGTGAGCAGGAGGAGGCAGAGCCGCAGGAAAGCAAACACTGGAAGATCCACAGGTGAGTCACAGTGTTCACAGGGGCCTGAATGCTCATGGAAGCCACATCTGTGCACAGGAAGCTCCTTTCACACGATTCATGCTCCTACCCTCCAAATCTAGGAGAGAGTTCCGCTGGTGTTGGGTAAGAGCATATTCAGGGAGATTCTTCCAGCACGCGATTTGTCTGGGTTGAGCTGGGTGTGGGTACGCTGGGACACAAACACTGCAGAGGCATGGCTTTTACAGTGGTGAGGGCAGCAATGCTGCCCCAGTGGAGAAGGCATTACTGTGAAGAGGCCCACGAGTCAGATTCTCCCCACTACAGAAGAGAACGAGGTGAGCAAAAGGGCCGAAATGTCATCTGCTGGCCTCCAAGGACAAGATGGCAGTAGGTGTGGGATTCATCCCTCCCTTCCACCATCCCAGGGAGGAGCTGCAGAGCTCAGAGGGTGCCAGAGGGTCTGGCAGGGGATGCCAATTCTTCTGCAAATGGTGCTTGCGCAGGAAAAAGGCAATGTGTAGGTGCATGCCTGCTTGCACCCACACCCCTTGGTTCTCCCTCTCCAGGCCATGCAGGTCCCTGCCCTGACTCTAGTCACTCTCCTGGCCCTGCTGCCCCCAGCCCAGCCCTGCCCCTCAGAGATGAACAAAGTGAAGGACCTCCTGGAGGTGAACTGCACAGGGCAGGCTCTCCGTGCAGTGCCCCCAGACCTGCCTCCGGACACGGGCATCCTGCTGCTCAGCGACAATTGCCTGAAGTCCCTCTCCACCACCACCTTCCTGCCCCTCGTCCAGCTTCAGGACATCGACCTTGCCAACAACGGGCTGGTGGCTCTGCACACCGGGGCCCTGCTGCTGTCCCTGAAGGAGCTGACCCTCTCCCACAATGCACTGGGGGCCCTACCTGTCCTGGAGGGCCTGCCTGCGCTTACCCGCCTGGCTGTGGCCCACAACAGCCTGGAGACGCTGGCCCCGGGGGCTTTTCGCACAGTGCCACAGCTGCAGGACCTGGACTTGCGAGGGAACAAGATGCAGCAGCTGCCCCGGGAGGCCTTTGCAGGGCTGAAGGCACTCAAAGAGTTGGACCTCTCAGACAACCTCCTGAAGGAGCTACCCAAGGAGTTGCTACAGGACCTGCAGATGTTGGAGACCCTCTGGCTCTCGGGGAACCAGCTGCAGACCCTGCCCACCGATTTCTTCCCAAAGGGGCACCTCTTCATGTATGTTTTCCTCACTGAGAACCCCTGGCATTGCAACTGCGACCTGCACTACCTCCAGACCTGGATCCAGCAGAATGCTGATATTGTTTATCAGCCAGAGCGGGGCCTGGAGGAAACAAAGGTGGAGGTCGCACCTGAGAAGGTACTGTGCCACAGCCCTGCTGAGCATAGGCAGAAGCCCATCATTCACTTCAAGCTCAACTGCAGCACTGCGAGGGATGCGGATGAGGAAGGAGAGGATGAATATAATTACGGGGAAGAAACTACGGAGAAAGCTACCATGACCACCTTCCCCCCACATCCATTCATCCCTGAAGAGCACACTACCATGCCCTGTGCTGTTACCTCACCTTGCCTCCCTAACCTCACTACCAGAAGACCTCCCCTCACCAGACCTTCCTTCAACACCCCTTGTACCTCCACCCTTTCCCCAAGCACTTTGCTTGTGGTGCTGACAAGCATCACAGCTCCCAGCACCACCACTCCTGTACCAGCCAGTCCCACCATGACTCCCACACAGACCCCCAGCACTGCCACTATTCTCACTGCTGCTGCCACCATCACCCTGCACAGACCTACCACCCTTGACTATGCCACCTCACTGCCAACCACTATGAGCAGCAGCCCTGCTAGAACCAGTGGCTATCCCCAAACCACCCTTGCTGCCAGCACTACCTATGCCAGTCTCATGGGGTCCACTGGCACATTTCCCACCACTTCCACAGCAGTGCCTTCTACTGCCATGCTAGAGGCCTCTTCCATTGTCAGACCTCCATCTCCTCCTCCGATGTCAGCCAACACCATGCTTTCCACTCATGCCCCAACACTACCACCTCCCATGGACACCATACGCTTCACCCAGCCTGCATGTTCCCCCCTACCTGCTCCTCCTTCTCTCTGTCCATGCTCCGTCCCAGGATGGGCTGTACCTGTGCTGCATTTGCAGGCAGGTGGGGAGGGTCCACAGTGGGGGCAATGGGTGCTGAGGCACTGCTGCCTGTTGCACTGGGTGCTCTACCTGGCTTCCTTGGCTCTGCTGGTCCTGACCATGCTAGCTCTAGCAGGTTGGCTGGCATGGATGTGTCTGGTGGGACGACCCTCTTGGCACCAGTCCCTGCAGACCCAAGAGGTGCAATATCCACTGCTGGAATGGAGGGAGTCAACAGGAAGCCCTATGATGCATCTCAGCAGCTTCAAAATCCCCCTCCAGCGCCCCACATTCTGTACAATCAAGGAAGTGGAGTTGTGTCCTGAGGTTACCTACTGCACAATTAAAGATCTGGGGATAAAGCACAGTCCTCCTGCAAGTTACTCCTTCTGCACCACAAAGGAGTTGTGGGTTCACCACAGTCCTCTGCACACATCAGTCAAGCCTTACTCCAGGAAGGTGATGGTGACAGACCTTGGCTTCCGGAGGACCCCATCTGCTTACAGCCTGGACAGAGGTATTGAGGCCATCGGTGATGTCAGAGTGAAATACGCAAGTAACACCATATAAATGTTTCTGTACGCTCAGAGAAAGAGATCAAGAGTCTTGGCTCTGCTTCACATGCCTTGTTTTACAAGGGAAAGATCTACTTGCCTAGGGGGAAGTCATCCAGCTCCTTGCTCTAGTATTCCCAAACTGCCTGAGTTTTCCAGAGTTAAAATAATTACTTGGGTATTTGACAGAGGAAGATAATGTCCTAAACTGGTCAGTGATAGCCTGGGGCTGCCACTGCCTGGTTTTGGGGTGAGTGAGGGCAAGCAGAACTTACCTTGTGCTCTGTTGCAGCTGCTTCTGTTCAAACGATGCATACAAAGATGTAATATACTTTCCACTCAGTGCCAGGTTCTTAATCACATAATAAATATTCTGTGCCTGAATTTCAAAGGGGTGCTGGTTTAATTTCATTGGACCTGCCACAGTCCTGGCAGGGCACAGTGAATGAGAAATTTGTCTTCAGTGTTTGGAATAGTGAAGACAGGGAAGAAAAGTTCATGGAATCCTAGAATATCCTGAGTTGGCAGGAACCCCTGAGGATCAAGTCCAACTCCTGGCCCTGCACAGACACCCCAACAATCCCACCCTGTGTCTGAGAGCATTGTCTAAATGCTCCTGGAGCTCTGGCAGCCCTGGAGCTGTGGCCATTCCCTGAGGAGACTGTTCAGTGCCTGACCACCCTCTGGGGGAAGCACTTTTTCCTAATATTCATCTGTTGGGATGCCCCCATGACACAGCTCCAGCCATTCCTGGGGTCCTGTTCTGGTCCCAGAGAGCAGAGATCAGAGCTGCCCCTCTGCCTCCCTTCAGGGGAGGTCTCCCTGATGAGGTCTCCCCTCAGTGTCCTCCAGGCTGAATAAGTCAAGTGCCCTCAACTGCTACTCATACCCTTCCCCTCTAGACCCTTCCCCATCTCTGTGGCCTCCTTTGGATACTCTTTAATAGCTTTAGATCCTTCTTATATCTTGGCATCCAAAACTGCACACTTAAACTCCTATTCCTGACTTTTGCACCAAATGTGCGATTTTTCCCTGTGGTACGGAATCACACGGGAAAAGCATCCCACTGGCAGATAATAAGGAAAGTGCAAGTGTTGATGCCTCTGAATGATGCGTTATGGGATGGCTGGATATGGGGGAGTAGGGTAGGAGGCTTTGAAGCGCAACGGATGTGACTTGTAAGGGATTACAATAGGACAAAGCACGCAGGAGCTGGCCAAACTTTGTGACCACCTGTCTAGATGTCACTCAGACATTTTGGGAGGTGTGAGAAGCAGACAACAGTCACCATTGGTGGAGGTTGAATGGCTTGCCCCAGCACTGGTGCATAAATGCAGCAGCTGGATCCTATGAATCACTTTTCCAGCCTGAAACGCAGTTCCAGTTCTAATTGCCCCAAATGTATTGTCAAACTGCTGTGAGTCAGCATGGCCTTCTGCCAGATTAACTACTGGGTTCTTAGGTGGGAACGTGTGCCTGTGCTTGGCCAGCATAAGTGTGTCTGCTGGTGAAGGTCTGGTGTGCAAGTGTGTCTGTCCATGGACATGCACATACTGCGTTTGTAAGCAGGCACTTGTCTGTCTGTTGGTGCTGTCCTCTTACCACACCATCCTCTCTATCCCTGTTTCCTGCAACAACAATGAGGCAAGCAACTCCAGTGCTGGCACAGTCTGAAGGCCCCAACAGTGGGGAACAGACATCTGGGGAGCAGAGCTGTGGGAAAAGATCTGCGTATCTTCGTGGACAGAAAGGTGAACAAGGTCCTGCAGTGCTCCTGGTAGCAAAGAGAGGGCAACAAAACCTGGACTGGGTTAACAGAGACAGGGGCCAGCAGGCCAAGGGAAGTGATTATCCTCAGAACTCATTAGACTACAATTTTTCACCTTCTACACATCTGAAGCCACCCAGTTCCCTCCCCACAGGCACTACTGGTACCCCAGTATTTCTCAGAATCCCATTACCTTTGCCTCTCCTTGCAACTCCTCCCTGGAATTCTCCCACCTCTCCACACAACAAGCACTCCAGGTCACTCCAGGAATTCAAGACCCCTCAAAACCACCTAGGAACCCCAAAGCCCCCAGGACCCCCTATTGTACTCTATCTACCCCACCATCAACCCCTCCAAATCCTGGCACCCCCAGGACTCTATTCCCTCAGGATCCCTTATGCACCCCAGGATCCCTCTTAGTCCTGAGACACACACATACACTCTTGTGTCCAGTGAACACAGGCACACAGAGCCCCAGTGCCCAGCACCACCCACCCAGGACACTCAGGTCACTGCTCTCCTGCTCTCCTCCTGTTCCTTGTGAGAAGCAACCGGACGTCTGGGTTCCCCACTGGAAACAACAAGACCCAGACAGACAGTTCAGGAAGCATTTTTATTCAACCCAGGTGTGGGGGGAAATTGGGGGATTCCCAGCTCCCAGTGAAGGGCTCAGACAAAGGGGATTGAGTATTCCTGGAGGCACAGTGCTACAGTGTGGGGAATCTCTATGTTCCACAGGTTCATAGCAGTCTAGGTCACGTACTCTGAGGGTGAAGGGTTGCTGGAAACCACAGAAGGAACCCACTCTAGGAGAGGGATCTGGACACTTTTGTCCCATAGAGGTACCCATGGATGCTACCTGCATATCCCAGTATGGGGTGCAGAGTTTTTAAGCTAAGTATACCCTAAGTATTATTGGGAGTTTCAGTTGATCTCAAGGGGTCCTTAAGGCAGCTGGGGCCACGCAAGGCAGGGGGTACAGTGAGAACACAGGCTTGTAGGTCAGTATAGGCATGGGGCAAGGTGCCCCGGGTGATCCAGCGCCGGGTACCCGGCTGGTAGGCATGGATCAAGTGCGTGTCTTGGTAGGTCTCATGACTGTACCCTCCCAGTATAAGCAGTTCCCCTCCCAGTACAGCTGCACCCCCAACTACATGTGCACGGGGCAAGGGGCTGAGGAGGACCCAGATGTTCTGCTTGGGGCTGTAGACCTCAAAAGTCAGCTGGTCCCTGTAGCCAGTCTGCCCAGCCCGCTGACACAGGCCCCCGGCCACATACAGCTGTCCACCCGCCTCCTCCATGACGTGACCAGCTCGCTGGCCATTCATGGGGGCCAGGAGTGTGACAGGTGCACCTGGGACATAGCGGAGCAAGGATGCCTGACACTGGTATGCTTCATCACACCCACCCGACACGTAGAGCTCACCATCCAGGGCACATGCCGCATGCCCACACAGAGCCATTGGCAGGGGCTGGCATCTCCTAGGCAAGGAGAGAGGGAGGGATGAAGGACAGGTTAAGCAGGGCTGTCCTGCAGTGACTGACTATCCAGGAGTTCCCTGGTGTGCCATGGCTTCACTGACCACTCAGCAGGCAACCCTTGCCAACACCCAGTGAGCCCCAGTGGACAACATCAGCTGACACAGAATGGATACCCCAGGGGCATCACTGTTCAGCACTTTGTAGTCGCCACACCACTGGTCAACCACAGTGGGCTCCCTCAATGGACAACATTGACCATCACCCCATGAACATTCTGCCAATTACAGGAATCAAACTACTTGTCTCATTGGCAGATGGCCAACAAGACCTGCAATGAACACACTACTGGCCAAAACTCTTTTGCCACCCACTAGGAAACACTGGCCAACACCCAGTCCCCAAGGGACATGGTTGTTCAACACCCAGTAGACCTCTCCCAAATACCACTGCAAGTCCATCCTCCACTGGAGGCTTAGTGACCCAAAGCACTCAGTGGGCACCTCGGCCAAGGCAAGGGGCTCTGACAGAAAAGGGAAACTAGGCATCTGCTGGAGCAGCCTCACCTCCAGGTGTCATTGGCCAGGTCGTAGCACTCCACAGTATCTGTGCAGTAGAGCTCCCCTGAGGTGCCCCCCAGGGCATAGATGAAATTCCCAAGTGCCACAGCAGCAAAGTAGCTTCGTCCACACGTCATACTGGCCAGACGCTCCCAAGAATCATCCATAGGCTGGTACCTGGGTTTGAGAGGCAGAGGGGCAAGACCTGTTACCTACAACACCATGAGCTGATGTTGGCACCGCTAAGGGCAACAACCCACCTACAACCTGCCAGTCCCAGAATGCCTTGGAGTCACATGGTCACCCTGCATGGGAATATCCCCTCCTTCTGGACAATACCAAACCCATAATGACCTGGGGCATCTCCAAATAGAAGCCTCCCGCTCCTACTCCCAAAAAGCCTGTAACACCCCAGAGTAAGAGGGCACCTCTGAGTCCTACACCCAACCCATCCCAGAATGTCTTGGGGCCACTTGACCAGCTGCAATGCCACAATGTCTTGGATCCACAGGGCAGCTCTAGCTCTACCAACACCTCCTCTGATCCCACGATGTCCTAGTGCCACATGGCAACTCTAAGTCCTCTGTAGCTCTCACCTGTAGACACTGGCTAGGGTGTCATGGACCCCGTAGTAGTGCTTTCCACCCAGGACGTAGAGGTTGTTGCCCACCACAGTTACAGCATGACGGAAGCGTGGGCCATCAGGAAAGTGTCCCAGTGCCCGCCACTCAACCTGCTTCACCAGCCCCACAGCACTGAGGTAGCGGTCTGCAAACCAGAGGTGTCTGCTGGGCTTCCGGGCAGCCAGGTTGCCCTTTACTTTGTCTCCACCACAAACCACCAACACCTCTTGCAAGGAACGTACCCGGCATGGCAGCTGGGCCATGGGGGTGAAACTTGCTACCACAAGCTCACGGAGGACCTTTGGGTCAGCTACCCCTGCAGCCACAGATGGGACCTTCTTCAGCTCCAGGCTGGACATGAGGGCAAAGCGAACAGATGACAGGATCTCTTTGGCTAGATCCTCCTGGCCATCTCCATTGGCTGTAAGCCACCGAGATGCTGCTTCCAAGGCTTCCAGTTCGTGGAGGACATTGAGACCATCAGAGCGGAGGAGGCGGATGAGAAGATGTGCAGGAAGATCCAAGAAGGCCGGTGTAACCACCACACAGGGGAAGGTGGCCAAGATGTAGTTCTCTGCTACATGGACCACCTCATCCAGCCCATAGGCTACAGCAAAGGCCAGCACATCAGGGCCAGTTTCTGGGGTCAGGCCATGGGTAAAAACATCCAGGCAGAGAGTGAGGAGCCCCCAGGCCTGGTAGCGCAGGGATGTCTCAGCTGCCTCCAAGACCATGGGCCATGGCCCTGCTACAGCTCCTGTGTAGGCAAAGGAGAGGAGGAGACGCAGCTCGGCTGGGGACAGCCCCGTGACCAGTGGGTCGGCAGGGTCGTGGGTGGCCTCCCGCATGGGGCAGGTGAAAAGGGCCCGGAAGAAGTCACAGGAACAGCTCAAGGCCAGTCGCTGAACTAGGAGGAAGGAGGAATAATGGTGGGAGGCAGCAGGGGACCCTCTGCACTGTGCAGCCCCCAGAACTCACATGTCCTGGCCCCATGCCCATCAAAGCCCCAGCTCTGCCAAAGGGAGCAGCCCTGTGGGCACCTCTAGAGCCTGATCCCCACCTGGAGCTGCAGCCTTATCATCCCCACCAGAGGACTTGGCTGTCTCAGAGTGCCCTGTCCCACTCCTCAGCCCCTCATGGAGGACCCACACCCCCTGCTCACCTGGGATGACCTCGTTCCCTGCCTGGAGCTGGAGGTCACAGCCCACACCATTGGCATGGAGCTGCTCCATGGTTCTTAGTGTCTCCCACTGCTCCTCCAGGGGCTCAGGACCTTCTTCCTGGTGGTCAATCTCCAGACGCAGGGCACAGGCAGCCACCAGCCGGGGAGCACCCAGGGCCCGGGCAGCCTCCTCCACCTCTTTCACCCGGCCATGGGGCACAATTCCTCCATAGGCAAAGGTGAGCACAGCCCGCCAGCCCCACAGTGTGGCCCCAGGTGGCAGGGGGACATGGGGTGGGGGATCTTGGTGGAGTTGTCTGGTCCTGCCCTCCAGGAAGCGGTGGAAGAAGGAGCTGATGGAGGCCAGGACCACAGCATGGGCCATGTCACTCTCTGGGCCCACGGCCACATCCACCAGATGTCCTGTGGTGCGGAGGCGGTCAGCCATGGCCAGGAAGTGTCCAGCGTGAGCCTGATCCCGCAGGCTCCACTGGTCTGGGGCTGGCCCCTCTGCAACCCACATCTTGCCTGTGGGAACACATGGAGCAGGGTGTCAGGGTGCTGTCTCCACAGCTGGAGCCTCTGGCCCATGGCAGGAGTACTGGCTGAGGACATGGGGTCTTGCTACTGGCACTGCCACATAGCAAAGCCACTGGATCTACCACCAAAGCCTCCACCCCACAGCCAGGGCCACCAGGCTCTGCTACTGCTCCATTACTGAATTTGATGCCTCTTGGCAAAACCGCAGCTCCATAGGTGAGAACAATAGCCCATTTCACTGCCCCATAGCTGAGCCTGATCCCCTCACCTGCCTCATCTCTGAACCGTTAGCATGAAGCTACTGACCCACAGCCAATGCTGCTGCCGCCGCACAACCCCTTAGCTCAGGTCACTGTCACCACTCAGATCTTCAGTCCTATAGCACACACAACCAAGCTCTTCCTCAGCCATTGCCCCATTAGCTGAAACTACTGATGGTCCAACAGCAACCAAGACACTGGCCCCCAGCAAAGCATCCGACACACCTGCTCAGTGCGTGGCAGTGCCTGCTGTGCACTGCCTGTTGTGTGTCATGCTGCCTGTCACACATTGCGATGCGTTATCCTGCTAGTTGTCTGCAATGTTGCATGTCATGCTCCCCTGCACCACGTACTGTCGAGGTGTGCTGACCCTCGTGACATTGTTGCCACCCCTTGCCCCCGCTGTGTTGCTTGCTGTTTGCGCACTGTCCCACGTCCTCGCTCAGGCCATGCGCTTTGCAGCCCAGTGAAGCGCTTGCTGTATGCCGTGTCCTGCATTACTGCATGGCCTGTTATGCTGTGCCATGCACTCGTCCCCCTTACCGCCTGCTGCTGCTCCACAGAACTCCTGTGACTCTCTAGGAATGTGCCCGGGTAATTATAGACCAGACAGGACACGTGGCCCCAGCCAGGAGCTGGGAGAGGCTCAGGCAGAGGGAGGTCCAAGGCCCCAGAGTCCCCAGGCTGGGACAGTGGGGTCACTGAATTCTCTGAGAACAGGAAGCAGGGCCAGCTGAAGCTGACAGGAGCTTCTGTAAACCCTGTGCTACCCTGGGCAGGTCCTGCTGGGGATCCCTGGCCCCTAGGGCCCCTCTCTAAACCTTATTATTCTCCAGAGCCAAGGGTAAAGCAGAGCCCCCTCCCAAGTCCTCAGATAGGAGACAAACAATCCCCTTTCCCCCCCACCCCCATGAGGAGGTGACAGGTCTACCACCACCTGCTGTGCTCTTGAGCTGCAGCCCAGCCCCACTGACTCCCAAAGAGCTCTGGGTCTCAGCCCCAGGAGCACACGGGGACACCAGCCCCTCGACCCAGCCTCAAGTGCCCCCAGGGCCACTCTGCACACACCCAGGACCCAACTGGCCCACAGAACACATACCAGAGCAACACAGCCTGCCATGGCTGTGACTGTGTCCCTGTATCACTGTCCCTCCCTCTGCTGTCCTCTGGTGCCCCAATCACCTTGTCTTGTCCCCTCCCCTCACACCCCATATTCTCCTCTCCCACGCACCTGCGTCCCCCATACCCACATTCCCTGTCTCTGTAACTCATGCACCCATCCCCTAATGTCCCATCTCTGTACCGCAGTGTCCCCAAAGATATATTCACATCCTCTACAAGTCCATTTTTCAGCACTTACTTATCCTGCTTGTGAGATTATTTTTTTTCTATCTAGTTAGAATTTCCCTATCTTACCTCCTAACCTTCACTGCACACTTGAGCCTGCAATTTCTGCAGCCATTAAGTTGTGAAAAAGTGCTATTAGAGCAAATCTTGACCTTTTCTCCAGGCAAAATGATCCAGTTCTTGCCTCTCTTTGTGCATCCTGTGCCTCCATGCTCTCCACTTCCTTAGCAGGTTTGCAAGACACACTTCAGTTTTTTCATAGAAAATTCAACCAGACATAGCTATAAGCAACCTGCTTCAGTTCTCAGCTGGCATTCAGGGGTCCCTTCCAGCCTCAGATATTCCTCAGTTTCAACCCTGAAGCACTTAGCTCTAAACTTCCTGAAATGCTTTTTGGAGGAAGACCCCAGGCTCCCAAACACCTTCTTGTGGGCAACCCACAACTTCTTCCCTACCCCACCTTCTCCATCTTCAGCTCAGAGTCAAGCACTTCTTCAGAAGCTTTGGCTCCAGACCCTCACTGACAGGCTCAGTGCAGTGTAATCCCAATCCTCGTCAAGAAGCCCCACAGGGCCCACTCAACTACAAGGACCTCACTGAAGCTACAGCATAGTGCTCACGCTTGCACACACAATGCCGAGACATGGAGGCAAAGCAACTTGAGCACGGAAATCGCAGCCGGACCAGAAGATGCCGCTTCCCCTTCAGCAGCTCCAGCCTTCTGCACCTCAGCCCAAACGCCGGGAAACAGCCGCACGACACCACAATGTTGTGACAACTGCTGATTGGACCGAATCTTTATTACATAATGTCCTAAGTACATACACCATTTGGAAGCCAGCTTACACGGGGGAAAGGTGACATTTACAGCTTGGGAGGTCCTGTCAGCCTCCAGCCCTCCTTGTTACCGATCTTCATGAGAGCCGCAGTGATTCCGAACCCCAGACATGCTGTGGTGCCGGTGAGGTAACTGTGAGCTGAAGAAAACACATCAAACCAGAAAACACCCATTAAGGCACATTAAGTCCTGTGCACTAGATCTCTATAGAATGCCATTTTTCTTAAGTCCCTTGACCATCAGCAACATTGTCTGGCCAGAGGAATTGGAAAAGTGGCCTTTTTATAAAATTGAGTTCTCATGCTTTTAGCTTGCAATTTGAAATGTCAAATTTCAATAATCCACTGCCCCATCCCCTTAAGTGGGCAATCTTAAATGGCTCATTTGAGTGACAAAAATAACAATCACTGCTTTGAACTCTCATCAGCTCAGCAACTAGGACAAGTAAAGATTAATTCTATTTCACTACGATTACAACTTAAATAAATCCCTCACTTCTTTAGGTTCGAGGATGAATGTTTACAGAAAACAGAGCTGTGTCAGTATCTGCAGGAGCTACTTAAGCCTTACAAGGGGCTATAGGAGCAACAGCAGCAGGACACAGCTTGTCCCTCAGACTATGTGAAGAATTCACAAGGCAGATATTAGACTGTACGTCCTGTCTAAAATAAATCACACTTCTTGCCAAGAAAACATGGATTTCCACAACTATATTTTTCCTATCCTGCAATTTTAAGGTGTAACTGGTAGCTCTTACTGGCAGTACTGAGTCAGCTCTCCTTTCATTCTGTATATCACTTCATGTTCCCTTTGGTGTCCTCCCCTCCTGTAGCCATATTTATTTTAGCAGGTCCATACAATGCCAATGAAACTGGCATGAATAGAGGCTGAGACGAATCTTTACCAAAGAAGCCTGGCATCAACATTCTTCAACATTTTTCCCCAAGAGAAAAACTTCTAAAACCAGCAAGGGTACATTTCAATGCAGGCATTGTCCACAGTTACCTCTCGCTCCCAAGACAGCTCCTGCTGCGCAACCGCCTATGAAATAGTTCAAAGGATCCTCTGGTTCTTCCCGGACTTGGGCACTGAGGCAGGTACTTAAGCCGAACACAGCTCCCAGTGTAGCTATAAACAAGAAGTAAAAAAAAACCAAAATCCTCAAGGACCAAAGAATTCACACTGAGCATGATTTCGATATTCACAGTGGCTACAATGGAAAACCAGGGACATCCTATCCTGTCCCAGCTGCTACAGTGAGAGTCAGCATCACCCAGTCCCACCCAGCTTCCCTCGGTTTCTTCCCCTGCACCACGCAGATCCCGCTCAGCTGCGAGCTGGACCATCAGAGCACCCCACATCCACTGCCGCCAAACAGCACCGCATCCTGCCGGGGTATTGGTGCAGGCCTTGCAGCCCTTCCTGACAAGGTGATGGGGTAGCCCCTGACAGCTGGGGGTACTGGAGGGGAGCAGTGGTGTCTGTGCAGCCACCTCCCCAGCTTTGCCTGGACTCTGCACTGTAACTCAGCCCTCAAGTCCCTGTGAACCCACCTCACAGCACCGGGCAGAGCAACCCCAAGGGCTCTGCTCTCCCTGCAGACCGCTAGTCTTGACACTTTCCTGCCTGGGACTCACAATGACTTCTGGATAGTAGAAAAATTAATTCGGTTTGTAAATTATTCTTGTTGTAAACTGACTTTGAAATTGAATTAAGAATTTTGAATTGAACTAAGAAACTGCAAAGTAGAAGCATCCTGTCCACTGAATTACACATCTCATCCCATCAGACCCTACACTGATATAATTGCAAACTTTGGCAAAGAGTTGTGTCAAGAAAAGCTGGGTTTGTATCTAACACAGACTCTTGATCATGCAATGTGACACTGTCTACCAGGCACCATCTGCAGATTTCAATTAATCTTTCTTGGAAACAACAAAAACGTCTAGGATAAAAATTTTCAATCCCTATATAAAACCAGCAGATCCTGTTACAAACCTGTGCAGTTTTTCAGCAGAAAATGAGTTACGCTGATCCCAAAATCAACTGAAAAGAGTACTGAAGAAACAAAACCCCCAGACCTAGGACTCCCTTTCAGCTTTCCTGCTCTCCCTGCTTTGGACCAAGGCATCTGTAGGCAAAACACACAGCTTGAGGCCATGAGGTGTGGTCCCAGAACGGCAGACAGGATAAACCCTTCCTCAGGTGTGAAACTGGTAAGAGGACACAATTATGCCTATTCAGGATTAAGGGATTTATTGAAATCATAGTTGATTAAATGATCCAGTCCTTTCATAACGACCTCAGCTCATTAGAGGAGATGCCAGATCCTGGTTTAGAGTCAAACTACTCAAAAACGCAGACCTGGACTGACTGTGCCCCAGCTCAGAGCACCAGCACTTGGGGAGAGGCAGAGGTGGCACAAGCCATTGCATTAGACTGACAAGCAAGAGTCTGCTAAGAGGAAAACTGCACTTTACAAGGGGCTGAGGGAGCTTCAACCATGCAGCCCCCTCAGCTCCCTGCTCTTCTCTTCAGCATTCACTTTCTCTTCCAAAGACAACTGAAGACAACTACATGTTGTCTCCTTGTCTGTAAAACATAATGGGAAAAACCCCAAGTTTATTTTCCTTTTGCCATCAAAAACATTGCATTGTTCTTTAGTGAATGCAGTTTATTAAATACAATGCCTAAATATACTACGTAAAAAAATTAATTTGCTTGCACTATGATGTTGCCCACAAACTGGATATTCTGGAAATACAAAAAAAAAAAAGTATCTTTTGCTCTAGATTGCAAAAAATTACCTGCAAATCAAGGATATGTCTTTCCATTTCAGTGTTCTGGCTCTTGGCCAAACAACGACCCAGGAACGGTGAAGGAGAGAACCAACGAAACCGTGCAGGGGCAGAGGCAAGGGCAGATGCGAGGGCGCAGCCCGACCGAGCAGAGGCGAGGCCGGCGCCCCTGCGGTGTGCGGGAATCCCACCCTATAGTTACACTGCCGAGGGTCCCGGCCCTTACCCATCGTGACACTGTCCGCCGCCGCGGTCTGCAACGCGGCCAGAGCCGAGCCGGGCCGCAGAAGGATGATGCGATACGCCGCCCCGACCAGGCCTGCAACACAGCACTGCGCGTCATTGCCCGGGCCCAGGCCCGGGCCCCGCTCGGCCCTCCCCCCGTGTGCCCCGTTCTCCCCGATGCCCACCCGCGGCCGCGCCCACGCGCGTGGCGAGCCAGGTGCGCTGTGGGCACTGCTCGCCCTCGGGGCCGTCCCAATACCCCGCCATGGCTACAAGGGCACGGCCGCCGTATCGCGAGAGACTGCGCGGCCCCGCCCCGCGAGGGGGCCAGGCCAGGGATCGTCCCGCGGGCACGCGCGTGGCGAGCGCGGAAGCCCCACCCCTCGCTGGGATCCCCCCGGGCCGGGACCGCCCGCCCGATCCGTGGGGCCGCGTTCCACGCCAGCCCGTGCCCGAGAATACCTGGGCACTCAAGATTTCTACCTCCTGTTCCCAGTTGCCCACCCGCAGCTCTCAGGCTCTTTGCCTGACCCTGCCCTTTGTCTCTCCTGGCTGCTTGCGGGGCGGGGAGGTTGGTGTGGCTTTGTTTCGTTGTGGGTGTTTTGTATTTTTGCGGGGGCGGAATTTTTTATTTGTGTTTGGCGGGTTTAGGTTTTTTTTTTTTTGGTAGAGTCTACAGCTCTTACTTAATGGCGCTTGAAATATTTTTAATGACTTTTCAAGGATTCTGTTTTAATTCTCTGTCTGTGTCGATACTGCTGTATGACCCTGTTTCCCCTTGAAATAAAGATGCTTTGACACAGGCTATAGGGACGCTGTATACATTTATTTTTCCAGTTGTTCATAGTATGCTAATAAAAATACAACTCTCTACTGTGCCTTCTCGGTGATGTACGGGAAATAACGTTCTGAAAAGCCAGTGTCCATAAAAGAGACAGAAGAGTCCTGCAACTTTATTCAAATAAAGGGAAAAAGTCCACTGAGGCACAGGGACTCGTCCCTCGAGGTTTTGGAGGGCGCAGCCTCCTTTTATCCTAAACTCCCGGCCGCGTGTTGCCCTCTTCCTTTCCCCATTGGCTGAGGTACCAGGAAGGTGCAGCCTTCCCGAACTGCCTACCACATATGGCCCCTTGAACCTGTCATTTTATCCCAAAGTTCAGAAGTTCAGGCTTGTGTAGATCCACTTGTCTGTTTCAGGAGCCAAGCTCCCTGGGCTCTGTAACAAACCTGCTGCTTGAAGTCAGTAGAGACATTAAGACCCATTTCAAAGGCATCAACCCATGGAATTGTTTGTAAAGACATAAGCTTTTCTCTCAAAAGTCAGTAAAGGAGAGTCACCGAATGCAGGAGGTTCTTTCCTGATTTGGCTTGAAAGGAATGAGAAGGATTGTCTTTACAAACAAACTGTGGGCCTTGTGGTAGATAAAGCCAGATACTGAGAGGTGAAAGAAGCAAAGGGAGGAACCATAAATTCCATAGGAATTCCACTAATTGACAGATACTGTTACTCACTCAAGACCGTGCTAAATCCTTGGATTTAGAGAAAAAGAACAGAGACACAAGGAAAATAAAAGGGGGGGGGGTACATTAGAAGGGGGTCTGTATTAGGTGATTCGGGAAGTCTGTACCTCTCGAGTACCTCAGCCAATGGGGAAAGAGAGAGGGAAATGTGGCTGGGAAATTAGGATCAAAAGGAGGCTGCGTCCTCCAAAAATTTGAGAGACCCCAGGGGAATGCCCCATGGCCTCTCCCTTTATTCAAATAAAGTAATGGGACTCCTCTGTCTCCTTTTTGGACATAAACCTCTGGTGTTTGTGGATTAATTTTCCTGACAGGAGCAAGTCCTTCACATAGTGCAATAACCTAATTCCTAGAGATGGAGTAAATTTGGTTAATAGCTTGACCAAAAAATCTCTTCTCCTTCTTGTTCCCACTCAAAGGCAAAATACTGTTTACTATGCTCTGTAGGTGGGCATTCCCAGAAAGCATCTTTTGAATCAAGTCCTGACTAGCAGCAGCGTGAGAAGGGAACCTGGTTCGAGATGGTATAAGGATCTGGTACCGTAGAGTGCCTGGGTTTCATTATTTATTCTTAGGTCCTGCATCATAACTGGCAGGGTAGGAGTGCTACAGGGAGATGTACACGGCTCCAAAAGACCTGCCTTTAACAGGGACTTAGCAACAGGCTGCAACCCCTTCCTTCCTTCCCTCAGTATTTTTAGACACCACTTGTCCTGATTGCCTCAGAGTAATCTGGAGAGGCTCCATATCCACTTTTCCATATTCCTCTGGGACTGCCCACACTTCTGGGTTCACTTTAGCATAAGCTTTATCAGATAATTTACACAGTGTCACAACAGCGCTAGCCTCCCTATCACCCCTCACAACACTAACTCGCATTCCGAACTCAAATTCCCTCCTAGCAAACCACAATGACAACTAGGAACAAACAGAAACTCATGCATTTCCAACCCGTCTCCCACATTCACCAATAGCGGTTGAATAAAATGCACCTGCTCATCTTTCCCACTTATCAAGAGAAGACTTGGACAATTGTCCCCCTTTGGCATAAAGTTCAAAGTAGACAGAGAGGCTCCCATATGTCTTGGAGTGACTGTATGATACTGTATTCCCTATCGTCTGCTTATTGCCCAGACATGAATCCTGTAGCTTTAAGCTGGGTCCAGGAGAGGGGGGAGAGAAGCCAGGCGAATTCTTCAGCACAGTTTGTGATCAAGGACTGACACACACTTGCCCACGTTCTCACCACTGCAGAGCCGAGGGAGCACCTTCCTGCTTTTAGCCAGCTCTCAGCTCTGTTTCTCAGGAGAGAGACGGAAAGTTAAAATTCTTTGCTTTTTAGCTAGCTTCTCGTTCATTAGCTGAGGCAAGAAGTTTTCCTGGGACTGTGGCTTCTTCTTTTTCTCCTGGAACTGTTCAGCTTTGCTCCGGTCTGGAACACTATCACCGGGAGCTCCCACACCGTGGCCCGGAGGGGCCCACGCTGCACCCCAGCTCTGGAGAGAGCAGAGCCACACCTACAGAAAGGACTCTGAATCTTCCAGGTCTTCTCCACAGCGAGAGGTTTTATTATTTAATATTATTCATTCTCTCATGCCTGCGTGCACCCTGCTTGTTAAATAAACAGCTTTTTTTTAGCTTTCCTCCAAGAAATTTCTTTCCGAACCTGGGTGAGGGAGGGGCTGCCGAAACTTGCGTTCCATTAGAGGACGCATTCATTTCAAACGTTTCCTCCCAATTTGTATCGAGACAAATACTAGGAAACACACTTCTCAGTCCAGCAAGGGCTACAGTGTGGTGAGACCTTGGTACAATAGGAGATCCTGACACCCTTAACAATTCATTTTTAATGTTCTCTTTTTGTTCGTTACAAATGGCACATCAATTCCTTCCCAATCGCTGTCCTTGTGGCCACCCCCTTTCCTTTGTGATAAATGAGTGAATGATAAATGTTGTCTTTCACATATAGGATTTTAACGTTCATAAGTGATGATGTACTATGTAGAAATAGTGTTAAGGTAAAATGTAGTTAAGTAGAAACGAGATTAAGGTAAATTGTAACTTCAAAATAGTTGTAATATTTTAAGAAATGTATTAATAAACACATCGTAATAAATGTCTTTTGAGTTGAGAAACTACAGAGCCAAGAACCAAGATATCTTAGTGAAACAAAGAAGATAAACCACATGCATCCCAGGAAGTCTGTTACCTCATCAAAACTCACACCTCCCAAAGAACTGTCAGCTACAAATTAGGCTGGAGACTGGGGAGGCATTGGAGAGAGGGTGCCTGTCTTCAATTCTGAAGCTATCCAGAGGACTGAAGCGGTGTCGTGCTGGCAGAAGTGGGGCAGAGACCCGAGAGGGGGGAAAGTTGAGTGAAGTGTAAATTACTTTCTGGACTTAATGAATATGTAACAGTTTAAGAGAGTACTTAAGTCCACAGTAAAATGAATGGAGCGCGCCTCTGGCAATATTGCCAAGCGCCCCAGCGCTGTGATATGCCTTTGTTCTACTAATAAATGTTCAATATTATGTTGCTAAAAATTTAGCTCATGTATCCATCCATTTCACCTTTGCTCCTGGGGCTCCCTACGCTTTTTTTCCTGTCGGGGGTTGTAAGGACTGTGCCATTATCTTTGCCTGTAACTTTACCCCATCCTTTCTTTCATATGCTTGATGTGCCTTTCTAACCAACTCCTGCAAGGGCCCACTCTGCCACCTCTCCAGTCCCTGCTCCCACTGCCTGTGGGCTCTCGCCCTCCCAGAGCCGCCGAACTCTCTGCAAAATCACTTACCTCCCCAGCGACCCAAACAAAATCTCCTCTTATATCAGGCCAGCCTTTGGTGACATTGTCTCCTACACGGTATACCAAAGCCGGTCCTCGTCCAGATGCAGTGTCCAGACGCACCCTGCCAGCACACGCATCCAGGCCCCCAGGCCACTCTCCCAGCACCACAGCCTCTGTAAAGCACCCCGTGCCGGCGCAGCTCGGCGGAAGGGCACAGCCGACAGTGCCACAGGGACCGGGCAGGCGGACAAGACATCCCGCAGCCTCACGAGGCTGGGGGGCCACGGCTGCCCCTGCCTGCGGGGGTGGCGGCGTTGGGCACCACCCGGCGCTGAGCCCCGGCTGCCCCAAAGCCCCGGCCCGGCCCCGCACCTCCCCACAGGCCCCCAGCCCGTGCCACCAATCCTGCATTTCCACACCTGGCCTCAGCACTCCTCACTATAGAGGAACCCCCTTAAGTCCTGAGTAGTAGGTGGACAAATCCAAATCCTTCAACCTGGCTCCATAGTGACCCAGGGGAGTAGGAACAATACCTCCTTGTTTTTCCTATCCTGGAAGCCAGGAGCACAAAAGACTTGCAGCTGGCCCTGTATTAGACTGCAGATTTTGAAGATAAGGTGGAGAACATCCCAGTCCTCACTGTTTCTCTTTTCTTTCCTTATCACATAGTCTCCCGTTGCTATTTTCCTTAACCATATTCCTTCACACTCCCCTTCAACCAATCCGTTCCCAAACCAACACCATCCGTCCCCTGTTGCCGAGACCCTTTCTCGACTCCCCTTATTGCCCCCTCTGGGCATCCATGTCCCTAACTCCCTCTGGAAGAATGTGCAAATCATCTCAACATTCTCCCAAAAGGACCCTTCGGAGGTATTTTGGGATTGTCATCCCTACAGTCGAGACTCTTTCTCGACTTTCCTTTACTGCCCCTCCCCGGGCGTCCTGCCATGTTTTACTCCCCGCAGTTCCCATTGTGGGCATGGATTGCCGAGACCCTTTCTCAGCTCCCCTTACTGTCCCCTCTGGACGTGGATTGCCAAGGCCTTTCTCGACTTTCCCTTACTGACCGCTCTGGGCGTCCATCCCCTATTGCCGAGTCCCCTTCTCGACTTTCTTTCACATCTCCCTCTGGGCATCCTACCATGTTTTATTCTCCGAAGTTCCCATTGTACTCACCAGTGAGATTTCCAGTGGTCCTTTCCTGTAAACTATTCTCGGACCCCCCTGGTCCATCACTCGTCTGTGGGTCTTGGGTACCCAATCAATCGCCCGGTGCCAGTCAGTGCTGAAGGGAGCTGGTCACCTATAACTGGGTGAGGTGCACCTCCAGCTCCTCTTGCCGTGTGCAGGCCCCAGATATTGGAAGGATCTCGGACGAGTCCCCATTTTGTATGGAATATCACGCTCTGAAAAGCCAGTGTCCATAAAAGAGACAGAGGAGTCCTGCAACTTTATTCGAACAAAGGGAGAGAATCCAATGGGGCACACACCCACAGGGTTTTCTCTCTCGAGGTTTTGGAGGGCGCAGCCTCCTTTTATCCTAAACTCCCGGCCGCGTGTTGCCCTCTTCCTTTCCCCATTGGCTGAGGTACCAGGAAGGTGCAGCCTTCCCGAACTGCCTACCACATATGGCCCCTTGAACCTGTCATTTTATCCCAAAGTTCAGAAGTTCAGGCTTGTGTAGATCCACTTGTCTGTTTCAGGAGCCAAGCTCCCTGGGCTCTGTAACAAACCTGCTGCTTGAAGTCAGTAGAGACATTAAGACTCATTCAAAGACGTTAACACCCATACCCTCACCCATGGAATTGTTTGTAAAGACATTAGCACACATCTCCTCTATCAGTGAAATCCCTTCAAGAAAAGATCTTTCAGCTGTTTTCCCGACTCTTGAAATAGCTTCAAGATAAGAGTGAAGAAGTCTACAACTGTCGTTTTCAGCTCAAGCTTTCTCACCTACCTCTCTTTTCCCTGTATGTGAAAAGCATATTAAATACTTGATTTCTGCATTTTCCAGTATGCTGAGTCCCCTACAGTATCTCTTCTCTGTGATAGAAGCTCAAAACAGCTGGAGTTGCTGCTTCTGCTCCGTTATCCAAAGGAACTGTTTGTAGCATTGTATCCGGCTGGCAGTGAAGTTGGAGCTTCACGAGCCCCGGCAGCTGGGAGGGGAGAAGGGGCGCACGGCCAGGGTTCGGCAGCTGCGCCGGGCACACCAGAGATGTGTAGGGGTGTGCTCACAACACAGCAGGCAGATCACCTCCATTCCCAAGCGCCAGAAGGAACTAGTGTGGAGTGCATTCACAACTGTCCCTCGGCTTGGGCACTGCTTCCTCTGAGTGCTAGAGATTGCTGTTCTTACACACACAACCAATGCCACCATCAGGCATTGCTTTAATAAAGGAAGCATTTTTAAGAGCAGTTTTGCCCCTTCTCCAAAGCTCTTTCTAAGCATATCGGACGAAGGGCTGTGTGACCTTTCTGGACAGCAGGACAGAGAAAACACTCACCTGCAGGGTGGCACACGCTGCAAATGCTCTCTCCCCAATATAAACATACAGAAGCCACTGAATCTTGGACAGGGCAAGACTCTACACTGTTAAATAACAACTAGCTTTCTGGGCTCCAAGCAGCTATTAAAAGCTCTTCTGCGGCTGTACCCTGTGCGGTAGATTCATACTGCTTCTTCCACCAACAAGGGAGATGGGACAGAGAATTCGCATCTCTTTTCCTTTGCAGCAGGTACAATGCCTGTAGCTGCAGGACTCAGCATGCTGAGTAGGAGGGAACAGTTACCTTACTATAAACAGGCAAGTTCCAGGGAAAGCAACACATAATTAATATAACATTACTCTTAAAACATTAACTTGGTTCCAAGCATTTTTACTGCTGATAAACAAACTTGCTGATACAGAATATTAGTTCCCTTAAATAGGGGGAGACGCTTGCCATCATTCTACAAGCTGCAAATAACTGGGGTTCCTTCTATCTCCAAAACATTTTCAGAAATGGCAGAACCATCTATCAGCAAATTGCATTCAAAACATTTCCCCATCCTTCCCTCTCGGGAGCTTTTTGTAGGGCCTTGTCCAACACAGCTCTTGTCTGCAGCAGCAGTTGTGCTCTGAATTCTCCAGAGAACAGGAATTTATCTCGTCTGCTAAATGGAGTACAGACAGCAAGCTGCTTTTCAGAGGACAGTGTACAGTCAGAGCATGGATGCTCAGGTACATGTTACCAACAGCAGACATCCTGCAGTGGGAGCACAATGACACCTCCTGGTCTCTGGAACAGCAGGAGGACATCAAACATAAAAACAGCACTTGGCTTTTCCAGTTTCATTAGAAGCTGAAGGTAAGCTACCAGAATTCCATCAGGAGTGGTTCATACAAAATAACCCCACATTAAATTCACTGCCCACCCCTGCAACAGAATTATCAGCATTCTCAGTGACAAATTCAGCTTTTGTATCTTTACAAAAGGAAGAGTTCTGGAAAGGGGTCCCTGAAAGGAGGTAGCCAAAAGGAAGCTCTGCATACTATCTTCAAATGAGGCTTTTATTTACAGAAATTATCTATAAGCATTTCTTAATGAGATACCTGTACTTCCACCTAGTAGAAAAGAATCAAGACTGACTTTGTCTAATTTAGCAATTTTCTCTTGCACCTATGTTGCTCTGTGCTGATTTCACAGGAGGGAAAAAAAGAAACCCTTTAAAAAAAATTAAAACATCTTTATAACATCCTGTCTGAAAATGTGCTACCCACACCATGGACTAGAGTTCAATTTAAGCAAGTCAGTGCACAGAAAGACCAAGTAACGCCGGGAGAAAAAGCACACAGTGAAAAGTCAGTTTAATGAAATCTTGTATGACAAATTATGGCAATTATCATATCTGGAATTCCTAAAACTAGAGATGATTATGGGAGACATGGTAAATTTTCAAATATGTAACATGTTTCTAGAAAGGAAATAAACCATTTTCTACACTCACTGGGAGAGCAAGAGACCAGTTGAACTGCAGAATGGGACCTGTTAGGAACAGTCATTTAATGGCGGTAATACTCAAACAATGGCATAAATTGATACTTCAGGGAACAGAGAGGAGCCATTACAAAGTTGGAGGGGTTTTTTTATTCCTGCAGGCTTCTAATAATCTGGTCACCTCCCACCCTAGTTCTAATGCAGGATGGCTGAGGACTCTTACTTAGATTGTTTCCTGCCCTGTCTTCTCTAAAGCAATGCATCATGCACTGGGAACTGGACTACAGAAAGATGTTGTAATTACAACATTCTCTTACCTTAATGTTTTTATTTCCTGTGGGTGTCATCTTTTTTTTTCATTTTACGGATAAGAGGCTTACTTCTGGTTTCAGTGACATCACTATTCTAGCAACACTTTCATAGAATCATAGAGCATGCAGAGTTGGAAGGGACCCATCAGGATCATCGATCCTGGCCCTGAGTTGGAAGGGACCCATCAGCTCCTGGCCCTGCACAGGGCACCCCAAAAATCCCACCCTATGACTGAGAGCACTGTCCAAATGCTTCTTGAACTCAGGCTTGGTGCTGTGACCATTGCCCTGAGAAGCCTGTTCCTAAAATCATCCTCTGGGTGAAAAACTTCCTGATACCCAACCTAAACCTCCCCTGACTCAGCTTCATGATGTTTCCTCAAGCTCTGTCATTGGTCACAAGAGTGTACACACTGGTACCTGTCCCTCAGCCTCCCCTCATGAGGAGGTTGAAGACTGCATTGAGGTGTCCCCTCAGTTTCCCCTTCTCCAGGCTGAACAAACCAAGTGCCCTCAGCAGCTCCTCATACGGCTTCCGCTCTAGACCCTTCCCATTCCTTGTGGCCCTTCTTTGGACACTCTCTATTAGTGTAATGTCTTTTTTATACTGTGGGGCCCAAAACCACCCCCAGCACTCAAGGTGAGGCTGACCCAGTGCAGAGCAGAGAGACACAATCCCCTCCCTCGCCTGGCTGTGCCTGATGACCCCCCAGGACATGGCTGGCCCTCCTGGTTGCCGGAGTACACTGTTGAGTCATCATCAAGCATGCTCAACTTTACTACTCTTCGGTATTTTTTTTTCCACTAGAAAACCTGAAAGGCTGTGCCTGTGTGGGTCAGCAGCCACACAGGCTATACAGGAATTGTCAACACCACACAAGTTAACAAGAGGCCTAAAGGGAAAGATGGAGCAGGAGCATGATCAAGGGGAAGACTGCTATAAGGCAGCAGAGCTGGTCACCATCACCCTCCCCTCGAACAGCCGCTGCCTGGTACAGGAAACACAACGCAGGGCTCAGGGTGTTTTGTTTGTTTGCTTGCTGACACAGGTTTTAATGTAATTCCCATGTACATTTTGATATGACAGTCTTACATAGATCTTATGAGACACATGGGCATTATCTGGTTTTGCCTGTCACTGGTTTACTAAGGCTTAAAGCAGAGAGCTAAGTCAGGGTTTTGCTTTGGCCTAACTATATCTTGCTGGGCAAGGCCTGAACTCAACCCATTGCCAATTTTGTTGGGATGCACAGCAACACAATTCTGTCGGGATGCACAGCAGCATTTCTGCCTTCACTATAAACGTTTATGCAAAGCTTCTAGCTAAAAATAAAATCTGCATCAGTAAATAGTTGCCAAATTTTTGAGAAAGCTGTAGGTGATTGTGTACCACCAAACCCCAAAGCAAGCATGCTTATTCCATTTTTTTGAATCTTCATGCACCATCAATTGCATTTTAGGTAACACACTTCAAAGTGAGACTCAGCATAGACCCCATAGAGCCTGGGACCAGGAAATAATGCCTGTTTTCCCAGAAGTAGGCAGTGCTGGCCAAGACACCTTATTAATTTTCCTTATGAACAAGCTACTGACAAGAAACGGCTTTAGGGTGCAAGGGTGCTTGGAAAAGAGTAATTTAAATCTGAGTATCTCAACAATGTAAAAAGATCCCAGATCCAAAATGCAGATCACTTACTCAAAAGTCCTCAGACCTTGTAATGCAGAAACAATTGTGTGGTAGGTACTAAGGAACCTGCCATGTTCCTGTTGAAGCATGGCATGAGTAGGGGGGTGCAACAACAGGTCTGTTCATTGGTAAAAACCCCCATACTCTAGGGAGGAAAACAGAAAAGCAAAATGCAAGAAGGCATGAGAAGACAATCTAGAGAGATCAAGATGCAGTGGCACAGCTTATCATTAGCCCTTTTCAACTCCCAGAAAAGTAATCACAGATGTTCCTTCAACTGGCTATCAGGAAAAGTAAAAGCACCCTCTGCCCCAACAGCATCAGTCTTCAGTGATGGTCAACAACAGAAAACAGGGGAAGACTTGTTCTTGACTGCCAGTGAAAAGTGTGTTTCATTAAAATAGAGGCAATAAGGACTGTTTTGCTATTGAATACTCAATTTCAAAGCTGATTTTGTGCTATAACCTGGGTTTCTGTTTTCAATTCATGCTACATCAAATACTTCTTTCCCTTTCATTTTTTAGGTGATGCATTTTTAGATCCTTAAGCTACAAAAGAGCAAGCATGCAAGTCAGAAATTATCTATCAGCAAACTATTTATAAAGGAAATAGAACAATTTGGGGAATTTATAGTGAAGGTGACCTGGTGACTACCAAATTCCAACTCTGCTGGACAAGAACATACCATATGTTTCAATAAGAATATAAAACTCAACTTTCACACAAAAGGCTCAAATGATTAAAAAACACACAAAGGAAAAAAAAAAAGGTGAGTTATGGTTACAGCAGGAGTACTTCAGAATTACACACAGAAAAACATTCTTGCTTTTATTTGTGGTGGAACAGAATACAATAACCTTCAGCCCAAACTACTCAAGGCTGGCAGTATTACCTTTTTCTTCATGCTGCAAGACTTCAGGAAACGGAATGGGGACAGGAAGGGTTAGAAGTTAAATTTTCTATTTAAGGCCATTAATTCAGCAAGATATTTAAAAGTGTCCTCAACTTTAAGCATGAAGAGTTGCATTGACTTCGGTAAGATTATTCACATATAGTTAAGCCAGGCAAGTGCTTAAATGGCTTGTTGAATCAAGCCATTAAATGAGAGCTGCTTTATTATACAGAGTTATTTTAATGGCTGGCAGAGCTCATTCCATGAGCCTATTTTATTTTTCCAAGGGCTAACAGCTGTTTTGTCATCAACTTTTCTGAGGGTGTAACCTGTATGCCTCCTACACTTTAGCCACAGAAACATAAAATTTTCTAAGAAAAATTGTATGCAACATCTATTATATATAGTGGCTTAGCTCTCCCTTAAATAGTAACAGAAAAGAACAGTACAAAACAATAGTTTCACTTTTTCAACACACAAGAGCATCTTATTGAAAAACTAAAATAAAAAAGTCTCACCACAATATAAATCCCCAAAAAATAATAATGAAATGGGAAGAAAAAAAGGAGTTAGCAAAACATCCTGCAGACTTTAAAGTCTCTTATTACCGTATTAAAAAAGCTTTTTTGGTGAACCACAATGCTTTGTTTCTTTGTTTACAAACTCACTAGACAGCAAACAATGGCGTCCACATCCACAACCTATGTTGGGATTAAAAGGTAAAAACATAACCTGCCCCATCTGCAGTCCAAAAAAAAGGAACCCAAAAGGGCAGCCAGTGAGCATAGGAACTGGTGAGGACAGGGCTTCCCTGCATGAAGGGGAGTAGGGGTTACAAAAGCAGAATTCAAGTTGGAACTGCGTCGAAAAGTTCTATCTTGGAGACCTGCAAGACACGAACTACTGAAGAAACAGCCAAAAGGTCCCAATGAAAAGCTGTGACAAGCTGTAATGTGCCATTTTAATTACAAGGAAGAGGGAAAATGGTTGGGGGTGGTTGCATTTTGTGTTTTTGTTGTTGTTTGTTTTGGGGTTGGATTTTTTTTTTTTTTTTTTTTTTTTTTGCTCATCAATATGATGAGCTTTCAACGTCCCAAACCACATTCAGGTAGTTTCCAAGTCTGCTTTTTTTTTTGTGTGGAATCTACTGATCCAGACTGAAAAACCAAACAAACAGAACAGAGATGCACAGTTCTTAAGTCCCGGAGCTTTCAACACCGCCTGAAATAATCGCTGGCCTGGGGTATCCAGAGATGCCTGCAAGATGGTGTTCATAGCAGCCTTGCAAGCAGATTGGCTCACATCTGCTATGTGCTGCCAACATTCTGCCCATCACCTTCATCATTAGGACCTGAAACAATAAAAGTAGTTCTTGGTCATAAGAAATCTCTTTTGTTTCTTGCCTTGCAGTAAGAGACCCATCCCAAGCAGCCTATAGAAGTCTCAGATTCAGGTGTTCAATGAGAGATAAGAACTGTAGAATTCCTCCTCCCCTGCCTTGCATATTCCTTCTCCAGACTAAGATCTGTCTACTGTAGAATTTTATGTTCTTGACTAATCTGGTTCAGGGATCCCAGCAGCATCTCAAAGCCTAAAAGCTCAGTTTCCAACCTCTTCAATCTTCCCACTGCTTTTGTTCATATTCATTCCTCTTTTTTCCCCCTTCTGTCAATCAGGATGGAGGACTGTCAAAGGCTGGATGTTCTCAGCCACAAGAAAACAAAGCACAGATGACTTCCAATTGAGAGTACAAAAGGAAGCCTTCCTCAAACGGAAGACTAGTATTTTTCTTAAATTATAGTCTCCTCATGCACAATAAAAAACATTACACTCCTTCCATGCCCCTTTGTAAACCTTCTGCTTTCCAAATAGCTCTCTACTGAAAGGTCAGTCTGGATGCTGTCTACTGATCCTGAGTCATCTCAGGTTTTATGTGCAACTCTTGGCCATGATGAAGGCAAAAATGAAACTCAGAACCACCCTTAGAAATCCTGTAAATGATAAAAAGCACAGAAAACCTCTGCTAAACTGTGGCATGTAACTCAGAGGCAGCACAGGGGCCTTTTACCAGTTTGGAGAAGCAGCAAGAAGTAGTTGCAGTCAAAAAGGCAATCCATGCAATAGTCCTACTCCACAGACATACACAAAGAGCACAGTCTGCCTCAAGAAATGACACAGAAAAATACATGGAAAACAGGAAACACCATCGTCTTTCTTACCACTTCCAACTGATCCTGAAGGTGCAATGACATCATCATCACTGTCTTCCTCATTTGACTGCGTTACCTCTGGCTCAGGTGCTACATTCTTGACTTCTTGCTCTTGTTCCACTCTACTCCGCAAGGCCAAGATCCGATGGTGCAAAGCAGCATACAACTGCCCTGTATCTTTAGAGCTTGCCTGCATTTTTTAATATTCAGAAATAAGAAAAAGGTGCATGGAATTATAACACAATAAAACACTGCTGACATAATACACATCAGTCATGCCAAATTTCACAATATACTTTTCAGTTTTCTCATTAAGTGTTTTTCAAACCAGTCAGAATGGGCTGTAGTACACACAGCAGGACTTTAGATATACTGAACTCCGGTGGTAAGAGTATATTCCTCTGCTTAGCTCCAACTTTCTTTGGCTAACATACCCAGTACTAGCTGATTTCATATAGCCTTCTTCACACAGAAATCACAGAGCTTTCCTGACACCTCTCAAAAGCTCATATTAAAAAGATCTTCAATGAAAATCTTGCAGATTTTTGCTGGCCTGTCAATCATTCAACTTCACACATTAGTTAATCGTAATCAAGCCAATAGTTTCATGAGGCACTGGCATAACATTTCAACATGAAATATAATTGAAAAAACTGAATGGACAGTCAGGCAGGCAATTATTCCATTTTTTTTTGAACAGTCTCTGTTTCAGACGGAAGCATTTCTGACAACCTGTTAAGAATATATATTTTTAACTCTGAAAGGTTAATGGGCACTTTATGCCTTCAAACCAATTATTAGGCCTATCAAACTAAATATTTAATGGACATTATTTAAAAGGAAACTCCATTCAAATACTACAAAACTCTTGTCTTCACTATGTCAAGTCCTCATCTATTATTGTTACTCTATGATAACTGTAAGGTAACAATCCCACTTCTCAGATTCTTTCGAAGAAATAGTTTCCATCAGCCCCACGTGACACTTCAATCTGCCACCTCTGTATCTGCAAAATTCCCCTGCAATGAGCTGTAATTAAAAAATAATTCCAAACAAGATACTCTTTATCAATACTAAAGTAATGAGTGAATAACCTGATGACAGATTAAGTAAAACTTTCAAATCTAGAAAAATACTGAGAAAAACTTATCCATTAATTTCACTTCTTTTTCTGCATCAATGCATATTTGGTATCATTAAGTTCCATTCTGGGACTCCAGATCCCAGCCCTACAAACCTAGTGTCACAGGGAAAGATGACCATTTGTTGATGCTCTCAATTTCTGATCCCAAGGACCACTAATTTTTCTGCAACACCTTGTGTAGAATCAGTGTAAATCAAAAGAACGTGTTCGGACCTCTCCAAATCTGTGCGTGCTTTAGCAGACAGTAGGGAATGACCTTTCTTCCTTGCTGACTGTATGATGAGATGCCAAGTGTTTTAGTAATTCTGATTGGGATTGCTGTTCCCCGTTTAGCAAGCACAGAACTCACTTTCACTATGCTGTTACTGCTCTGAATACTCTGTATCAAATGAAAATCAAAGTTAAAATGTGTAACCTTTAAGTACTAACACAAGGCTCTTGACAGAGTTTTAGTGTTTTCCCTTTCAGTGGGCACCTATCCATCCTCCTGCACTGTAGACACTGACAGCTTCCTGTGCTGAAAGTTCCAGTAGATCTAATTTTGATTAAACTATTACATAAAATCTATGAAATAATGCCCATTTTTCTTTATATCAGAAAACAATCTGCATTAAACACTACAGAGTCTCAGTATGTGTGGAACAGATCACATGACTCCATGGGCAATGCTTTGGACAACCTGGCTTCCTAGGGCAGCCTTTGACGTGGCATTTGTTCACAACTAGCAAGACCTTTTAGACATGCAAATCTGCCAAGTGCCTTGTCTTTGAGGCAGGGGTGATGTTAAGACAGTGTAGGGTGCAAAGAAAAATGGGAATGCTACCTCAACTACAGTTTAACACCAACTTTAGTAGGAAGGTTAAGACACAAACAAAAAACAGTACTCACTGATATAAGAAAAACTTTGACTCCCTGGTCCTCTGTATCCATGGCAGTGATCCGGATACTCTTCTCACTGGCTTTATCGATCTGCATCTGAGCCCAGAGCTTGGTATTTAAGATTAACCTGAGACTCCCCTGAGTCCTCATCACTAAAGCCAAGTTACAAGATCAGTTAGGTGGAAAAAGACACATCAGGAAGCTCGAAACAGTCAAGACACTTTTTATTGTATAAAGGTTTCAGTCTTTTTACAAATAAGCCCTTTTGGGTTTTTGTCACAACTGTAAATGAGAAGAATGTAGGCTTGTGCTGGTTTTGGCTGGGGTAGAGTTAACTTTCTTCCCAGTCATTGGTATGGGGCTGTGTTCTGGATTTGTGCTGAACATACAGTTGATAATACGGAGATGTTTTCGTTATTGCTGAGCAGTGCTTGCACAGAGCCAAGGCCTTTTCTGCTTTTCATATTACTACACTAGTGACGGGGCTGGGAGTACATGGGAGGTTGGGAGAAGACACAGCCGGGACAGGTGACCCAAACTGACCAAAGGGGTATTCCAGACCATATAACACCATGCTCAGGATACAAAGCAGGGGGAAGAAGAGGAAGGGAGGATATTTGGAGTGATGGCATTTGTCCTCCCAAGTCACCATTATGTGTGATGGGGCCCTGCTGTCCTGGAGATGCATGAACACCTGCTTGCCCATGGGAAGCACTGAATTAATTTCTTGTTTTGCTGTGTTTGCATGCAGCACTTTTGCTTTCTTTATTGAACTGTCTTTATCTTAAGCCATGAGTTTTCTAACTTTTATATACTTCCAATTTTCTCCCCGATCCTGCTGGAGGGGGAGTGAGCAAGCAGCTGTAAGGGTCTTGGCTGCTGGCTGGGCTTAAACTGCAACAAGGCTATTAAAGATTATGAGTCATATCTAAAGCTATTTAGTCTGAAGCCTTATATGTTAATACATCAAAGTTCACAGTTGCATCTGCGCTGATAATCTCAAGCTAATGCACATTCCTGCCAGCCTGAACAATCGTGCACTATTCAAACAGACTTCCCCACCACAAGCAACCCATCCAAAACAGCCAGATCTGAATGATGTTATCATAAATTTCTTGTCAAATATTCTAATTACTAAACATGGCTTGCTTTTATGGGGGAAAAAAAGTAACTGGAACATTTGCCGCAATAGAAGGGTATAAAGACACTCTCTTTGGAGGCAATGTTCACTAAATGAAGCAAAAGAAAAGGTCCAAACTGCTTCTGAGTTGCTGTAGCTAAGACAAACTAAAGTGAAAGTTGCTGTGTGTCAAGAAGAACCCTATGAAAATAGCATGACTGTCATGCAGTATCTCATTTCCCCTGGTTCCTCTTACCCAGTCGAGACTGTAATGTTCCATCATCTGTTGAGGCCATATCATTGAGTCTCAGGAGCCCTCGACCTCTTTCCACCCAAGACTGAGAGCTTTTATCAAATACAAACAGCTTGCACTGAATCTGTAACAGAAAACATCTCTATGGCATAGTGGTTGATTGAAGTAATCATATATTTCTTAGTCACCTATAGTTGGTTAAAAAAATACTCAGATTTCATACTGGAATTTTTAGTTGTTTATAGCTGTGAAAGTGAAAACAGTCATCCTTCTCTTCTGCAAAAAAAATCTCAAAATACGCTGTTTTCATAAGGTTTTATTAACAGAAGCTATATATTCTTAAAGAATAAAAGGGTTCAAGATCAAAACAACAAGCAATTTTCAGGTAAGATATATATATAAGCTTTCACAGAGGAAACTTAATGTCATAAGAGACTGCCCTATATCAGTCAATTCTTTTAAAAGCCTTAGGTACACATTGCACCACTGAAGATGGTATTTGTTGCTGGGAAGACCCAGCAAATATAATGAAAGCAAAGCAAAGTTTTTCTTGTATTAAGGAAGCAAAGGATGAACAAACATGCTGGCTCATTATCAATTCATAAAGCCTGAACCACACAAAAAGTCATTAGTAAGTGAAGTATTTTTATTGCCTCCCTGCAGGGTTCATTAGTTATAAAATTCAAAAGGTGTATGTATTTTTTCTAACAGTAGGAATGCTCCTTCTTGACATACAAGTTCCCTTTTTCTTCCATGCCAAACATCTCTACTTTTTATCCCCCTCTCTAATCCAACTTCACTGTTACTGCTGAGGTTTTATACCTCAAACCATCACCCCTCAAGTTCCCCACAGATGAGCATGCACTAAGTGGAAAAGATGCTTCCATTTTCATTCCCTCCATTTATCATTTTCTTCACCCCAAAACATCTAGCTCTGTATACTCTGTTTCTGCAACATTAACATAGTTCTGTCTGTACAAGTCCCATTTGGAATTCTAATGCATTACATTTCACAGGAAAAAATAAAAGTTAGGCAAGAGGTCTGTTAAGTTACAACATATTCATGCAAGTCAGTCCTCTATTAAGTATACAACTGCCAAAAGTTGTGGTTTTCCTAAGTGAAACAGAATTCTTATCTCTTCAATGTCTTGTTCAATTATGTGAAGCATCCAGACATTTCTGAATTACACAGAAACAGAGAAGTACCAGAAGAACCATTTAGGACCATTTATGTCTGGTAAAAAGAAGTCCAAGAGGATAAACATTATAGAGTATCATTTTGTAAGTTAATACAAGTGTAACTGATAGGCATTAGATACTGACAGTGCAACTGTTTGGTGTCAGAATAGAGCATCACCTCTGTAAGAATTAAAAAACTATCCTTGAAAATAACACAGTTCAAATGATGAGAAACAAAATATCTCAAGGAAAAAATCAAACTATAATTGGAGGATAAAGAGAGAAGAGAAAAAAATACATATACCACTTCATTTTATATGAAAACCCTGCACGTTTTTCTTAAGGATATACTGGATGAAGTCTATTTAAGTTAATTAATAACTACAGTGTTAAATATACCATTACTAAAATCAGGAGTCTAAGTCATGACCAAATATCCTTCTACAACATCACTAATTCAATTAAGTATCTCAAGTCAAATTCCTGAGTGTCTGTGATATAGTTTCTGCTTTGCAAGAAACCAGACTGCTGGCATAAATAGTCCATTCCAAGTTTTAGAAAATCTTCAGTAGTACAACAATTAAAGAACTTAAAAATATTACGTTAATTTAAATTTTCTTCAAATAATTGCCTCATAAAAAATAGACGCTTATATGTGATGGATTCAGAAAAGTATGCTTAAGATACACCTGGATGGCTTATACGCTAAAACTTTTTCAGAAAGAGGAAATTAAAAAACAATGGATAACAAGTTAATAAATAAGGATCTGATATAAATATCTAAAGTTTGCATTTTAACAAAAGAAAATACATTACAGATATAGAGGAAGACTGAGTTGTAGGGAATCAGATGGTGTGCATTCACTGGACATCCATATGAATCCCCACAAACTCAAAGCTCCTCTACTCTATCCGTTTCTTACCTGTAACACGTTACTTTCAGCTTCCTCCCCAGTAATCACTTCTACCTTCGCTAATAAACACTTCCTTGCTGTTGCTTTAGTATAGGCTGCTGCAGACTCTGCCAGTGATTCTGAAATATTATTAGCTGAACAACATTTTGAGAGTCTGAGAATGATTAGCATATAATTTTATAAGATGTACAAAGGTCTCACACAAGTACACCAGAATTTTGAGACCTTTTGAAAAGTATAGAAGACAGACCTTAATAGAACATGTAAAAAAGGATTGAAATTTTAAGCAGAAGTTAAAGCTTGTCTTTTAATACTTGTTTTACAAGCACAAGGGACAAAAGAGATAAGTCATCAAGAAGTTTTGTCCCTAAACACAATAGTTCACAACCTTTGCATGTACACCCGCTTATCTGTAGATACTCCAGCAGTACTGATACTCTTGCCAGCCATACAGCTGTCCCTACACATGGACAGCGTAATTAATTTTCCACTTTCGTTTGGGCTTGCAAGCAGTTTACTGAAGAAAACCCGTAGTTCTCAGAATTTCCATAATATCTTGACTATCTGAAGACATAGAATCCAGCAAACAGCTCTGAGTTCAAGCAATATGTGGTGCACCCACACAGTGCAATACATATTTGACTCAGAAATTCAGTCACTTGAAATAAAACAGAATTGTTAAAAAGGTTTGCCATGTTTCTCCTACTACCAGTTCTGTTAATTCCCTCTACTTTTACTCTGCTGAAGATACTCCCAGTACTACAGAACGACAACAAAAAAGACAGCGCAGCCCGTACATGTTTAATACTAGAGGATCTACAGCATCCAGCAACTTCCACATCCAGCCTGTATCTTTGGTTACAGGAGATAGTAAAAGTAACAAAAATCTTATGTTTTTGAAAAGTAACAGGATATTGAAAAATACAGTAGTTTAAAAAAGGATTAACTACCATTCCTAATACAGTATTTTTTTTTTCACCTTTCTCTGGCGTGGCCTCCTGAGAAGACGATTCAGACCCAGACTCTGTAGCAGCATTTTCCTTATTACTCTCTGTACTACCTTCATTTGATTTTGGTGGACTCTATCACAGAAATAAGAGGAGGTAAACAGAAAAGAGAAAACAAACACTAATTCTGCTGAACAGGACTAGTGATCAAGTACTGAGGGAAGCTCCAGTATTTATAAATCACATGGCAAAAAAAGAATCTCACGGACAACATGCTTTCACACTTAAAGCTATCCTACTAGCCAGCCAAGGAACTGAACGGAGTGTGACCTGAAAACCAGTTCAAATAATTTTCCCTTGAACTCATACCAAATTTCAATCCTTATTTTGAAGCTTCTTGACTTGCTTTGTTCACCAAAGCAAGTCAATTTCAGCTACAACTACTCATGGCATAGTTGACTGAACTCCTGCTTGGTAGTTAGACAGGTCTGAACACTCAGCATTAAATGTTTCCATTTTGTTCCAGCACAGGAATAAAAACAACAGAAGGAAATAGTGAGGTACTAGAAGTTATTCCTTAGGTTGGTACATCATAAACAGCATTTCTGGAATCATACCTGAGTCCTGAGGCAGCTGCTTTACTGCTGGGCTTGAAATCCCATCCTGGGGGGACTCACATAACTGAACTGCTCTCAATTTTGAGGACAAACATAAAATACCCTCTAATACTTACACTCCAATAGCCATTTAAAGCAACAAGTTGTGCCATAAAATGCTTGGGCGCAAGAACCACATGCATTACAGAGAAGGCACTGAATCTCCTTACGTTGAGAGAATTTGGCAGGGAAAACCTGGAGAGTACTGCTGGGCAGACAATAGCTCATAATGAACTTCCCGTGCTGCACTCAAAGTAAATTACCGTCAAGGGAAACCACTGAAAAAAACCCCATACTCAAGTGACAAGTATAATTAAAGGCTCTCAAAATTCCTGAGTGAGAATCCATAACAAACTGCTCGCAAAATTATAACGTATACATAGTGGATACTCACTAGGACTCGCTCACTCATGTTCTGTCCAAAAACAAACTTGTTGCTAGATGCATCTGCATTGTTTGTAGAGTTCTCTACACTGAAAAAAAGCCAAGAAACAAACCAGGTTTTACAAGACAGAAAATAATACCTCTTATTTTCTACTAATAAAATTCCTCAGAAAGTGAGTGATTGTCACTGGCTTTAAAAAAGTAAGCACTGGTTGACACAAACACGGGTAAAAATTAATTCAACTTTAACACAAGAGCACATTCTAGTTTTACAGAACGAGAATTCTCTCGGAATGACAACAAATTATTTTGTCTCTGTAAAAATCTTCCCCTTCAGAGAACTAACATACAAAGCAATGCTGAATGCTAAGTCAGGGCTTATTGTCTAATCATATAACACACTCTTTTTTTGAACAGTATTCTACATGCACAGACTTGAACTACTACATATTTTTATGTCAATTCTCTCAAAAAGGGAAAGAACTGAAACAAAAGCACTTCCAATATTGTAATTGAAGCAAAGGTAGCAGGGATAAGTAATGACTTTTATCAGACTAGCCTCAATACCACAGCCTCTCCAAGAAGTTTCACAATCAAATATCAGCCTTTACTTCTTCCTTACAGAATAAGCATCCTCCTCCCATTAGTATTTTTATTAACAGATTTTAATTCCTATTTAGGAAGGACAACAGTTTTATTCTTTTACAGACTCAAAAGACTTAACAAGTCATTGTTCCTGTCCCTTCCTATCAGGCACACCTTTCTAAGACACCAGCTTGCTCACAAAGTGAACATACAAAAGGCAGACCATTCTGAATCAAGCCTATGTGCCTTTCACCAAGTTTGGAAAATAGGGACTCACACCTACATGATTCAAGTGAAACCAAACAAACCTTTAAACTATACACGTAGAGTTGCTACTTCTGAATAAGGAGATCCCTAGAACAGAGGAGATCCTCAGCAGAAGACAGCTTTACCTACTAAGGGAATTAAATACCACAGTTCTGAGCTCCAAATGTTGACAGGGAACTCAATGTGGCCTACCAGTATCTGCCACGCAACCTAGAACATTTACAATTTTTAAAGAATTGACAGTGTTACACAAAGGGAGGAATTTCCTTTTACAAGTTGATTACCATAATGCTTTGCCATCTCAGCTGAAAACCAAAGCCAACTCCCCTTAGAGACACTATTTTTTTTTTTAAGACAAGTCCAAAACTAGGTTTCTGGAAATTGACTCACCATGAATAAATCCTCCCAAAGTAAACACTCAAATGAAATGACAGTAGATGCCATATGAGTTGAAAAATACAAAAAAAACATTTTCAGTATTTGAAAGTCACATTTTAGTAGTTATTGTCTGCCAAATCTGATTGAACAAATCTGACTGTGTCTCTTGGAAAGACATAGATCTGGCATCAAAAGGGCAAAGGTGTTCTCTGCCTTTCCAGTGCATCATCTGAAAAGTTCAGCATCAAAAGTTCATTGGACTGCAAAACTGCCTACTTCATGGTGAACAACAGGATCTTAAAAATGCCAAATGTAAGGACAAAGCAAGAATGTATTGGTGCTTTTCCTACAGTTATTTCATGGCCTTAAACAATCTGAACTTCAGCTTACTCCAGGAGCAGAGATGTTGCTCTACATCATCAGTCTTTGTGGGACTTCCCCTCACTCTTTTCCAATTATTACCTGAATTCACAGCTCTGTATCCTCTGTTTTCTACTCATTCTGTACACTACTTCATTTTTTTGACCACTACTAAGCTAGGATTTTCACAGAGCTGTATCACTACCTTAGCCTCAAGTGATGGCTGTCAGCTCAGAGCTTATCACTACGTAAGACAGGATTAGCAGTTTTCTCCTGGCTGCCTCACTTTACCTATACATCACATTTCTTCTTATGTTATTGCCTCATCAGAAGCTCTCTCAAAATCCTCCCAGTTAGGCTCCGACTTATCATACAGGCCCTCTACATTACTCTGAAAAGCTTACTATCATGAAAAAATTTTTAACTATTCTTCCTTTCATCATATATGAAACATACTGAACAACACAAATACAGTGCAGATCTCCACAGGATTCTACTGGTAGCTCCGATTTAGTCCATCACTGTTTCTAATCATTCACGAGAAGACTTCTCATCTCATGCTTGTTGGTTTTCTGAAGAGGCTTTGGTGAGGATGTGGTCAAATAAATAGTATCAAATGCATCTCCCTTGACCAGATGATTGAGGATTCCCCCAGATCTGAAGATAGCCATCTCATTCTTCAGAAGCCTGGGTACCCAATGACCCAGTCTAAGCCCTGCATCCAATAAAGAGCAGAATCGTAAAGAATTTTCAATAGAGAGTAAGGAGAAGTGTTCTATTGGTTTCCCTGTAGTCTCACCTGGAACTGATGTACTGTAGAAAATAGTTTGTTGCAGAAGGTATATCTGATGTCAGAAGGCCAGCATTCTGCACATCAGCAGTTTCATCGCTTTCATCTCCTAGCTAGAAAAAGAACAAGTATATATCAATAGTTTTAATTACTGACCACAAATTTTTCAACTCATTCTTTCCAAAGACTAAGTTCCATCTACAAATGCTTTCTACAATAAAACAAGATAAGTCTATGTCCCAATATTACACTTTCTTTTATTACGCTAGGAAACCTGTGCAAACCTGTCTTCAACAGGAGGTACTAACAATCCAACTCAGTTATTCTACGCACAAGTTTGAGACCAGGCTGCCCTATTTTTCCATCTTTCCTGTGAAGTCTTGGTTGCATGGGAGCACCTTAGGACCACATTTCAACTTAATACTAACCCAAAAGGTAAGAGAAAACACTACATTGTACTGAGCTTTAGCTGTTACTTATGATTGCAGTAGATGCATTTATTTTTGAAAAAGTTTTTTATGCTACTTAACAGAATTCATTTATTAAATGTCCAGAAGACTAATTGTATTAAACAGTCAACTCTACTGTGTTCACAGCTTTTAATTTTACATATATACATGGAGGTTTTAACCTTTTCATATAGTAGCTTCACAGTACTTCATAAATTCTTAGTCAAGAGAACAAACATGTTTACCTTAACTCTATCTCTTAAGTTCTGCCCAAATACAAATGCTTGCTGTGCATTTAGTTCAGCCTTCTCACAGCTGTCATCATCTGAAGTATTGCTGGACTCCTTTTTCTGACATTCTGCTGCCTAAAGAAATGGAAAAACATAGCCTAGGAAGTTGAGTTTCTTTAAATAAAAACTCCTTACAACAAGGTGAGTCACACACTAATTTACAATGACAAGCCAGCAACACTTCCAGATCTACAAGGCACATTTTGCATTTAAATAATGTCTCTGTTGTTAACTGTTTTTCTTAGCAAATCACAGAATAGTTACAGTTCAAAGGAATTTCTAACAATCATTTGGTCCAAACTGTGTTCAAAGCAGCATCAACTTCAAACTTATATTAGGCTGCCCAAGATCTCATATCAAGTTTCAAAAAATCCACATGTGACAGTTGTACATTTTGGTCGTTCAATGTTCAACTACACTAAGTATGATAGCTTTGTCCTAAAACCCATCTGAAATCCCCTTCACATCACACCTGCAGCTTCTCATCTGTTTGACAGACACTTCCTAATTTCATTCTTATCGTGCCACCGCCTACCACTTGAGAGCTGAGGGTAACAATCCAATTCCCCTGCCCTAGTCCAAGCAGAACATACTCAGCTTTTTCATTCTCTCACCACACATCCTGGGCTGCAGCCACTAGTCCCCTTGGTGATTTTTAAGTGCCTTTCATGTACTGTCAAGTCCCAAACTACATATGGTATTCCTGATGCCATCCACCAGTGGCACAAAAAGAGAAAGATCACTTTCCTGAACTTAATGGCTGCTGTTCTAGTAAAGCAGCCCATGAGTTCCCTTAGTCAATAAAAAGATACACTACTTATTCACATTCAACCTACTGTTCATCACTGCTGCACAGCACCTGAAGGTTCCTAAACTTTTTGTTCTGCTATGGACTTTCTATTCTGCACCTCTGCCACCTGTTTTCCACACGTGGCTTCGTGATTTCTTCCTGCACCTGCTGTGGTGGCACTTCTCCTGATTACTCCCATACTAGAGTTCTTGCTCGACTGTACTCAGAGCCTTGCACTTACAAACTCTTAAGAGTAGTGTTGGAAAGCAATTGCAACCTGCATGGGAATCACTCCCTCCTGCTTCTGTCCTAACTTCCTACCGCATAGCTTTTGACACTGATGGGAAGACCCAACATTATGCACACACAAAGCCTCACAAGTGACCCACATAAAGAAGTTGCCCCTCAGCAAAGCACACTTCCATCAGAATTAGCAGAACCATAAGCAGAAAAAAATCCCAAAACCACAGGAAGTCTGAGCATATTCTGAAGAAAATTATATGGTTACTATGGGAAGAGCATTAGGGGATATCACCTGCTCCACTGGAGAGGACACTCAGGGGGAAGACGCCTGTCTAGGGAACCCATTGCTGATCTTTATGGCTGGCCAATGTGAAGTTTCCCCTTTTCTTGCCCTTTTTGATTTCCCTTCCTCCAACATAAAATAACTGCCACCCTTAGAAGCAATATTATCAGCTGTAGATCTGCTAATAAATTCTGTATGTGAGAACCTGTCTCAACACTTTTCATGCAGTATCAGGATCTCTAAGACTTACCTGCACAGCTGCTTTCTAGCTAGTCCCTCTTCAGTCCTTATGACACATGGGTTCTCTCACCCCAGGTAGAGAATTTTACATTTGCTGACCATCAGCTAGTTTTTCTCAGCTCGTTTTTCTAACCTGCTGAGATCCTGCTGAACAGCCCCTACCTTCCAACATATTGATCATTTCCCCTTCCCACAGTGTACTGGTATCCACAAACTTAACAAGATTTATTTCACCTTGCCAGGTTGTTCGTGCAAATGTTGAACAGTCCTAAGGAGTGCCTCTAGTGACTGACACTTGTCAGGCTTCCAACCACTGGCTGCTACCCTCAAAGCTCACTGTTTTAGCCAATTTTTCACCCACTTTAAATTCTACCCAACCAGTACACCTCTCTCTATTTTGGCTATGACAATGATACTTCAGACCACATAAAGATCTTGCTTTCAGTCAAAATCAACAAGTAGGGCTCTCTGCAAAGCGAATAATCTCAAAGGGTAAAAAACCCATCAGGTTGGTCTCTGTTCTATCTATGCTGGCTGTTCTCAATCCCTTTAAAGTGCCTCATATCCTAGGACTCCTTCACCACAAAGGGAGAGGAAGGAGCTGAGCAATTTCTACTTTCCTGGAACATCTTTCTTGCTGTTCTTGGAAACATGTGCCATGTTTTCTTCTTCCCCAGCAACTGGGACCCTCCACAGCACCACAACTCTCTAAGGACAGGTAGTGGTCTCACACTAGCACCCCCCAGCTCCCTGTCCTGAGTTCATTTTCTTCCCAGTACAACACTGTATTCTGGATCTAGGATGAGAATAATCTTGATCACACACTGATATTTTGGTTGTGGCTCAGTTGAGCTTACCCCAAGTCAGGGACTCTTCAGTGTCTCATGCTCTGCCAGCAAAGAGCTGCACAAGAAGCTGAGGGGGAGCACAGCCAGGACAGCTGATCCAAACTGGCCAAAGGGATATTCCATGCCACAGAATGTCCTGCCCAGTGTGTAAACTGGGGGAGCTGCTGGTGAGGGGCCGATTGCTGCTGGGAGACAGGCTGGGCACAGATCAGTGGGTGGTGAGCACCTATACTGTGCATCACTTGTTTTCTTCTTGTATTATTTATCTCCCTCTCTCCGCTTTTCATTACAATTATTATTATATTTTACTCTGTTTCAACAGTTAAATAACTGTTCTTATCTTAATCCACTAGCTTTACTTTTTTCCTGATTCTTCTCCCCATCCCACCTGAGTGGAGGGAGTGAGCAAGTGGCTCCATGGTACTTAGCTGCCAGCTGGAGTTAAACCATGGCTCTCCCTCCACACCTATGGATACATCCTGTCTGGTCCCATGGACTTGTATACATCAAACTGTCTAAAACAGTCCTTAAGCAAATTTATTGTAATAATTCACTCCCTCAACTTCCCCTAAAGAAAGGGACTTGGTAGACCTTACAGCAGACCTCTTCAGCAGAAAACAAGACACTGAGTACCTCAGATTTTTTTCATGCCCTTCATCACTAGGTTCCCTTCAACATTTTGCAGAAGGCCTACAATTTTCCTTCACTTTACCTTTGCTGCCAACACCAGTAGAAGCCTTGCTTGCAGCCCTTTCATTCCCTGTCATTTCAGCTAAGTTTAGGCTTTCCCAATTCTCCAACACATCCAGGCAATCCTTCTGTATACTTCTCGGGTGTCTTGACTGCTTTCACAAGTTATATGCACATTCTCTTTCTGGGTTTAAGGAGCTCCCAGTCCATACGCACTGGCCTCCTGCCACACTTGCACAGTTTCATGCACTTTGGGATAAATTATTCATTCTCTAAGGTGGTTGTCCATGGAGGTAATGAGCTCTCATGAGCCCTGCTGTCCCTTCAGAATCCTACCAACCAGCCTGATGAACAAGCTGAAGTTTTCTCTCCTGAGGTCTGGATCTTTATTCTGCTACTTACCTTCCCCAGTTCCCTCAGGATCTCAAACTCCATCTCATTGACGCTGCAATGACAGCTACTCTCAACCTTTGTATTTCTAGCCAGTTCTTTGCTGTGAATACCAGGTACAGCTAAATACCTCCCATGTCAGCTCACCCAGCGTAGGCAAATACTCTCATCAAATTATTCCTAAAATCTCCAGGAGTATTCTGGAGTATTTCTACCACGACATGTTGCCATTTTATCAGGTGTCCAAGTACTAAAGTTCTCCTTTAGAACCAAGGCCTGTTATTGTGAAGCTTGTAGCTCTTCACGGGCTTTAGTTACTTTCTCTACTTCATCAGTCCAAGTCTGGTGAAGGTTCACTTTAATCTCCCTCTTGTCAGCTTTCCCTCTGATCTTAATGTATAAAGCCTTGACTAATTCAGTGCTTTCCCAAAACAAAGCCTCTGCATTCAAACACCTTCTTTTAGCATAGAGGAACCCATCCCTGTCTCTTTCCTGCTTTATTTCCTAAAAAGCCCTTATGTATCTAATGCAGTACTCCAGCTGTCCAACTGAACCTCCTGTATCCATGATCCCAATGACGTTACAGAACCGTCACTGAACACAGATCTCCAATTCCTTCTGTTAGTTTCTCATGCAGGGTGTTGCTGCCTCCACGTGCCAGCTATGGCACTTCCTGCACATAGCACATAGGTCAAAAAAAGCAGTAGGAAAACAACACTAGATTAGGTCCAAGAGTTTCACAAATCCCATTTTATGTTTAAGGGACAACCTTTGCATAACCTAGCCATATCATTTGCCTTCAGATTCTAATTCTGGCATTTCAAAGACACTCTTTTTCTGCCTGCAATTAGAAATAGGCCAGTGTTGATCACTGGGAATAGTCCTTCACCAATGAATGATACATAGGGTAAAGGAGCATTCTTTTGAACAGAAGGCAAAATCATTAGCCTAGGATTTCTTTAACATGTCCTCTTCCTTCTGGATAAGGATCAGCATCTCCCTGCTACCTAAAAAGCTGAGGGCTATCAAGTGTCCTTGCACATCTGATGACTTTCAGCTACCAGACTCTCCTACCAGTCAAGAAAGGTTGGATCAAAGGCTGTAGCTTGTACCCATCTGAGGACAATGTTGCTTAGGCCTCCTATAGTCTCCTAGGGATTTTCAAGACAGAGACCAGATAGGTAGAAGTTGCCACAGAGCTGCTCAGGGTATGATGACCACCAGACTGAGAACATTCCCACTCTGCTACCTTGTATAAGCACAAGACAGAGACATCAAAGAAAAATCTTTTCTGCCAGTAAAATAAGACCATTACTCACATCTGCTCTAACTAAGGCAGACCATGCTCATGTAATACTGCAAATACCATATAATTGCTTTCACAAGCAAGCTCTCTCTGTGGTACATCAAGTCTATGCCACAGATCTGCACATACAATTACCAATATGAAACAATTCCAGAAGTAATCTTTCACTCTCATCAAGCCATCTAACATTCTGCAGAGACTCCAGCATTTAACACAACTACTGCATGAACTCAAATGACTTCTAGCTGTGCTAGAAAGCTTCAGGCAGACAAAACTGACTACAAATGCCAAGACAATAGAATATCTCACCACAATCCTTGGTAAAATTGCAAATGTTCAGTTATGAAGCCTTATAGCATTCATACTGAGCTTCCAGAAGTCCTTACCAAGCAGATTTAAGCGCTTTCTTCTACCAGAAAACTTTATCCAAGGTCAGTTGATTAAAAATCTTAAGAGGACTTTTGGATGTTAAAAGCAGATAGAGGGTGTCCCTAATGACATACACAGCTGGGCTACAAGCATGTCCCACAGTTTTCATACTGGTACATGGATTCAATTTATTTATCACTACTTAGCTGTGGCAGTAGCCTATCACTAAACCTTAAAAAGCCATTCACACTGCAAGTGTTTCTGCTTGCATATCCAGGATTAAGATTTGAATTTCAAGTAAACTGTTCCATACTCTTGTATTAGCAACACTATTTCTATGCTCAATATGGCAACAAAAAGCAAACAATTGCCTAATGAAGCTACCAAAAAACCCACCCACACTCAAAATCCCCAAACATCCTCCTCACGCTATCAATCAAGACCTTCAGATGCTAATGGTTAGCTCAAAGCCTGCAGGGAAGGACTGGAGACACTACACAGAAATGGAAGTGAATATTTCATTATCTTTCTTTCATGATAGCCAATAAACAACTTCCGATGCACTTAGATGTCTTTTGCTCTAGGTGAAGCTTTTCAGCCCCTCATTACCTGCACTGTCCACTTCCTGTACAGAATTCATGTGCTGTCACTGTCTTTTTACTCTGTTCAGAAAATATTTACGTCTGTCACCTTGAGTCTCCTTCTCCAACTCACCTTGTCCTCAGAGTCTGAATTTTTCAGCGTTGCATCACTTGGTGATTCTGATGCAGCTGCAGAATCTGGAGGGATATTTACACCATTGGTGCCACTGCTGAGAACTGCAACACAGAAAGAAAAAAATTACGCAAACTCTCTAGATATTTACACTGTCATAAAAGTTTTCTTATGCAAATTGCACAGTTTTCTTGTTTAAGTCCATTAAACATTGCAATGTAAACTAAAAAGTTCCCACAGTATTTTGCAAGAGACATGAGGACCACAATTCAGCAATTCTTAGCAGAATCAAAATTCCAAATGCAGAAAATCAAGTCAGCAAATTAATCTATACAAATGTTGTAAGGACTTCAACAGATACAACTTCAAACAACCATCCTGCTCCAATCTAATACTGTTCACAGCCAGCGGGGCTGGTCTTCAGACTGATCTACCTGCTAACATACTGAACTCCCACTGAAAATTTGTACCCCAATACTAAGTTCTCTGTAGAGCCCAATATGTGTCAGGAGGCACATCAAGAAATCAACCTAGAAATGTTTGGTTCTATGCCAGATTCAGCATTAACTGAAGTTACTCCTGTTTCTGTTCAACTAAACATCCACATAACAAATGGCATCAGGCTGGGGGAACATGGGGTTTAGGAGACACAGACACTTTAAACAGTTTTTTTGCTTTAACTTCCAGATTTTAATCATGCCTATTTCCATCAGCTATACCAAACTCCATAATTCCATAATACAATAAGCATTATATGACTGACAAAACTTAAGGATTAAAATTCTATATTCAGAATTAAAATTGTACTTCAAAGTCCCAACTCCAAAATGGTCCCCGAGCCCAGAGCCACCTCTCACTGATCTAGGTACTTTACTGTTGACCAATTACCAGTAATAGCTTACTACACCATGGCCAATGCTGTCATTTGAGATTGCTATACCACATCCTTCGAAGTCTTTTTATTCCAAAACTCAAGCATGGACTACACCAAAATTAGAGGCCTGGCAACATCAGTCATCCTACACAAGACCTGAGGATTCTACTATGTTATCCCTCACGTAATACAGATACGCTTACCATTTAAGATGTTTCTTTTCTGAAAGGAGAAAACTAGAAAAACCAAGGTGGGTGTTGAGTAAAACCAAACCACTACACTAAACAAATTCAATATTTTTGTTCTCTCTCCACTGTATTTAGAAGGCAAAAGCATTATTTACCCATCTGTGAGAAAGCTTTCGGCTGTGGTGCCTGTAATACTGCTGGACGGAGCACACTTCGCTGCTGTTCCTTTGGTTTCTGGCTAGGGAGACCTGCAAGTTCAAAGTTTTTTCAAGAACCATAAAGCTTTAAAGTTGGAAAATTCAGCTTTATCTAATCTTCTCTAACTGCTTCCAACAGAACACACAATGAAAAAACAGACACTAGAAAAGCTTCTACTCCCTTCTTTTCCATCCCTCACTCAGCCTCAAAAGAGAGTTAGTCCCAAATATGGAAGACTATTTCCTAGCCTTAAAAGACACTTTAAAATATGTTGTCTACCTAATACAGGAAAGCACAGAATGAAAGTTTATTACTGGATCCAGAAATAAAAGCCAGTATGTAAGAGAAATGAACAGTGCACTAGTAATCCTATTTATACACTGACATTTTATTCAACTAAAGACATATTCCAAGTCTTCTTTTCTCCTTCCAATGAAGTAATTTCCAGATATTGGTAAAAAATACTTTTTTTTTTTATTCATACAATCAAACATATTGGTACTGTAATAGTTGTGTTGTGTCATTTAACAAGCTTTTAGCTTTTTGAATTAACCTAGCCTCTTTGGTTTGTCATAGTAAGATGCACAGCACTACAACTCTAATTCTGCTATGATTCAAAAAGCTAATTGACCTTAAACAACCTAATAAAAAAAACCCCAAACATTGTAACATCAACTCTAGAAGGTTATGGCAAGCCCAGAAGGTTCAGTTTTCTTCATTGAAAAAAGTCAAGATGAACTCTTGATCCAACAAAATACTGCAACAGAACTCACTCATAGCAATTAGTTCTATTTCAGGCCAACCATATTCAAAGGCCATGCCATCAGAACATAAAGCTATCCTAAGTTCAAATGTTCATAAGCTCAAAACAGCTTGTTCCTTTCTTAAATTCAGCACTCTTTCTGCAAGCGAACTGAAGTTTCCATATAGTTATGCAGTAATAGTGTTCTTTACCTAAATAGTTTTGGGTTTGGTTTTTTCCCCCTCAAATTCCTAAGGAGCTGTAACACTAATGTCTTTCTGATAGTGGCTGGGCCTACATCAGTAAACAGGTAACTCAGTCATAGCCAACCTGTAGTGCAGAACAGGCATGATCAAGGACCCACCACCCACACTGCCGCCAAAAGCCAGGGAGAGCAGAAGTGGGCACTCTCTGACACTTCCGACTGCCCTGCCCTGGTCCCAGACTGAACACTCAGTAATGGCTGGAACTTGCTCAAGGCACTCCTGGAACACTCTTTTTCTTCCCGTTTGCTACCAAAGGAATCGAGTTCACTGACTGCAGGATTACGCCAAGCACAAACAGAAGTCTGCTAAGCAGTGACAGCTGGGAGATGCACTTCAGACATGCACAGCTGATCCAATGCAAAACATGGATGCGTCCATACATATTACACAGTGGATATGGGCACAACCACTCTAGAGAAGACAAGATTTTCCTCTGCAGACACATAGGTATTGCCACCATCTATTTACAATAGCAGGTTGATGAAACTACTAACTAAATAAAATGCTTGAGCTGGTTTCTTTGTACTGTTGCAGTAAACAGTGAACTCACCTGCACTAGGTGCCTGACCATGGATAAGTATTGGTGGCTTCAGCCGGAATCCACTGCTCTTTTCCTCTGGAAGTGAAATACAAAATCACAAAGACAAAGCTGTAACATATTTCTAATATCCATTCTGTCATAAAATTCCTCATGTTTTCCCCACTGTAACAACCCACAAGTTCTATAAATATGCAAAGTTATTAGGAGATTTCCAAAAAACAAATTCTTTTCTTCTGAAAGAAATCTGAATTTCCAGTGACCATTGTGATAAATGAGTGAATGATAAATGTTGGGTTTCACACATATGAATTTAACATTTACAAGTGATAATGTACTATGTAGAAATAGTGTTAAGGTAAAATATAGTTAAGTAGAAACAAGGTTAGGGTGAATTGTAACTTCGAAATCGTTGTAATATGTTGGGAAACGTAGTAATAAATACATGGTAATAAATGTCTTTTAAGTTGATAAACCACAGAGCCAGAGATCAGGACATCTGAAAGAAACAAAGAAGATCAACCACATGCATCCCGGGAAGTCTGTTATCTCATCAAAACTCACACCTCCCAAAGAAACTGTCAACTACAAATTAGGTTGGAACTGAGGAGACACGGAGGGGGATGTCTGCCTTCAATTCTGAGACGATCCAGAGGGCCTGAGACGGCGTCGTGCTGGCGGAAGGGGGCAGGGATTGGAGAGGGGGAGAGTTGAGTGAAGTGTAAATTATTTTCTGGGCTTAACGAATATGTAACACGTTGGGAAGGTACTTAAGTTCATAGTAAAATGAATAGAATCGCACCTCTGGCAATATTGCTAAGCGCCCAGCGCTATATTTGCCTTTGTTCTACTAATAAATGTTCAGCATTATACTGCTGAAATTTCAGCTCGTGAATTCATTTATCACAATCATCACAAACACGTCACTAAGCAAAAAATTCAAAATTTTTTTCAGGAGAAACAGGAAAAAAGACTGCTCACCAGAAAAATGGGGCTCCTTCTGTGAAGGACTTAATATGGATAATAAAGGTTTTAAGTGAGAATCAAACTAAAGAAAGAGCAATCAAAAGTATGACTGAACATGACAGCTGCTAACAAGCTGTGTTAGTTTAAAAACAGTCTAGTTTTTTGGTGGGCAGGAAAAGCTGCTCGAAGCTTCTACTATGTCTGGCACAGAGCCAATTGCTGAAGGCTCTGACAATAGGCAGGTTGCTACCCCAATCAGAGAAGTTGGTAACACCTCTGTGATGACATACTTAAGAAGAGAAAAAAATGCAGACATTGTGTTTCTTCTCCCGATGGGTGGTGAGGCAGCCTCCGGGGGTGATCCTGGTGTGGCAGGGGCCACGCAGCGGCCACTATCTAGGCATGGCTCGCAATGAACTTTGCTTGTTTAGCCGCTTTCAGCCAGCCATGCTGTGAGCAGGAAGACAGAAGCAGAGGCAACAGCTTCTCTTTTTCGGCGCCCCACACAAAGAGAGACGCTGAGTAGAGCCAGCGCCGCGGTGGCCAGCACCACCCATGCGGTGCTGGCAGGGACCACGTGGCTGACAGCAAAGAGCATGGCGAACAATTCCCTGATACGGAGCCCAGAGGAAATCCAACTTTTCAGCGTTGCAAAACCCTATAAGAACTTTCCAATTGATACAACTTGGAGAACAAACAAACCTATGAACAATTTTCTCCCGAGTCAAAGAAGAGGAAAAGATGAAGACATGTGAGGAGAACAATATGTTGACAGTAAGGTCAGTGAAAAGAGGGAGAGGGAGGAGGTGCTCCAGGCATCAGAGCTGAGATTTTTCTACAAAGCCATGGTGAGGACTATAATACAACAAACTGTTTCCCTGTAATTCATTAAGTGCATGGAGGGATGCAGAGATCCACTCGCAGCCCGTGAGAACAAGTACTCATGCTGGAACAAGTACATGCTGAAAAGCCGTAATCTAGTGAGGAACTCGAACAGAGAGAGAAGACAGAGAAAGAGGACCCTTGCTTCCAAACTAAAACAGCTCATCCCTAAAAAGCTACACGCCATGAACTAATGACCCACGCAAAACAGTTTTGGAAAGACTGTTTGCCCATGGGAGGGACTCACATTACAGCAGGTTGGGTGGGACTGCTACTTGAGAAAGTTAAAACCACGCTGGAAAAGTTCACAGAGAACTGTCTCCCATGGGAAGGACCCCACAGCACAGCAGACAAAAAAAATAAGAAACTCCTTTCCGTAAGCAAACTGAAGAAAGATTTTTAGAAGGGACAAACTTGACTAAAGACCCCATGTTTGGTCTCTCTGCTCTGTCGGTGGGAAAGAGGAAGTGGCTGGGAAGAAAAGGTGTTCTAAAGGTTTATTTTAGTTCTCAGTACCGTTTTTACTTCTAATTCTGTTGATAATAAATTTTCTTTATACTGTTTAAGTTTTAAACCTGTTTTGCCTTAGAGCGTTTTTCCGCTAATCCTTATCTCAACTCATGAAGCCTTTGTTTTGTTTTCCCCTCCTCTGATTAGCTATAGCAGAGGAAAATGAGTGAATAGTTTTCGTGGGTGCCTGGCTTCTAGTCAGTGTCAAATCCCGACACAATTCTCTAACTGCTAATTATCATAAATTAAGTTAAACTTAATTGCTTAATGTTAGTTTCTTGTCATACCATTAGCTTTTACTAATGCTTTTGTAGTATGAACATAAAAGAAATGCCTTTGCTCTCATTCACTACAGTTACGGCTTTTAAATAAAGTACCAAAATCTCAAAAAAAAAAATTATAAATCTACAGCTATTAAAAATCGAGTTCCTAAGAACTTACAAAGAATAATTATACTTTTTTCCTTTTACAGGCTTAATATCTGTACTCAGATAAGACAACTCAGCATCTTACAGTCTCACTGTGCTTGGTTATAAGCATACGATACTGACGTGCACTACAGCGATACCAACACAACCAAACCAGAACTATGAGGACTAACAAAATCAGCAGTTCTGTCAACAAAGGGCTCACAGGTCATAGCTGAACACAATCATGACCATACATTATGGTTGTTTTGCTTTCCAATACAAAAGAACAGTTTTCCAAAGTAGACAAATGAAAATTTCCCATAGGTTTTATTGTGAGGTGAGCAGGAAAGGGTCATGCTGCAGTACTCTACCATCACTCCCAACACATTTAACAATTTTGATACTATTTTAATTACATCCAGCAAGGGTGAAGTCAAACAATGAAGTAAGTGAGCAAAAGAACAGCTCTAAAATCAGAACCATCATCACTTCCATTCTCACAGATAGGGTCTTCTGAAGTACCAGAGTACTTTGGATCATGACAAATTAACAGCATTTCAAGAAAAAAGCAGAAAAATCAGGAAGCTTACCTGGTTCTGAGTCAGAATTGCCTGTAGAGGGTTCACAGAAGCTTGATGGCATAAAGACATTGTTCTTCGTTACTGCAGTCAAGGAAAAAGAAAAAAAAGGGAAGTTGTGTATGTTGTTCTTTATTATAAACCTGCTCCCAGACTTCAAAATGAAGATTACTTTCTAGTAATTTGTTTTATTTTGGTTTTATTTCTTCTAAACTAAAACAGTATTACAGCCAAAGTAGTAAACAAGTCATTGTCCATAAAATCCCCTCAGTGCCTCCTGACACAGAAAAAGAACAAATTTCATTTTTTCTGAAGGGAATATAAATAAAGGATTCCAAATATGAATTGTATCTGAATTAGGAATTAGAAGTGGTGTTAGAATATATAATAGCATTGCAAAATGTATAATACCATTTCAAAAGGCCCCTGCAGAGAGAGAGAGCAGAAAGGTGTGTAATGTCTGCTAAAGAGTAGGAGTGAACACCTGGGCTCTGACAGACAGCACTGTCCGCACCAAGAGGCAACTTAGGTTTGAACTATCTTGCAAAGACAAAATTCCTATAGAAACAGAGGAGAGCACATCAGAGTACTGTCAGATGTCACCTCAGCAGCATAACAGTCAACAAAAGGGAAAAATGTTTGAAAAACCAGGCAAAGGACAGTGTTTCTTTTCCACCCTTTGCTGGGACCTAAAGAAGCAAGCAATAGGGAGTTTGGTTGAGGCCCTGTCCAGCAGTTCTAGTACTTTTGGTGTTATACAAAAATCACAATCCAGTTTATGAAATAGGACAATCGGAGAAGGAGACAGATTTCTCCAACAGACCATTTTGCATGAGGAAAAGCATAACAGTATTTATTGGCTCTTTTAGCTTTTATAAGGCTGTAGAAAAAACTTTTTCATCTCCTTTATTTCAACTAAGATGGTGAAAATGAAGTAGCAGTCTCCAAATCTGCCTCAAACACTGACATATCTTAACTAAAATAACCACTGATCGAAGCTAAAACCTTCATATGATCTGTGAGAAGGCACAAATCGAGACTGTTCCTGTGGGTGAACAAATATTATACATGACCATTGCCGTGCAAGTGAACTGCATGAATTCACCCCAGTGATCTCACTTGCCCTGACTGTACACACACAGAGGCTGTGTGCATTTGTCAGGTGTTTCAGGAATGCATTGAAACCTCTCAATTTTAAAAGGAATGGGAGAAAAGGACTAAAACACGAGCTGAAACTTGAAAAATTTCCCTGGCAGCAGAGTAACTAAGAAAAAGGTAGCACTTACATAAATTTGGAAAGAAGCAACCTGATCACAATAAATCAAGAAGATTTCTGTTTAACTCTGCAATTTAACAGCACAACAGTAAAAGCTGAAACCACAAATATACATAAACTTACAGATAGAAAACATTTTTAAAAACTATCTGTCAACTCCTTTGGGCTTCACCAAATTTGCTAACATGAGTACATGGTTGCTGTGGTCTTAATCCAAAGCACAGAACACACTATTAAGACTGCTTACATGACTGGAAAAAGAATGCCTTAGGAAGGGAAACCATCACTCATATATAATACTGTAGCAACATTTACCTGACTGAGAAGGAGGGAACTGAGTTAAAGATGAAGTTCTCTCACGTTTTACAGGTGGACAGTAGCTTCCATCCTCTCGATCAGATTCTGTAGAAAAAAAAACGATTAGAGAAAATGCAAAGCATCCCAGCAAGACACACGCTCATGGCTTTTAATCTTACAATAAAATCTCTTACCGTCTCCATCTTCTGGACTTGATCCATCTGCAGATCTCTGAAATCAGATTACACTGATCAAACAAAGATCACATACTGAACATTTCAGTCTCTTCAGGTTGATCCAAATGTTTTAAGCATCAGTTAAGAGATTTTTTTCTTTACTGTCAATGATACACACTCAATGCAATAATCTTCTATGACTTACATGTAGGCATACAGAGTTTCACACAGATACTATCAAGTACAATTAATTCAAAATATTTCATTTACAAATAAGATTCTTGAATATTCATATCCTAAGCACTAGTATCTTTAGGGACTGTGTAACAATTACTACAGTTACATTTTCTATATACTGAAAATTTGAAAATGACAGTTTTCAAAATTGGTTTGATTTTAAAAATATCATAACATTTCAAGCTCAACATAAACATACCCATTATTTGAGAGTTCATTCCAAAGCACCTTACCTAATTACTCTAAGTGACGTTAGTTCCTTCAACAAAATGATAGCATTAGAGGAACGTCTTTCAGAGCATGCTCTATAAACCAGTACAATAGTATTTTTATTGGAATTAGCAACGGATAGTCCCCCGACATCTTCCCCAGTACCAGGAACAAAAAAGGAAGCATCACAGGCTACCAACTATCACAAATATTCAAAAAGTCTTTGAACAAAGGTTTTACATATTTTCTGAGGATTTCTATGGCTCTTTCCTCCTATTGCTCTGCCAGTTCCTCAACCAATATAATCTCCCTTGCTCCTGCAAAAAATAACCCCATGACAGATTCCTTTCACTATGGAAGGTGAACAGGGCAGCATCAGCATCTTCATCTCATTACAAAACATCTTAGAATCATTGAATTGCTTAGGTTAGCAAAGACCTTTAAGATCACCAAGTTAAGAGATCCCTCCGAACTGCAATGCTCAATGCTAAAATATCCACACGTCTTACAAATCCCTGCAGGGATGACAGCTCCACCACTGCTATGGGCAGCCTGTTCCAGGGCTCCACAACCCTTTTGTGGAACATGCTTTTCCTAATATCCAATCTAAATGTTCAAATTGAGGCCATTTCCTCTTGTCCTGTCACTTGTTACCTGGAAGAATAGCCTGACCCCCACCTTGGCTACACCATCCTTTCAGATAGCTCCGACATATTGGATCATCTGCCTAGTCCAACACCACCCTTTCATCCCACTCCTGCCCCAGGACATGCAGACAGACACCTCCCCTTCACTCAGTCTCACTTCAGAGCTTGGCTGATAAATGGAGGAATGGCAGGTCATGGGCAGAGTCCACTGAAGCCCCAAAGCTCCTTCTCCACCATGATTTGGCCCACTTGGGCACTGAGAGCAGGCAGACACACAAAAGGACTGCGTAAGTCTGCACAGGACTGACATCTGAGGCATACCTTGGGTGTAAGGATACCAGAAAGTGCAAAACTTTCTATTTAGCACTGCATACATCTAGAACCCAGATAATACTGTACTATCAGTACTCCACTAAATGCTAATTAAAACCCACTTACACTGCACTTTGCCTATTTAATTACCTTTAAGGGCTTTTCTGTTTTGTTTTACATTCATAGAAAAGTATAGCTACCTCACTAGCATCCTAGTTGAGTACTTTTGAAACCTTTAGCATTGAGAATAAGAAGCTACTGACAGTTCTGGAACGCAACCCCCTGCATTCACACACACCTATCAGCCCAGTAGTGTTAATACTGCATTTGATGATCCATGGCTCTTCCTACATAATTAGTCAAGTAGTCCATGGTACTACCAGAAGGTAGTCTTACTAGTCACTGCCCTTGCCAACAAACACTAGTTTCCCAAATGATGAGGCTAAAATGGAAAACCGTGATACTGTGTATTTCAGCAACCAGCATCTGAACTCAGAAAATATTCCATTTTGCACATAAAGTGTTTTCACATATACAAGCAATTTGTTTAAACTTTTATCAAAAATCCTGAAAGCAAAAAGAAAACACTTGGTAAAAAATTAGCACGAGTGGAACTGCAGGTCTCTATATGCAAAAATCCTTAAAAATAAACAAGTGGTTTCCACCTGAATGTCAAAAACTTAAGATATTACTAACATATGCTTCATTCTCGATGCTCAAGTAACACAGACAAAAAAAGTCAAACCCATATAGCACAAGCCTCAAATCATCATTTCATTGTAAATCCATAACTGACAAGCACAATTAATGTACCATCACCATGTTTAGTGGGCAATAGGCATCAATATCCAAAACCAACTCTGTACCCTACTGAGGGCAAAGCCGAACAGAGAATCTGCTCCGAGTTATTTCCATGCTTCCTAGTCCAAGAGTTTTGGGAGATTAAAGCTATGTACCTTTGGACAAACAGATGCCAGGTAGATTCCATGGGGGTGGGGGTACACAGATGTACTGTATTTAGCACAAGCTTCACTTTTCTATGAAGCCACAGACAAAGTAAGTTACCATTGCAGCCAGAATTGCTTACCAGTGCTGCTTCGGAGGAAGCCGGGTAGACTAGACAAAAACCAGGGGAATATATGCATGACAAGCCTGACAGACTGGAAAAACAGCAAATTACATTCAGTGACACTGAACAGCAGTCCAGCCTCTCCATTTTACGATTCTCTTCTCAGCCTACTCAGTCTGTACTTTACAGCAACACACAAGTACCCCACACAATGGAAACAAAAGGCAGGACCATCTCATCCTGTAAGAAACCACCAAGGTGATTCAATTTATCTCCATTCAGTTCCTTGGACTTAGATGCCGATGAGACACAAACTGGTAACAGCAAAGTCCAACCTAGAACTTTCCCATTTAAGAGCAGAAGCCACTTTTCACTTATTCCCTCTGCCCCTGGCTTTCAGAAATCCAGCTAGAGAAAAGTTACAATTATGCATAAATAGAGGCTCGTACAATTATGACACCTTTCTAGTTAAGGAAATTACCTTCATAAAGGCTACCAACTGCTTTTTTGAAGTGTAAGTCACAGTAATTAACTAAATACAAACATTATTTCCTCACACAGCTGTTACATCAAGCTAAGAGAAGAACTTCAAAACTTCAACAAATTTGTCAGTTTTTGCTTATTCACACTAGTGAGCAGAAACAGGGACAGGAAGGGAGAATTTGGGTAAAGCAGAAAAGGTCAATGTAATTCAGGGAAAGCTCTGAGAGTACACTTCTAGTGTTCATCTTTGAAAATGCATTTCAAGATGCAAAAAGTCATCAGAGGACTTCAGAGCACAGTAATGCAAGTTTGCAGTCCAGACACTCAGCACATACACAGGCATTATAGAACTGCCATGATTTGCTTAAAAGCTGTTCCAGAACCTCTTAACCAGCAGAGTCTTGCTGGGATGGCCACATGCTGTGAGAGGCTGGTGAGGGTTAGCAAAGAGTTCGGACATGACCATCGGCTCTGCAAGGGGCTGTACCTATGGCCACACTGAATTCATGTCGTATCAAAAATATCTGCCTGTGTGTGTACAAACAAGTAAACAAGAAACATGCAGTGTCTCTTTTCCATCTTAATTCATCCATCTTCCCAGGTCCTGGGAAGAATGCATGAAAACTGCTGCTCCAGCAAACCAGTACAAGCACTCTTAAGATGCATCAGCCTTCTCTAGATTTCAAGGTAACGGATGGTTTTACTGTAAGACACTGGGATAATATGAAAAGTGCTTGCCAATGCATGCCAGTTACATGCCCATACTGAGCACTGTACAATTCTGTACATTTAATTGAATGGAGTCAAGAAGAATGCTGAAACAGCTGTTCTGTACAGCCACTAATTTCTGCATATGATCCCCAACATCATTTGTGGGTTCAAAATTTCTTTCAGAACTGGGTTAACTGGGGTAAGATTTTCTGCACTCTAAGAACAAGACGAAGATAACAACTTGCTGCAGTGTTCCTGAAAGTCTGGTTAATACAGTTCTCTTGGACAGTTCTAGTAACACTGCAATTTCAAATGACAGAAAACTGAGATAAGTCTGTGATTATGTTTGATAGGAAAGATGCGTGCTAATGTCTTTACAAACAATTCCATGGGTGAGGGTATGGGTGTTAACGTCTTTGAAATGGGTCTTAATGTCTCTACTGACTTCAAGCAGCAGGTTTGTTACAGAGCCCAGGGAGCTTGGCTCCTGAAACAGACAAGTGGATCTACACAAGCCTGAACTTCTGAACTTTGGGATAAAATGACAGGTTCAAGGGGCGATATGTGGTAGGCAGTTCGGGAAGGCTGCACCTTCCTGGTACCTCAGCCAATGGGGAAAGGAAGAGGGCAACACGCGGCCGGGAGTTTAGGATAAAAGGAGGCTGCGCCCTCCAAAACCTCGAGAGAGAAAACCCCGTGGGCGTGTGCCCCATTGGATTCTCTCCCTTTATTCGAATAAAGCTGCCGGACTCCTCTGTCTCTTTTATGGACACTGGCTTTTCAGAGCGTGTTCAGATTTTCCGCACATGTTTACTAGGTATATTTTAAAATATTAACCCTTGAAAATTTTAACCTTCAGAAAAGAAACTGAAATAGAAAGGTTTCTGCAGGTAATCAAGCAACAGTCTGAACACTGAGAGGTACTTAACCTACAGCTATTTGCACCTTGTCATGACAATCTATTCAGTACTGGGTTTACTTGAAATGGCCGGTTCTTGGACAAATAAAACCCCAAACCAACCAGTGCAAGAAAAGGAGGCAGGTATTAGGTGAAGGAGCCTTAATAAAGATCTAGCAAAGAGCACGTGCCTAGGGGGTGATGCCAGAGTGAACAGTGACACTCATGGGCACCAAGAAAACATGGTCCACCAAGCAGAAAGGTTAGGAACACTTAAGACTGCTCTGAAAGACTGTACGGTAGCAGTCATTTAGTCATCCAATCTTTCAGAGAAGATTTTGCTACATCACCAGTAGAAAAATCAAATTATGAGCACTGACAGCTTTTCCACAAGGTACTGATTTCCTCCCCACTCAAAACACCCAAATTCAAAACTCTGCTATGATGCTTGGTGCCTTTCGTCTGTTAAATACCTTACAGGTTGGCATGACATATCCAGTGGAAACAGTATTAGCTGCTCGCTTTGTCAAGCTGCAGCATTATGGCCCAGAGAGGGAACAAAGAGTTCTCCTCTGTTTGAATCAAATCCCTCAAATATAGACCCGCTTTCTCACTCATTTAGAAGTGCTCTTACCCTTAGCAAACACACAGTTTACACCCTAAATTTTAAAATACTTGAGGTGTCTTCTACAGTTACACTATACTAGGGAGACTCTCAAATTTCATTTCTTCTAATTGGAACGAGGGTTTAAAGAGGACTAACACTTGAGATCAAAGAACCAGACAGTGATTTGCACTTCCTACAGTGAACAGTAATGGATTCCACCTAGTGGAAGGGACTTCTTCCTCTGATCCCCTCAGCAGCAGAAGTACTTGGTAGGTTGACACTTACCCCTGCCAGTTCTTGTTGAACAGGAGCAAGCTGGGCTTCAGAAGGAGGACTCAGGGTAGCACTGACTGAGGCCACAGCAGGAGCAGGGTACTCAGAGTCGCACTCACCAGCTGGTTCTGTGTGACCCAGACCATGGTAGGGGGGCTCAACCTCTCCCTGGGGGTCCTCGCCTGAATCCGACAAAGCTTTTTGCTCTGCAGGGGACTGTGAGCAGAAAAGACAACGTCCCTTCAGTGCAAGGCTGCAACATGAGAGATCGGTCGTCCTAGTGAGAGGATCTGCTAATCAATTTTTAAATTTCACTGTTTTCACAGTATGGCAGAAAGAGCAGCTTGTTGCTGAGACACCAATTAAAATACATAGAAACTGTGTAACAGAACCTGCTGAGAGAATTAGCTTCCCCTCCCTGCAAAAAGCCTCAGCTGGAGCAAATGCAGTCTTTTGAAAGTTACCGAAATCATCTGTGTCCCCAGCGAAGAGGATTTTGCCAGCTACAGTGTTGGGATTTAACCTCTCCCCTCTCTCAAGGACTAAAGGACAGCTGATAGCTTTTACCCACAGATTCGGACTGATAAATTAGACAATTACTGTAAATAAGTGTCCTTCACTCTTCAGCCCACATTTGACGGAGGTGAGGTTAGTTATAAAATTCTCACAGAAATTAATTATTTTAACATTCACACAAGACATAGGATCCTTTCATATTCACGTGACAGTGAATTACCTGAAAAGCAAAACCAATGCTTTTTTTCATAAATTAACAAGTTTCAATCTATTTCAAGGAGGAAGGTGACAGGGTAACTAGTGCACCCTAATGGGATTTGGTATTTGCTGAACTTCTGCCACAGACTTTTCATTCCTTCACATCATTTAATGCTGCACATCCCTGCTTGTACAACAAAAATTAAGCATTACCATATTCTGCACATGTCTGAAGAATGAAAAAGTTAAAAAGGCTTTGAGCACAAACAACTTTATTGTGATTAAGGACTATGCTATAGTCCATGGATAACATGCAGGCCAAGGATGTGCTCCCACTTGCAATCTGTGGGCTGAGCTTCCCTGCATCTTATGCTGAAGTATCTGAAGAATCAAGCAGTAAGGAAAAGATGGCTCTCAAAAGCACACAACCGTGGCTTGCTCCCAGAAACACTTGGTAGAACAAAGAGAGACTAAAAATGCTCATCATTGCCCAGGTCCACACAAGAAAGTAAGCAAAAGCCTCAAAAATAAACAGCAGCACCTAACATCTTAAGAGCTCCAAGATCTTCAAGTAACACTTCTCCTGTCCTCATAACAGAAGCAATTATTAAAAGCCAGCAATACATGAAATTTTATCATGAAAGAAATTACTATAATTAAGGCTCAAAATATATTTACTGGGGATAATACTATGGATGTCAGGTAAAAGTTCCGGATGCTGGGTTTCTGTACTGTCAAAGTTATCTGGTTTATTATTTACTTGTTAATAACAGACCCAAATGGTAACTTAGAACCCCACAGAATGAGAAGAGTTAAAGAAACATTTTGTCACCAAACATTTAATAAAATCTAGCAGTCTAGCAACCTATCCTTACCTTTTCGTCTGGGGAGAACAGAAGGAAAAGGCTACCTGGAGCTGGCCATAGCACTTAAAATATATGTAAAAAAAAAAGAGCCTTACCAGAAATTTACACTGACTTCTAGGTACAGTTCAGAAAATTGCTAATAATGAAGAGGACACAAGAACATTCAATACACACTTGTGCTAAACACAAGTGGAAATGACAAAATACTTCGCAAGTAATTTATATTGACACAGTTTAGAACATCTTAAAGCAGGCTAAGTAAACATTCAACAGATTTTAATAACTCTTGTAATACTTGAAATACTTGGTGTTAAGCATTTCAAAAAGCAGAAATAAGCATTAATCTGATTTCTATCCTAAGCAAGACTGGAATATCTGCTTCAAGACCCACAAAAGAAAAACAAAAAATAATTATTGCAAATTACCACTTCTATGAAGGAAAATATGAATCCAAGATACGAATTTCATGGCCAATACATAAATACATAAAAATAAAAAATTATATTAGAAAAAAAAATATTAATCAAAAACTACTGCAAGTTTCAGAATTTTGTGAATAGCATGTGGTTTAAGTCATGGAAGACAAGACCAACAAAGGACTCAAGGATTTATCAAACCAGAACTGCTCCAGGCAGAAGTTTGTACAGGTATTCTCAAAAAAGCATATCTAAAGGAAATTGTGAAGTCTTAAAATTAATTTTAATCCTTAGTCATGCATACTATTGAAAGTGTTTCCTAGTCTTTTAGCTTCATGAATTCTGATCTAAGCTCTTTTTGAAGTTCTTTGGAGCCGGTGAACAGTTCACTCTCTTCCTTTTTGCTGGAATGTTTTGTCTGAGAAATGTGTCCATCCTTGAGCCTTCTCTTCTCTACAGAAAACATTCCTTATAAAATACAGTTCCAGGGAGAACTTGACAGAAACCTGTTCCTGTCTCTTAAACACTGTGGCAAAGATCAAGGGAGAGATGAATAATGTTAGGAAGCCACCTACACAAATTCACCTTGCTCAGCCAGATCAAACAACATCTATTTTATTAAAACTAAAAATAACACTCCCAGAGTAAATACATCTAAGTCTATTTGGAGATTTGGCTTCTTTTGCATTGCAGAAAATAAGGAGAGACATGAAGGAATACTTAAAAGCTAAGACTCACATGATACTACAGTCACCAAATATAGGCAAGGAAATAATATTCTTTTTCAGTAAAGACTGGCACAAGCACTCTTGGACCAGCTTTTCCTCCCAGTTCGAAGTTGAGCTATTTGCAACTCCTTTCCTCATTTTCCTCACCCTAGCACCCCTATCCAATGGCCTAAAAAGATTACTCTCAGTATATCTTTTCACATTTTTTACCTGCTTAGAGCCAATGACAACTCTTGCTTGTATGCCTATCAGCCTCTCTATATTCCTCCAAGCTTTGTCTTGCACAACTGTCTCTCCAAATACCTTCATGACTCTTAAGTACAGCAATATATTCACATTTATGAACTCTAAAGCATACATTTTAACTCCTTAAATATACTATAGACTTACAACACAGTTCAGCTGGGTATCCTAACAAAGCCTCTTGGCAGCCATGCTAACAATGCTGAGCTAGACTGGGAAAGGGAATGGTTTGCCTCTCCATACACAAATTACTTCATTCACAGTTCTTTCTCTGCCACCATCCTAAATCTGTAAGTCATGGCTACAGCATGAAGAACCTTTTCTAGTCATCTGCCTCCCCTAACCACCAAAACCCAAGCGTTTCCAAATAACACTGCATCAAAGCAGGACTTCAACTAACCCCTACTTTACATATCATCTAAAAAAAAAAAAAAAAATTTAACTCATGATTTGGCTCTCCAGGCTACCTGGGAATGCCATCTTCTGATCACCTACATCACTTTTACAACTCCATACCTATTTTTAAAACTGCATAGTTAAGACCATGATGACAGCTAGAACAATTTAACAACATAACCCCTTATTCACTCCAGAACCTTTGCATTCAGGACTTAGACTCTTTGTACCAGTTTGGTATGGAACATGGCCCAAGTATCACATAACTTACCTTCTTTCAGAGTCATTCTTAAAAGATCACCACTATCAATTCACATATGGAAAGCAGTACACTGATCAAAACTAGTTATACAACAAACTAGAAATAAAGTGTTCTTCTCTATATTCTACCAATACCCCAACCCGGGCTGGTGGAGGGAAGAGGACAAGGTACAAGCTACATCATAAACAATGGTGTTTTCAAGTGCAAAATTTTTTTAAATCCGAGTGGAGAATCTACCTTTTCCTATACCTGTGACTAGGGAGGTCATAATGATCCTACATGATGACAATCAGTAACAACCAGATGATCACAGTTCACACTTGCAGAACAAATGACACTACTTTAAAAACATTTTTGGACAAAGTGTTTTGGTAAGACGGACCTTTGCTGTCTACTGGATGCGGGAGGGAACTTAGTAACTGTAGATGAGGAGAAGGCAGAAGTGCTTAATGACTTCTTTGCCTCGGTCTTTATTGGAAAGATGGTTGGTCCTTAGGACAACTGTCCTTCTGGATTGGTAGATAGTGTCAGGGAGCAGATTGGTCCCTCTGTTATCCAGGAAGAGGCAGTCAGGGAACTGCTGAGCCACCTGGATGTTCATAAATCTATGGGACCAGACGGGATCCATCCCAGGGTGATGAGGGAGCTGGCAGATGAGCTTGCGAAGCCACTCTCCAT
>VZTE01000277.1:87891-159132 GCA_013397775.1 Eulacestoma nigropectus
GGAAGGACGTTGAGATGCTTGAGCGTGTCCAGAGGAGGGCGACAAGGCTGGTGAGGGGCTTGGAACACAAGTCCTATGAAGAACGACTGAGGGAGCTGGGGTTGTTTAGCCTGGAGAAAAGGAGACTTAGAGGTGACCTTATCACTCTCTATAACTTCCTGAAGGGTAATTGTAGTCAGGTGGGGGTTGGTCTCTTTTTCCAGGCAACAACTGACAGAACAAGAGGACACAATCTCAAGCTGCACCAAGGAAAATATAGGTTGGATATTAGGAAAAAGTTTTTTACAGAAAGAGTGATAAAGTACTGGAATGGTCTGCCTGGGGAGGTGGTAGAGTCACCATCCCTGGATGTGTTTAAAAAGAGATTGGATGTGGCACTCAGTGCCATGGTTTAGTTGAGGTGTTAGGGCATGGGTTGGACTAGATGATCTTGAAGGTCTCTTCCAACCTAGTCATTCTGTGATTTACACTGCTACTGATTACATTTGTTTGAGCTAATATACCTGCTTAAAAATGCGCCAATCCAAAAATTACAATACTTTCACCTCAGAAATGCATGTTGAAAGTTAACATCAGAAAATTACAAGTAACCTATGGCCAGAAACTTGTCATGAAATGGTTTTATGGCAGAAGCTAAAGTCAGTTTCATAGCAGAAACACAAGCCAAACAAGCGTCTAACATTAAGCACATATATAAATTGTATCATCAATTTAAATATTTAATTCAAAAAGTGCTATGAAAACCACAGCTTAGCTCATAAGTAAGTTATTTGGATAGATAATGGAGTAACAGAAATACTCTATGCCTAACATAGCAAGGTTCAGACTTTGTATTGCTTTCAGATCTCAACAGTTTGTCTTAAGCTGATGCAATTTTCCAGCTGGTGTCAGCACTAGAAACTCTGCTTGTCAGAAACATGAATAGCAGCACTACTATTCAGATATTTGCAAGACTATATTTCACACATTGTAAAAATAGTTCTCAAAGAGTTAAGGAGATGTGAAAATCATGAAAATGCAGACTCACTCAAATTCAGTAACTGCCAACTTGACATCCACCATTAATTGACATCTAAATTGAAAACAAGGACAGACTAATCCTGTCTTTAACTGCAAAAGAAAACAATTCAAACCTCCTTACTGAAAATAAAATTAAGAGGCAGCATTATGATTTGAACACCATGCACTTTTTGTCCCCTCTAAATAAACATGTCAAACTGCAAGTTCTGATGTTTTATTCAAGGGTATACATCCTTAGCTGGAAGATGAAGTTAAAAAATTAGTTTCCAGACTAGTATGAACTTTGTCCTAGAACATGCTGAATATTTTCCAATTTCTAGTGGAGAAGAAGATCATAGAACTATAGAATTGTTCAGGTTGGAAAACTCCTCCAAGATCAGAGTCCAGCCATTCCCCCAGCACTGCCAAGTCCACCACTAACCCATGTCTCCAAGTGCCACATCCACCCAGCTTTTAAATCTCTGCAGGGATGGGGACTCCACCACTGCCTTAGGCAGCTGTGCCAGGGCTGGATAGCCCTTTCAGTGAAGAAATTCCCAATATCCAACCTAAACCACCCCAGCGCAACTTGAGGTAATTTCCTCTCATCCTGTCCCTTGCTCCCTGGTAGCAGAGCCTGACCCTCACCTGACTCTATCCTCCTGTCAGGGAGCTGTGGAGAGTGAGAAGGTCCCCCCTGAGCCTCCTTTTCTCCAGGCTGAGCCCTCCCAGCTCCCTCAGCTGCTCCTTTATCAGCCTTGTGCTCCAGACCCTTCCCCAGCTTTGTTCCCTTCTCTGGACATGCTCCAGCCCTTCAATGACTTTCTTGTCATGAGGGGCCTAAAATTGAACCCAGGATTTGAAATGCCTCACCAGTGCCCAGCACAGGGGGACGGTCACTGCCCCGGTCCTGCTGGCCACACTATGGCTGGTACAGGCCAGGTGCCATTGGCCTTTTTGGCCACCTGGGCTCATGTTCAGCTGCTGTTGATCAACACCACCAGGTCCTCCTCCACCAGGCAGCTTTCCAGCCACTCTGCCCCAAGCCTCAAGTGTTTCATGGTGTTGGTATGACCCACATGTCTGACACCTTCCAAGCACAAACCTTAAGTCAAGATTTCTGGAAAAAGAACGTTGTTTAACTTAATAGTAGACACGGTTAGTTCCAGAGAAGTCAGTAAGACCACTGAATTGTATCAACCCAGCAGTAATACTGAGAGGATCTGTAGATGCTGCAACGAAATAATTCTGCTCAGGATGTCCACGTTCATGTGGAAAAACACTAGGCAAACATATAAGCAACCATCGCAGACAGTTAACTGAATACACAATGCAACGCCTTTTCTCCCCCTCAGCTTACTGTCAGACTGCTGTGTCAGCACTTAAAAGCCTCCACTAACACTTTTGCTTACAGAAAAAAGTGACTTAACTAGATATTTTGCTAAATTAAAATTGTAATTTACATAGAGAAATTATATATTCAAGTAGTGTGTTGTTTGACAACTATTTGGAAGTTACTTTTGCATTTTCTTCAAAACATTGCTCTAGGAAAAACTCCTCTGTTTACAGAATTTCCTTGTCAACTTTAATAAGGATAGTCTTTTGTGGTAGGCAATGCACTTAACCAGGCACCTTTTACAGAAACAGTAACAGAGTTAACTCTTACTGGGAATATTTAGCGATTAGGTATTTCTGAAAATACAGTAAAAGATCTCAATTAGTATATAACCTGAGGCACTTTTCCTTAATTAAGTTTATTAAAGCTGGCCTGAATGCTAGGTTCTGATATATTCAGCATAGATTAAGTGGCCGTTACTTTTGGCTCACAGCATCATGTTCTGACTATACTACTATTGTGTCTATACTACAAAAAACAACTACTGGCATGAGCAACAAGCTCTTTATTTAATCAAACTGCAAGAAGCACAGCACTGATACTTCTACAAGTCCTTCTCTGCAGTGTCAAATACCCCACAGTAAAAGCTACTAAAATTACTAATCACTCCCCCTTCCCCTAAAAAAATCCTACATCTCCACCTAATACACAGTTTAGCATAAGCATTTATGTCTGTTACTACTTTGAAAATTGGCAACTAACTGACAGATGCTACTACCAGACTCTCTGATCTGTTTCAAGGAACAAACTCTATTCCCCAGCCAAGCCAGACTTACTCCATGCCCAAAGCAACAGTCGTTAGCCCCCCTGACAGCACCACCACCACTTGGCATTTAGATCAGTTTATAACTTTATAACTTGTCTCTAACTCCTGTGCCTTCAAGATGCTCGGGAACCCACAGACCCTCCACCCAACAAAGCCAGACTTGCTGTCTGTGCCCAGGCAGAGGCTGTCCTGAATACAGCTACCTGTTCAGCACCACCTCAGCATCCTCAGAAGCAGCTGGGAAGACTAAATCACAGATCTCCCTCCCTGGATCCTCTCTACCAGCCCCAAAATGCATTATGCCTTTAATTAATATATTTTTAAAACTATTTTGTTGAGACCTATCAGAGCGCAACAGATCTGTCTCACAGCCCAATGCAGGAGCTTGTACAGCCTAATGCTGAAGGCATAGAGTGTGCAGGCCACTGGAGGGGTGCAGAAGCAAAGGTACAACCTGAAGGAACTTGAGAGCACAAGAACTGCTATCTTGGCATGTAAGGACCAGGCCAGCAAAAAAGGACAAGGACCATGTCACTCTGCCCAGATTGCACATTGCTGTGATCACCACTGCCAGGCTAAAGGACACCTGCGGAGAACACTCACCCTGATGCAACTCGGAAGGGACTTCAGAACAGTCTAAGCAACAGTGGGTGATTGGGAGCTGTTTCCTAAAAGGAAACATGATCAAAATTGGTAGTGCAAACACTACCACTCCTTTCATTCCAAGGTGTATGTAAACAGTCACTGTAAAAAATGTAATTAAAAGCATGTCTTGAAAGTACTTACTCTCTGGCAGATTTGATTATAGGATAATATTAGGAGGACAGCAGACTTAAATCCTTTCCAAGCTGAGAAAAGATTTCAAGCTCCTGCTGAGGAATATGCCTACTGAACCTGTGAGAAAGCTTGAGTCTGGTACTTGTTCCAAACCAGAGAAAAGCTATCAACTGCAAAGTGGTTCAGTATTTCAATTCAAACATTTCTGACCCCACAGATAATAAAACAATCCAGTGATCCAACAGAAAGTGTATCATACACTTCTCTTGGTTACCACCATCTTCAACAGAAACAAGAGTAACCTTGATTTTTTTTTCCCCCATATATCTTAATAGCTTTTACTATTAACCAGACAGAATTAAATACCATAGTATATTGAGATAAGGGAACAGAATTACTATTTCCCAAGGTAACTGGACACTTGACAGCTTACTAACCAAAGATATGAGATATTATTTAAATACACTGAGGTGAAGCAATAATCTAGATCAGTTTTCTTTGCTTTATCTTAACCCTATTATTAGAAAAAGAAATTTTGTAGCTTTGTCATGCAACTCAAGTGTCAGCACTCCTCTGCCACATGTTCAAGATACACCTTCACAATTCTTTTTCTCCAAGATTGGTCCATCTTCTGCCTGAAGAGGTACCTGTATTGTGAAACCATCATACATCTTCCCACTTTTAGCCCTTCAGTACTTGCTTGCCCTATGCCCATTAATGATGTTAATGCTCTATTAGCTATCTTCAACAAGACAATACAGACAAAAGGCTCATCACCATGGAAGGAAGGAGCCAGGGCTAAGAACAAAACAAAACGTATCAATATCTCCTTACCTTCTGTGCTTTATCCTTCTGAAATACAAAGACAGGTGGGGCAATGGCAGGTTTTTCTGTAAAAAGAGAAATCATTGGGGTTTTTTCCAACCACATTCATATTGACTATTATGAAAATGTTATCTTCTATGATGCTTTTACCAACAATGAGTCCCTAAGCCGGTTAAATATCAGTTACACATATTGTCTCTACCAGTTCCTGGTAACACATGTTTATAAGGACTTGATCTTCAAAAGTAAAAAGGAGTGTTTTAAGAATAACACAACTCATATCTGAAAGCTATTTGTGTTTCCCCTCCAGATCACTTTCAAGCTAGTACTTGTACCATACTTTGGTACATCAGACAGAAAAGACCCTTTGCTGCAGCAGTTCACTAGCTGAACAGATGCTTTTCCTTCCCCATCGTCACACGTTAATGAAAAGGAAGTTTGCTGTACACCCTCACATACCCCTTTCTTAAAGGTCACCTAACACTGACATTTGATTACACTTGTATTTCGTTATCATTGAAAACTTTAGAAAGGTCCTAAACCAGTATTTGCAGATCTAAAATTCAAACTGCATATTTCATACATATTACAGAGGAACCAGTCTTTTCTGCATAATTTAAGAGCACGTGTGCTTTCATCTTAAAACTCTGAATCAACTATTAGCAGGATCTATTTTCTAAATAAGCACATCAGCATCTAGTCTACAAGAACAGAGTTAATGTCTAGAATGAGTGTATATTTCCATTGTCCTTCAAGATTTCACAACTACCTCAGTGTCCTGAATAACAAAAGTATACACACACAGGGGGAGTGTGTCTGACAAAGCAGAGGTGAGAATCCCCGAGAGTTCAACCAACTGATGCACCTCGTGTGTGTTCTATTTGAAGAGAAGCTGCACGCATACTATGCGGTCAGCAGCCCTCCTGTATGTTTGTAGGGCTAAAAATGAGTACAATATTTCAGTCTGTCTTTCAGTCTGGAAAACGGGATTTAGGGAGAACTAGATTTGCAAAGAAATTAGCCAAAAAGTTCCAGCTTTGCAATTATCCAGTCTTATAAACAAGTCTAGACACTTGAGAAAATTAAAAATTTGAAAGCTTTCAGAACTTGAATGGCTACCATTTAAAAAAAAAAAAGCCATCAAGAAGAATTACCTTGCACCTAAAACCCGAACCGTATCACAAAATCCTCCATAAATCAGTTGCAGCATCAGTAAAGTACTTGGATCACCATATAAGGAAAAAGGGATTAAATTGGCCATTTGGGAACTGCTAGTGTTAGATCAGTTTGGCTGAAAAAGTGAAACTTTAGTTGACATACACAAAATTATGAAAATTATTACAAGAACTGTGTAATTAATTGTGAGAATGGAAGAGCCTCTTTCTACTTTTCTGTGGATCTAACTCAAAGGGAGAACTCAGCAAAACCAAAAAACACTGCAAGACTGATCTTGCAAGACTGGCATAACTTGTTCTACAAAAGGTAGAATTATTCAAGAAATTAAGCTACTTATGACATCATTTTGCCTGCTCTTTTTTCCCCTTTATTTTTTAAGTTCATCTTTCCATCAAATACTGCTGAATCTTAAAAATGCTTATTAATAAGAGCAATGCAGGCAATCCATTTCAAGAGTGAAAACAATACAGACCCTTAAATGTGATACCTGTCCCAAAAAGCAGTGTGTTGAAACAAGCCAGGGATCTCTTTTCATTCCTTTGGCCTCAGTATAACCTGCCTGTGGGAGGCTGCACTTAAGCAAAGGCCAAGCTTTTAACCCTTGACTTCAAAGTGACAGTTGTATCTTAATACCATGTGGTATACTTTAATGCTCATTAGTGCTACTGCTACAGCAGCAAGTAGCACACCCTCTGCCAAACCAGTCAATAAGGATGGAGTTCTACCAGAATGTGGGACTTGATTGTGTCATGCACACCTTACAAGAGACTCCTGCACCAAATTCCACAAATACCAAGGAGAACCGAACAAAAAAACTACCTGTCTGCCTAGTGCATAATAAAGGATTGAAGTACTGAGAGAGAAGAAAGCAAACAAAGAAAAACAGATCCAACAACAATGCAGAGTGCAGAGAAAGCATGGGACAGCTGGCGAAAGATGGAATGGATAGCCACAGAAATTGATGCAAAGTAACACAACAAAATAGGAGAAGGAGTCCAGTCATTGAAAACTAAGCACTCAGGAAAAAAGAAGACAGATGCCAGGAACAGCAGAAACTTCCCAGGTAAAAAAGAATTAGATGAAAGAACAAAGAACAAAAGAGAGTGAAAAAAACCCAACTATTTGAGATTGTGTCCAGCTATGCCAAAGGAGAATGGCAAAAGGACCTAATAAAGCAAATTATGGCCAGGCCTGTTAGTCAACCTGAAAAAGGGAACACTCGTGCAACATTTGATAGTCTTTGTCCACGGAAGGAACACAGTCTTCCAGTATTCAAGGTCCAAGAATCTCACTACTGCTCTTGTTGACTGTGAGACCAACTGACAGCGTCAGGAATGACAATGAGACAACACGCACTCATAGCTACCAACTGTGCTAGCGCTTACTCAGGAACAGACACAAGGAACATTTGTTCATTGTATCCTTTCTGAAGTCTGCAACAAGATCACAATGCTGGAAACATCTCCCTAATTCTAGCCCAAGGCAAGAAGGGATCACTGGACTGCCTAATCTGACCACCTTCATTAAATACTGAATATTTTTCTAAGCCTTATTTAAATTTTGGGTAAACGTTTTCACTGAAGACATCAAAAGCAAAATATTATTGCCCTCAATCATCCATTTCTGCACTTGGTAAAAAATTCTAGTGTCAAACTTCCCATTCAAACGTCCAGCTTTTGGCTCCTATTTCTAGGGATGTTTTTAAATGCATTTACGTAGAGCTCTCTAGCACTTAATGTTTTTTGTACACTTACACATACAATGTTTCCTTATCAAATAAAGAACCCCCATACCAGGTTTTATTTTTGCAGATCAAAAGCGCAGATGTTAGGCAGTTTTTCAGTTTTTCCAGTCAAGTGCTGGTACAAAACAAGAATTCCACTGTTATTTATACTAGCCAACCTCCAGGCCACACGGTCATGTTCTCAAGCATGCTTTTGTTCCACCAGGGTGTCTGAAGGATGACCTATGGTAAAATGGATCTGCCAGGTCCTCAAAAGTGTCAGCAACTTAAAAAGAAAATAAAGCATGATATATGAAGGAAAACCCCTCAACCTTCAAACTTCAGGTAGAATGCATGTAAGAGAACATGAGATCTCCTTCACCAAGAGATGAGCAGTCAGAGCACATAGTTCTTAAAAACTGAGGAATAGACTTGTTTTTTTCTTCAGAGAAGCAGACAAAAACATGGCAAAACAAAGATCTGGAGAAAAACAATGTCAATTTTCTAACCAAGTCAGTGTTGATGAAGGTGTTTAGATAAAGCCCAAGCCTGTAAGAAGGAAAGCAAAACTTCAGTAATTAGCATTAGAGACAGTACCTCTCCAGTCTCAAGATCTGGAACTCATACAAACCTGAATGGTTTAAGGCTGTCAAATCAAATTGAATCCACAACTGAAAACCAACTGAATCCACAGAACTCCTTCCTGCAGTTTATTCACATTACAGATATTTCAATCTGCATGAATAACTACAAAAACCTCAAGAGCTGGCTTTCACAGGCTAAATTTCTTTAACATATTTTACCATCAAGTCATTAACTATCGATAAATCCCTATGTGTTGTCAGAAAAACATGCACGAATAAACCTGCTGAGCTTCCTTCACAAGCTGTGGAAATCAGAGTGCAGAAACAGAAAATACTACCTCAATAGCTCATGCAGAGATATCATCTTCAAGTCATATATACTATTTAATATGAGATTTTTAACCTAGATACATGACCACTAGCAGCTGTAGCAAACTCTCCCATGTCAACCACCTTTCTCACAGCTAGACAAAACATCCATTCACACAAACGCAACTATGGCAGCTGGTGCACCTCCAGCAGCCACAAGGTATCAGACCTTTATTGCAGGCATGAAATGACTCACTATTGAAAAAAATCCAAGGGGTCAAGGGCAGCAAGAAAAACTTCTGTAGGTACACTGGTGATAAGAGAAAGGCTGGGGAAAACATGAGCCCTCTCCAGCAGGAAATAGGAGACCTGGTTACCGTGGATATGAAAAAGGCTGAGATACTCAATTTTTGACTCTGTCTTCACCAAGAAGTGCTCCAAACACTCCACCCAAGTTATATAAGGCAAAAGCAGCAGGGACTGGCACAATGAAGGACCACCTGCTATAGGAAAACAGGCTTGAGACCACCTAAGGAAGCTGAAGGTGCACAAGTCCATGGGAACTGATGAAATGCATCCATGAGTCCTAAGGGAACTGTCAGAGGAAGAGGCTAAGCCACTCTCCGTTCGTTGAGAAGTCACGGCCATCTGAGGAAGTTCCCAGTGACTGCAAAAGGGGAAACATAACCCGCATTTACAAAAAGGGAGAAAAGGCAGACTTGGGGCACTACAGGCTGGCCAGCCTCACTTCTGCACCTGGCAAGATTCTGGAGCAGACCCTCTTGGAAACTGTGCTAAGGCACATGGAAAATAAGGTGGTGATTGGTGAGAGCCAGCATGGCTTCACTTACAGCAAACCATGCCTGACATATTTGGTGGAGTTGTATGATTGTGTTACACTGTTGGTGGACAAGGGAAGAGCAACTAATAGTCTACCTAGACTTGTGCAAAACATTTGACTCTGTTCCACAGGAGATCCTTGTCTCTAAATTGGACAGATGGACCGCTCCCTGGATAAGGAATTGGCTCGTGGCTGCACTCAGAGTTGCAGTCAATAGCTCAGTGTCCAAGTGGAGACCAAGTTTGGGACCAGCACTGTTTAATACCTTTGCTAGTGATATGAACAGTGGGATTGAGGGCACCCAAAGCAAGTCTGCCAATGACACCAAGCTGCGTGGTGTGGCTGATGTGCTGAAAGGAAAGGGATGTCATCTGGACAGGCTGGAGAGGTGGGACTGTGCAAACCTTATGAACTTCTACAAGGCCAAGTGCAACTCCTGTACATGTGTCAGGGCAATCTCAAGCACAAACACAGGCTGAGGGGAGAATGGATTGAGAAAAGGCCTGGGGAGAAGGACTTGTGGGTGCAGGTGGATAAGAAGCTCCACATGCCCTCCACAGGCACTGGCACAAAGAAACCCCCCCTGTGCTGGGCTGAGCCCCCAGTGTGGGCAGCAGGGGAAGGAGGGATTCTGCCCCTCTGCCCCACTCAGGTGAGACCCCACCTGCAGAGCTGCCCCCAGCCCTGGGGAACAACATCAGGAGGACCTGGAGCTGCTGGAGCCAGTCCAGAAGAGGCCATGGAGATGCTCTGAGGGCTGGAGCCCCTCTGCTCTGGGGACAGGCTGGGAGAGCTGGGGGTGTTCACCTGGAGAAGAGAAGGCTCTGGGGAGACCTTAGAGCCCCTTCCAGTGCCTAAAGGGGCTCCAAAAGAGCTGGAGAGGGACTTTGGACAAAGAGGAATGGCTTCAAACTGACAGAAAGTAAATTTAGATTAGATATTAGGAAGAAATTCTTCCCTGCAAGGGTGGTGAGGCCCTGGCACAGGTTGCTTCATGGACCTGTGGATGCTCCATCCCTACCAACATTGACGGCCAGACTGGACAGGGCTTGGAGCAACCTGATCTAGTGGAAGGTGTCCCTGAACATTGCGGGGTGGGAGAGGGGGGTGGGTGGGTAGATGTCTTCAAAGGTCTCTTCCAACCCAAACCATTCTATGGTTCTTATGAAAATAGACACTCCTGCAGGTGTTTCTTTCTGTCTCTGGAGAGTTCTCAGGCTCACAGAGTATATCTCACGGCACAGCAGTGACAAGTGCCAAAGAAGCAGTCACCTTCACTGCTGAGCCCATTGTGCCTCTACCATAAGGGCACAGCATAATTCAGGTTGGAGGTCTCTAGTCTGATCTCCTGCTTCAAGTAAGGTCAGTTATGTTGTTAGGCCAGGTTAATCCGGTTATCCAGCCTGATCTTAACATCCAAGGATGGAAGCTGAGCAGCCTCCCAGGGTAATCTCTTCTACTGCTTGACTGTCCTTATGGTGAAAAAAACCCACCACCACCACAAAAACCCAACCTTTCCCCTATTTCCAGTCTGAACATCTCATTCCACCTCTCACCTTTTGTCTTTTGTCCTTCCAACATACACCACTCTGATGGGCCTGGGTGTCTCTCTCTAATAACCTCCTCATAGACCCTGATAAGCTCCAAATGTGCCTCTCTGAAGAATTCTTTCCTCTAGGCTGAACACACCCAGTCTCCTCACAGGACATGCAACCCAGATCACCAAATATCTTGGTGATTCACGTTAATCATTGAATTTTAGGAGGATCCATGTCATGAAAACAACTTTCAAGACCTCACCAGATCTGCTGTAGCCATGTTGTTATGACAATTTATTTTTAAAGCTAAGAACTACAATGTTTCAAACACTTTTTCTTTTTACATTTACTCCAAATTACATTTAGAAATGCAACAGCGCCTGATTACATGGAAAACTACATGAGGCAGGGAAAAAACCCCAAAACTGCAGTGCAACTTCTTGGCAAGCGAAGCCTTGCTTGGATTTCAAGAAGCACTCTTTGACACCAGAAGCATACAAGTTGAGAATAGCTACTCCAACTGTAACTCTTTGCAATACATCACCTGAGAGAAAAAGTGTATCAGATCTGTGAACAATGAATGAGTGTTAAAAACAACAGTAATTAGGCTGTTAAATGACTGAAAATACTTGGAGTGGTAATTTATCACTTGTGAAACACTTATCTGAGTCAAGAAAATAAAAGTTCAAAGTTAGGTTTAATTATGCTTATTGGAACATTGCAGGCCACAAAAAATGTTCTTGGGGATTTTTTCACCATTTACATTATGAAGAGCAAAATAATCATGCTTAAATGTAACGTATGAAGAGATATGGACAATTTGCGGCACTATAAAATTCTAAAGGTGTTGATAACAACACAAGATTCTCTTTCAATAGCTAAGAATAGACTCAAAGCAAAGAGCAAGCTGCCACACCAAGAGCTGATCTGCAGAAAGACCTCCACAAGCAAAATCCAGACATCACGTCAGAAAGAACGAGAAACACAACTGGATAATTTATGGCCAAACTTCACAAACGATGTCATGATGAATAGAACTGATGTGGGGAAAAGAGATACTTCTGCAAATGTTATAAGTCAGAAAAGAAAAACGTAGCTTATTTTCATATGAGAGGAAAAAGAAAGCCAGGAAACAGGCCAACTACTTTGCAACGTAGATAAAATATTTATAAAGAATTCCAAAAAGTGTTAACTGAAGTATTAAAGCATTTAAATAGCTCTATCTTGTCAATTAACTAGATCTTTATGGTGTCTGGGTGTGAATTATTAGGACACGTCACTCAGCCTAACTTTGCACCCACTAATCCATCTGAAGTCACCATGGGGAAAAAAAAGATCTTGTTTCTAGAGTCTGCAAACAGTCAGTGGTGAATACCACATTTTCCCTCAAAGTACCAGCAGACCTTCCTCTGTCCAAAAGCTACCATGAGACAAGTAGAATAAACAATCAGAGCAACCCCCACCCCAAAACAGCACAGAAGCAATGTCAGCATCCTACAAGTCTGGCAAAGAAATGATACTGATTAGTATGAAAGGAACTACTTCAGTTTGCTCACCTTCTGTGCATTTCATAAAATATGCTGAGTTGGAAGGGACCCATCAGGAACATAGAGTCCAGCTCCTGGCCCTGCACAGGGCACCCCAAAAAGGCCACTATGTGACAGAGCATTGTCCAAATGCTTCTTGAACTCGGGCTTGGTGCTGTGACCACTGCCCTGAGAAGCCTTATGTGCTCAATCTCCGTCTGGGTGGAAAACCTTTTCCTGGTATCCAACCTAAACCTCCCCTGACTCAGCTTCATGATGTTTCCTCAAGCTCTGTCATTGGTCACAAGAGTGTACACACTGGTACCTGTCCCTCAGCCTCCCCTCATGAGGAGGTTGAAGACTGCATTGAGGTGTCCCCTCAGTCTCCCCTTCTCCAGGCTGAACAAACCAAGTGCCCTCAGCAGCTCCTCATACGGCTTCCGCTCTAGACCCTTCCCATTCCTTGTGGCCCTTCTTTGGACACTCTCTATTAGTGTAAAGTCTTTCTTATACTGTGGTGCCCAAAACCACCCCCAGCACCCAAGGTGAGGCTGATCCAGTGCAGAGCAGAGAGACACAATCCCCTCCCTCGCCTGGCTGTGCCTGATGCCCTCCAGGACACGGTTGGCCCTCTTGGCTCCAGGGCACTGCTGACTCAGATCCAACTCTCCATAGACCAGGACACCCAGGTCCCTTCCTGCAGCACTGCTCTCTAGCCTCTAATTAATTTAAGGCAGTTACATACAGTAAACGTGTTATGATTCTGAACTGTATGCTCAGCAATTTCATAAAGCCAAGTAAGTTGCAGATACCTCCTGAAAGGGAAATGTGAACACATCCATCAAATTTTAGCCCTGAGAAAAATTTGTATCACCTTTCAGCCATTGAAAATATAAAGTAATTCATTCCCCACACAAGGGGATCCTGTTGTCTTGAAAGTGCAGTTTCAGCAGTAAGTTATAGACAAGCAAATTACTTGTTGTGTATTAGCTGCAAATTAATGAGAAAAGCATTCAGGTTCCCATGAATATATAGGACCAATAGGAAGCTGCTAGTTCTCTTTGGTATTCTAGGTGGATCGTCTTAAAACTGACACTTCACACATGTGGCACTGAAGTACCAAAGACTTCAAAGAAAGTTTCTAGGAACATTTAGTAACTACTTTATACATTAGTACCAATAACAATTGTGCCTACCATTCTGAAATCCTGGTTTTCAATAATCACCCTCACAATGACAGTCCCCAAAACCTTTACCACAATGTCACTAAATCTTTGCAGCAAAGTCAATCAAACTTCACACAGCTAGGGAGAAGTTACTCTCTCCTCCTCTTCATTAGCTCCACACAGCTCATCTCTCACCATGACAGGCAATGCCAAGACCAGGATCTGTTCCTAGGAAACTTCACAGTACAAACTTCTTTGGAAAATGGCACTAGGACTACCTCATCGTTCATCCCCCTTCTATGCAGTAGAGTATCCTCTTAAACCAACAGCCTTCTTCTGTCAAGATACAGTTGGCCATCACTCCAATATAAAGAGGTAGGGGAGCAGTTTCACCTACTCACTAGAAACAAAGTAAAGACAAGTGAATGAAAAAGATTTGAAGAACAGTAAGAATGAATAAAATGAAGTAATTATTAGAGGAAATGCTTGTAGCTTTGAAGAAATGCATCACAGAAAGATCATCCACTAAAATAGTTTGAAGTTGCAAAGGACATTGATAGAATGGTTACTTGGAGGCAGTACTGACAGTTCAGCAGTGATTTAAGACATTCAATAGTCAAAGAAAGACATCAGAACCTAGAAGGTAAAGATAACTAATATACTGTCGGAAACAGAAACACCAATGAACGAATTGAAAGATGGCTGTCATGGCAAAAGTTACAGGTTAAAAGAGCTCTGCATTAGTAAGATGAGAAGACACAGGCAGCATGAAACTCAGCACTTTTCAAGGCCAGAAAAAGGTTTGTTGCAGTAATCAAACAGGTAAGAATCTTGAGTTTCATCTGCATGAACAGACAATAAAAGCTACTGTTTAAAAACGCCAAACAAAAACAGTCTGCAAGAATGACTGAAACCTCATTCCAGGTACTTGTGTCCACTATGTGTCAAAGAATAATTAGCTTCACACCTCACAACGAAGTATGATTGAGACAGCACGGTTGTACAGATCAATCAAGATTAAGGAACATTAAGAACTTTGCTGTAATCACACTTTTTTGTGAACATGAACACTGAGCTATCAGATACTATAAACAACAGAAGATCAACATGAAGCAGAAGGTCAAAGAATTATCAGTACCAAAATAGTTACTTCAAATATTCAAATGAAAATACCTGGGCACAAGGAAGTAAAGCATTCATCTAAACAATGGAAAAATAAAACTAATTGATGTGTTTAAGAATGAGGAGGAAACAGTCACCTGAGAAGATTCTTGCCATGATAGAGACTGCAAATAAGACCAGTAGAAAGACTACGGAATTCTCCAAGTTTCAGCAGAAAGATGCAAATTCCAGAAAGCGCATGTCTTTCCACTATTGTACAAAGAACATGCACCTCAAAAATGGAACTGAAGGGAACAAAACTAGCAACAGTCAGTGATATTAGAATGAGCAGGAGACAACGGTTCCAAAGCAAGCTGATCTTGCTTCATCTGAAGAAAGATTGTATCACATTCTTATCACATGAAGAAACAGAACGACAACAGATGAGGGTGACAACTCCGGAAAGACATCTGAATATAAACTAAAGAGGTTTGCAGGTGAGGTAAGTCTCTGGAGGCAGGAAAGGGTCTTAAGGATGGGATCACACTCCCCCTGCCATCCCAGACAGTCTGTAAGACTCTGCAGAAAAACAGAAGTAGAGCTAGAAACACACAACAACTCATCATCAAAAGACATAATAAATATTGGTAAACTGTTGAGCTTAATGTTCTCCAGCAGAAAGGGGAGGTAAAGTGAGGGGCTTGCATGACTTAAGACAGTTATTACCAAGCTTCTGGTTCTAAAAGAACAAAAGAACCCATTAAAATTTATAGTAAGGTCATTATAAGGGCAGTATATAAATACTGACATTAAGTTTCTCACAAATAGTCATTACAGATTTGGCTACTACCATTCTTGAGACCACTTATCATGCCTCCTCAGGCACTGACAACTCATCTTGAGTCTGGAAGCCAACAGCCCAAGAGATGCTGCATCACAGGATTTGGTAACTTAAGTGTAATTGTATTGTTAGCTGCTTGTAGTCTTCATCTTCAAAGGCTGTACCTACAACATTTATTTGCTTCCTGTTGTTTAACGTTAATATCAGAACAGTAATTGCCACTGACACAGAGTTCAAAAGTAAGAAACAGTTCTGAAAGAAGGGGCCTCAGACACACTTTCATTCACCTCCCTCTGGGCATTTCTTTCCCTCTTACATTACCTGAGAAGAATGACGAGAAACAACAGAGACAGCAGGGCAAACTGGCTTTTGTCAAAACACTGAGAGACATTTGTCATTCCCAAAGGCAAAATATAGATACCCACTGCCACTTAAAACACCACTGTACACACCTTGGGGCAGAATAGCCAAATACTGTAGTATTGCAGCCCAGGTTCTCCTAATGCTCTTCAGGAAAAAAAATGAAGCCACTTTACTAGTGGACCTCTGATGTTTTCAGCTCAAAAAAATACAATGCATCTACTATGATATCTCACCTTATTTTACATAGCCCTTCTATTAAACCTTTAACTAAAGAAAGGATTAACGTGAGTGTATGCAAAGGAAAGATTTACGGTGGTGCGAAAGTTGTGGACAGTAACTTCAAAAAGCAACTGGACAAGGCGGGGCACAAAGCGGCTCAGAGCCGGGGCCGGGACGCAGAGCTCGCTGCCGCGCTCCAGGGCCCGTGCCCAGCGCCGGGCCCGCTGTCCGCGTCCAGGGAGCACCGACCCGCGGGAGGCACCTGAGGACGTAGCCCCAGCCTAGCCCCGTCCGCCCGAGCCTCGCGGACAGCGCGGTGGCCCGGCCAAGGCGCTTCCTTTGTCCGGCCGCTCGCCCCACGGGGGCCGGGACGGCCGCGGGGAGGTGGCGCTCCCGGACGCGCCCCTGAACGCGGAGCGCCGGGCCGGGCCGGGTCGGGCCCGCGGCGGCGCGGGGCCGGTGGGGGCCGGTGTGGGCCAGCGTAGCGACGCCTGCAGCTCTCGCCTACCTTCGTTCGCCAGGTCCGCCATTTTACTTCCTCAGCCGCGCCCACAATGCATCGCGCGGGCGGCCGGACAGCACCACTCACCGCGGGCCCCGCGCGCCGCGCACGCCCCGATTTACGGCCGCTTCGGGACGGCACCGCGCGTGCGCGGGGGGCGGGGCCGTCCCTGGCGGACTCGCGGGCTCCGCGCGGTGCCCAATCGGTTCCCGCAGCTGCGGGTGGCCGGTCTGCGCTCGTCCCCGTGCGCCCGCTCGGTACGGAGTCCCTCTTGGCCCGGTCGCTGCTGCGGCCCGTGCACCGTATGTACCGTGGCGGCCGCGGCCGTTGGAGCGGGGCCAGTTGCCCGCGGGTCTCCGTCCCGTGCGCGGTCTTGCCCTCTGCACCTCCTCCCGTGGCTGCGGAGCCCAGGTGGGCAGGCCATAAGCTGCTCCTGGTGCCACGTCCCGTGCTCACAGTGCCGCTGCCCGGGCCGGTCACGGGGCAGCAATCCCCGTGCAGCGCTTGCTCTGGGACATGACTCCTCTGGGATGCTGTCAGCCTGAACATTGTCTCATCGAATATCTTGAGTGGAATCATCGAGTCCGACTCCTGGCCCTGCAGAGGACACCCCAACAATCCCACCCTGGTCCTGAGAGCATTGTCCAAACGCTTCTTGAGCTCTGGCAGCCTTGGGTCTGTGACCACTGCCCTGGGGAGCCTGGGCAGTGCCTTCTGGGAGAACTTTTGCCTAACACCCAACCTAAACCTCCCATGACACAGCTTCACACCATTCACTTTGGTCATGGGTCATACCTTTCCGAGCCTTTTCTCCAGGCTTAAGACTCAAACTCTCTGTTTTTGAGACGATGCTGCTCCATCGTGCACATCTGTGTTTGCTGTTCTGTGTGACATCTAGCTCTGCAGAAGTCCACGCTGCTCAAAATATAGGCGCACCAGGGTGTTATATGGTCACAGAGTGTCAGTCCAAAGAGTACAGTATATAACTACGCTAGTGCTCTCGTTCTCTTCATTTTGTTGGCTGCTTTGTTTGGTGCACCAGAGCTCCCCTGACTGTATGGTCTTAGTCTCTATGCATTAGTCAACAGCAGCTGGCACAGGAGGGTAGAAACTGAGCAATCCATGATTCTCATCTTAACCCCTAATGATAGCTCATTTAACAACAGCATGCACGATGCCCGTCATTTGACTACATGCCTCACAAGCGATCACACTAGCATACAGCAGAACCCAAGGGCCGGGCTCCTGATTCCTTTTGCAAGCACCATACATTGAAACCATCTGGTTTGCCTGCTAGGACAATTTTCCATCAGGAATATAACAGCAGAACTGACAAAACTTGCTAAGAATAAATGAATGGCACTAATTTAGGAAAAACAATCATCGCAGAATGGGTTGGGTTCCAAGGAACCTTAAAGCCCATCTCATTCCACCCCTTGCCATAGACAGAGACACCTTCCTCTAGATCAGGTTGCTCCAAGCCCCATCCAACCTGGCCTTGAACATCCAGGGATGGGGCAGCCACATCTTCTCTGGGCAACCTGTACCAGGGCTTCACCATTCTCACAGCCAAGAATTTCTTCCCAATATCCCACCTAACCCTGCCCTCTGGCAGTGGGAAGCCGTTCCCCCTTGTCCTGACACTTCAGGCTCTTGTCCAAAGTCCCTCTCCAGCTCTTTTGGAGCCCCTTTAGGCACTGGAAGGGGCTCTAAGGTCTCCCCAGAGCCTTCTCTTCTCCAGGTGAACACCCCCAGCTCTCCCAGCCTGGCTCCAGAGCAGAGGGGCTCCAGCCCTCAGAGCATCTCCGTGGCCTCCTCTGGACTGGCTCCAGCAGCTCCAGGTCCTCCTGATGTTGTTCCCCAGGGCTGGGGCAGCTCTGCAGGTGGGGTCTCACCTGAGTGGGGCAGAGGGGCAGAATCCCTCCTTCCCCTGCTGCCCACACTGGGGGCTCAGCCCAGCACAGGGGGGGTTTCTTTGTGCCAGTGCCTGTGGAGGGCATGTGGAGCTTCTTATCCACCTGCACCCACAAGTCCTTCTCCCCAGGCCTTTTCTCAATCCATTCTCCCCTCAGCCTGTGTTTGTGCTTGAGATTGCCCTGACACATGTACAGGAGTTGCACTTGGCTTTGTAGAAGTTCCTAAGTCCCACCTCTCCACCTGTCCACATCCTTCTGGATGGCATCCCTTCCCTCCAGCATATTGACCACACTACACAGGATACCTACCTTTAAATACAGAATATCTATCTTTAAATAAATGTCCGTCTTCATCATATGGTGGAATACTTCTGTAGATCAGACAATACTATTTTGAATTTTATGATTGCTAGTGCAAGCTGCATTATCAGTTGAATTAGCAAGACAGTGGGCACAAGAAATCCAGGTGTTTTCTAAAGCGTGTTAGGGACAAATTCTTACCACACTTACTAGACAGGCCATCTAGTTCAGCTGGACACCCAACTGTATCTGATACTCATGACCAAGAGAGGAGTGTCTGGGGACATGATAATCAGTGGTCATGTTGGGTGTAGCAACCATGAAATTGTGGTGTTCAAGGTTCTGAGGGGAGTGACAAAGACAAATGGCAGACTGCAGCCCCTTCAAGAGAATGACTTTGGGTTATTCGAGGTAAGTGAGATTCTGAGAGCTCTGAAGGACAACAGAGCTCAAAAGAGCTGGCAGCTTGTTAAGGACTTCCTCCAAGCACAAGAACAGTCTGTCTCCCAACACATTTACTTATTCCTCTGATTGCTGCGACAAACTTGGTAAACACAGAACTTGGGAATGAACACAAAAAAAGTATACACGAGATGGAAGCAAGTACAGGCTACTGAAGTGGAATATAGGAATACTTCTTTAGCATGCAGAGATGGTATTAGGAAAGCCAAAGGTCAACTAGAGCTGAAACTGCCAAGGGACATCAAATGCTTTCCTGGAAAAAAAAGGATCCTTCCTTTCCAAGGAAGTCCCCCAGGTCTCTGAGCTTTGAGACAGGATTCAGAAACAAGATCAAGTCAAAAATCTCTTGAGAACTCTCAGCCCATGTGAGTCCACGGGATCCAGTGGGCTCTGTGGGAGGGGGCTGAAAGCTGGCTGATGCTACTGAACAGACACATTCATTTAAAGACATTTAAAGAGTCCTGGAGATCAGTGAAGACCGTGTCTGCATTCCAGGGGGCATTTTAAGCAGCAGGAGGCTCTGTTTAACCTCTCACTCTCCGGCTACAAAGGCAGAAGGAAAATACCATTAAGAGTGTTGCTTTTCACTGGAGATGGGTCCTGTCATGCTTCCCTGGCTTAAATAAACTTGCCACTAGTCAATAAGCTAGTGGAAATAAGTCAGTGGTCCTGAACAAGTCATCTCCATTTTCCCTGAGGGTAGAGCTCCAGCCATGGTATCCACAGATACCTGGGGCTGCAGCATTTTTTATTTGATCCCAGCTGACTTAAAGCTGATTTTAGCATATCCTCTCATCATGACCTGGCACTTTGAATAGCTTTGTAAGTTTTTTTCATTTTGTGCATATCCACTGGGAGCTTACAGGGCTGGACATTAGTGTTGGCAGCTGCATGGTGTCCACGTGGCAGCCTGAGTCTGTGTGTGGTTCTAGACCTTGTCTGTGCCTTTTCCCTGGAGAACATTTGGTGCAGACAATTTGCAGAGAATTTAGCCAAAAGAATTAGTGTGTTTCTATTCACACAAGAACTTTAATTTTCAGGGATATACAACATGGCTGACTTAGCTCCAGTCTTTATGGAATTAAGGTCCTTTCCCAAAGCAGACATGTCCTACAAACTGAACCAAACACTAGTATTGAAAAGTGAGAGTGAGAGTAATTAGTTATTATGTGTCTAAAAACCAATAATTACATTTTAAAGTATTTATTCTGATACAGATATCCATTATAGAAAATTTCACTTTAGAGCATTAAAACCTATTAAACCTATAAGAAACTGTGAACATGCTTTTATCATGAAAATGTTGGGCAACTTTAATTATAGGAATTACTGTCCTGTGCTTCTCTAATGAATGTGTGGTACCAGCATAGTGACCTATTTAAGGGGAGTGCTTTGGAAAGTATGTACCTCAGAAAGTTACACTGACTAGACCTTAAGAACCAGCAGGTCACTGTGTTCTCTATTCATGTTCTAATTAGAGCCCATGCTTCTCAGAATCATTAACATAAGTGAGGAAAATTAACAGTTTTATCCTAACAGTGCTGGGAGGTTTCTGATTGTGATTTAATTTACCTTCAAGTAAATCTGTAGTAATACCCAGATGTGATTCTAGCAATTTATTATTTCAATAAAAAGTAAACTCCACCCACACCAACTTTACAGTTCTTGTGACTTTTAGAAATTAATTACAAGAGTTCTCCGTACCCTATGAGCTTGTCAACTTGCTGATATAACTAGAATCTATTTTGGGTGCATGCCATTAAGATACTATAAATGCCATACTTTCTGATTAGTACTATTGTTAGGTCAGTATTTCTAAAGGGACATGGCCTAAAAGTCACTATGACTTTGACAAATTAAATATTTTTCCATAGCTGAGCTCTCAAAAAAAAAAAAAAAAAAAAAAATAAATAAATAAAAAAATCCCACCAAAAACCAAACCAAACCAAAACAAAAAAAAATACCCAACAAAAAATCACCAAAAAACCCAAAAACCCGACCAAAAAACCACACACAAAAAACCAAACCAACAAACAAACAAACAAAAACCCCACAAAGGCAAAAAGCCACCACCTCACAAAGAAAACCCCAGCCAAAACCAACCCACTGCATTTGAAGGCTTTCTACTTCTGAGACTGTCATTTGGATGGACTCAGACCCTGGAGCATTCACAGTTGTTCCATAGTATGACAGTGGCATTTTGATCCATAGTCATAAGCATTCATCAGCAAGAAAAGAAACAGAGGCTCTAGAGTGAAGATAGCACCACAGGTAATCACTATCTCATTTCTAGCTCTATCACTCTACCAGTGTCCTGGACAAGAAGGCAGTCACTAGATGCTCACACCATGTAGGTCAGTCAATATACTATCTTGTCTGCTTCTGGTGGCAAATCTGGATCAAGCAGAACGTTGTACCTGACGCCTCCAGAGGTCTATTCTGCCAACACCTCTATGATTTTCAGTAGTACAGTAATTATTATTAATTGGGAAATATATCCAAGACTCTGTGTAAGTTAGGTTCTGCTGGAGTTGATCCAGTTGAAACCTATTTTTTTAACTTGTTTCTGAACTTACGAAGTTATTTCTCAGATAACTCATTCTTTATGGCATGGGAGAGCTGGCAAGGACAAGCAACCTTAAGAGGAATGGGGCTTCCTTTTTCAACAGCGGCATGGGTTTATGTCACACTCAACTGACCAATGTCACATGCTTTCCCAGCTGCCAGACCATTTCTGTGGGTCTTACAGATCCACTTCAGAATATTTTGTTAAAGTCCTGATCCCTCTTGTGGCAGCTCACACCTCCTGTGACATCATGACCTTGAGCCGGAAACTGCTATACTAATGACACTGGGTGACTGAACAGTGGCCAAGCCAAGTATTTTCAAACACTTGTTTGCTGGAAATTACAACAACAAAGAAAATACATCTGTTAACCTGATTTCAGGACCATGCAATGTGAAGGCAGTGGTTCATCACTGGAAACGAATAGTTGCGTGTAACCCTAACCCTAAAGTAATGGGGGGTGTCGGGGTGGGGCCGGACATTCACCCTGCATCTGAGGGTCTTTAACAACATGAAAGTGACATTGGTTACCACCATTAATGTTTTCAGAGGTTCTAACTCAGCAGGGTATTTCTTATGAAGCATTCATTTCCCCCTTTGTGAGGACTGAATCATAAATTTTTCCCCGAGGAAAGAGAGCCATCAGTCTTTCTCCAAATGTAAGGAAAGAGGTTATCTCGTGACAGTTTTGAGGAACTAACCAGCTACACAGCCTATACCTTGTCTTTTCTCTGGCATCGTAGTTTCAGAAGGTTTTCAGGTTGTTATTAAATTCAGTTCCTTCTAGTATCCTCGTCTGCAAGGATTTACAATTATTTCAGTGGGAATATCTACAGGGTAAAATACTTGCTAAAGTGGAATGATCAATATGTCCTATCAGTGAATTGATTAATGAGTGAAGCTACTCATGTGCTCAACACGTTCCAGAACTGAATCTGGCTTTATAAAAATAAGGGGCTCTTTGGGGGCTTATTCAGCATTTCCAGGAATTGTATGCTATTTCAACTGCAGATCTTGTAACAGCATGGGCCAAGGCACCACTGACACAAAGGGGAAGGTTTTTTCTGTTAGATGCTTTGCAGGTAACCAATAGCCCAGCTGTGTGAAACTCCAAAATTCCAGTGATGTCCCACTGGCACACAGCTCTGCTCATCCACGCATCCCTTAAGGGCTGCTCAAAATGTCCCTAGGCCATGGCATAGCCTCCTCCCTGGCTGTGGTGGGATCTCCAGCACCCACTAGATGGTGGTCTGGGATGAAAAGAAGGAGGCTTATGAGGCTCTGAGAGCAAAGGAACAGGGATTGTTTGCCATGAGGGACTGAAGGTATTTGTCAAAACGCTAGACCTGGGGGCAAAGGGCTAAAACACTATGGGAGGATCATTTAAGCTACCTTCCTGATGCTTTCCCTCAGAGGAAGCAAGCTGGGTTGTTACAAGTTGTGGCTTGCTTCTAGCAAAGTGCATCTGTGCAAGTGCAACTAAGTCCACTCACAAATACAAAGAAATGCTTTAGAAGCATTCATAGTCTGAGGTTCCCATCTCTAATTCACTTGCAATGTCACTGCTGCTCCTGAGCTATAACTCTCCAGGCACAATGGCCCAGGACTCTAGAGCCTGAAAGCATTAGCAAAGCTGTCAGTAATTAGGGCTATTCAGGGACTGAATTAAAAGGCTTAGAAATCTCACTTACTGCCCTGCACTGCTGGGAGACCCTGGCAGTTTGAGCCTGTTCTTGGCGCAACCTAAGAGCTGAAGTGCAAACAGCATCTTCCTCTGCAGACATCACAGTGTGCAAGAAAAAGAGGACCTGCACTCCCATTCTCTGGCAGGACTTGGGAGCTTTTTTTTTTCTAGGACTTTGTTTTCTTCAAGTGCTTTCCCAAGCTGGTGGAGCAGTACTGGTATATGGACTGAGGTGGTATATTCACTGAGGTGATCAATCTCCATCCTTGGAGAGTTTCAAATTTAGCTGGATCAAATTCAACTGAATAACCTGATCTAACTTTGAAGACAGCTTTGTTTCAAGCAGCAACTTAAAGTACAAAATGTCTTGCCCTACCTATACCTTTCTATGATTTTGTGATATATTTGATTTCTTTCATTCTTAAAAGACTCTCTGAAATGAGCTGTGCAGGTAGAAGGGGAAGAGGATGTGGACAGGTATAACTGCAACTCTATGTCCATCTAAATAGGAACAATGTGCAAAAACACGTAAGACCACATTTGTGGTGCTTGATCTTAGTGCACGCACATAGCCCCAGCCTCCAGAGACTAGTGGGTTATATTTACCGGAACATTCTTCCTTCTGAATATAACCACTAGATGGGGAAGCAAGCACTTGATTTTTCACAATTTCTTACTGAGAAATTGTACCTCCGTGGTTTTGGCTATGCTTATACAATTCACTGTGTTCTTGCCTCTCTGTTTACCATCTCTGAATGGGTACCTGCTTTAGTACCTTGTGTTGTAGCACCCAGCCTCAGGATTTCAGCCTATCCACATTTAAAGAAGGCTGTGCACAAGACCACAAAAGAAAGACCCTAAATCTGGAGGTGTATAGTTATAGAATCACAGACAGGTTTGAGTTAGTAGGGACTTTAATGCCCATCGCATTCCATCCCATGCCACAGATGCTTCCATTAGACCAGGTTGCTCCAAGCCCCATCCCACCTGGACTTGAACACTTCCAGAGATGGGGCAGCCACAGATTCTCTGGGCAACCTGTGCCAGGGCCTCATCACTCTCACATGGAAGAATTTCCTCCTAATAACTCAGCATTATCTAAATCTCTCCTCTTTTAGTTTAAAACCATTCCCCCTTGTCCTATCGCTATCTGCCTGTATAAAAAGTCACTCTCCCTCTTCTTATATAAGCTCCTTTTAAGCACTGAAAGTCTGCAGTTGAGGTCACCCTAGAGCCTTCTCTTCTGAGAAGGTTATGAGGCAGCCAGTTTATTTCAGCTTGAGCTGGTGCCTCCAAAGAGCGACCCTGAACAGCGCAACCCCCGGGCCTTTATCTGCTCACAGTCTGTGCACCTGACCTTCACATGCTCTTCACACACTCTGCAGATGCCTCTTGGTCCAATGGCAATTTATGATCTAGGGTCTTCTAAAACCTCATTGGATTCTTTCTCCATATCCATGTGGGTAGACCATTAACTGCTCTTCTCTTCCAGCTTGGGGCAACTGTGGGGCCCTCCAGGGTCTCAGCTCTTATCTGAAGATCTCCAGTCTCCAGATCTCTGTCTCCTCCCCTGCCCAGTCATTCATGTTCACAGAGTTCATTTACAGCTCATCTCAAAGCCAAGCTTTGAGCAGAGCCCACTCATGTTAAACTGTAAGCAAGTTACAATTAAACTTCAACCTACACAAATAATTTCTAGTATTCTATAAGTAAACATTTTAATCTTCAACAGACCACATATCTCTGGCTGTGGCATCCAGCCAATTTCTTAGCCACCTATCCTGGTTTCAGACAGCACAGGGTTAATTTTTTGATGTAGCCAAGAGGGGGTGTGGCTAAGGCCCAGATGTTATTTGACACAAAAGGGACTCTCTCTGTCTTGTCCAGGAAGAAGGGGTTCCTTCCAGTTGAGAAAACATGGTGGACAGAATAGTCTGGTATTGTTTATTTTGGGGGGCTTTCCGTGTAAATTATTTTTCTTGTACCTTTTGTTATTAATATTGTTGCTGTTCATGTTAGTTTTCTTATCTCATTGCTGTTTCCAGTAAATTGTTCTTTTGTCAACCCATGATCTTTGCCTTTTGAGCCTCCAGTTGGAGGCTTTTGCTGCCTCCGGAAGCAGCGCATGGTGTTAGTGGGAGTACTAAACTGGAGAATACCATTCTTAAACCACAATATCACCAAATAGTCCACTCTTCAAAGCCATGTCTCCCCAATTTGGAGATAAGGATGCCACGTGAGACCATGTCACAGGCTTTACAGAAGTCTAAGTAGATAAAACTGGTCATCTTCCCTTGTCAGTTGTTGCAGTAACTCCATCATAGAAGGCCACCAAAGTGGTCAGGCACGACTTGCCCTTGGTGAAGCTGTGCTGGCTGTCTCAGGTCAACTCCTTGCCTTGCATGTGCCTTAACATTGCTTCCATGAAAATCTGCTCCAGTACTTTCTGTGTCAGGGACCAAAGATGTGTCTAAGGCCTGCCATATTTGATCCGCTGTTGTGCATGTTGACAAGATAATGTAGAAGAAGACGTTATTGTTAGACACGATAATGTAGAAGAAGACCTTATTGTTAGTTGGTAGGACTTCAACCTTCAGAAATGAAACTGTGTATCAGTTACCTGTTGGGATTCAACCTGTGAAAGGGAAATAATACACAATAAAGCCATTGTTGGCATGGAGGTGTTTATCATGGGCCGTTATGACCTCATCTCATGCGCTGGCCCTGCATGAAATGATGTTGAAACTGGCTACTCCTGAGGAGGAGATACAAGGTGTGGCCCTGGGGTGGAAGGGAGAGGAAGAAAAGATGCTTGCTGTTTTCATCCAGAGGATGCCCTGAAGGTGCACTGCCTCCCTACCCCTCCAGCTCAGAAGCCATGCTCCATCTCCTTCTCCTGCTCAGCAGCTTCTCTAGAATCCAGGGGTTGGTATGTATTAATTGCTAATGCGACTAATAAAATTAATTTGCTTTGCAATTCTAAGTGCACCTTGAGTTTTTTGTGCACGGACATCCTCTCGAACCTGTAACACCTTCCCAGGCACACAGGTGACGGTCACTGGTATGTAGTTCCACAGGCCAAGACAGAGTTAATGTTCTTGCCATGAGGGGGCAGAACCTGGAGCTGTGCGGGCGTGCCCAGGTTGTTACTCTATACCATCGAGTCACATCAGGGGAGGTGGGGTGGAAGTGAGGGATTCTCGTTTCTGAGAAGGAAGGGGGGAAAAAGGTGCATGTGTGCCCAGGGGCCATTTTCTTCATTGTCTCAGAACCATGCAGCACCTGCCAGGTTGGTTGGTTGGTTGGTTGGTCAGTCAGTGAGCACTTTTTTGAATGTAAATCACCCTCTTTTTGTGTACTTCTGTTATTAAAATTGTTGCTGTTACTGTTGGTTTTCTTATGCGTTACTGTTTCCAGTAAATTGCTCTTATCTCTGACTTTTGTTTCTCTCTTATGAGAGGGGGTAGAAAGAGGGTAGCAGCTGCATAAGGCTGAATTTCCAGCTGGGCTTAAAAGCATGACACCTGTTTAAAAATAGGATTGATGTTTTCCTTTTTCCAATCACTGGGACTTTGCCTGACCACCAGGGCTTTTCAAATAGGATGGAGAGTGGCTTGGCAACTACATCAGCCCTCAGGACCCTGGGATGCATTTAATCAGGCTCCATAGATTTGTGCCTATTCAGTTCCATCAGGTGGTCTCAGACCTGCTCTTTGCTGACGGTGGGAGGGACGTTGTCCCCCAACCTTCACCTCGAGGTTCAGCAGCTTGGGAGAGGCAGGAAGTCTGATGGCCAGTGGAGTCTGAGGCAAGGTCGTGCATGGGTTCAGGTCTGCGCAGGTTGTACAGCAGGAGAATGATTTACAGGGAAATGATTAAACAGACAGGTTTGCTGATACATCTGCAAACAATCAGTACCTTGGGTATCTTCAATCTTTACCGTCGTTATGTTTTTAAAGATCCCTCAGCAGCCTGGAATATAACAAAAGCAGTTGAGGCCTGTCTTAGCTTCAATCTAGTATTTGAAAAATATCATCAACAACAATTTGGAAAACTGGAATTATTGACTGTGGACATTTAAAACTGTGGTGCATATTAAGGAGGAAATACAAGTTTTGGGGGTTGGTTCTCATGTGCCTTATAATCAGTGTCTGTCCCAAAGGCTGTTGCTAGCTGGGGTTATCCAGAGTGACTTTTGTCACGACAAGTTTGTGATTAGGCAGTTAGAATATTTTCTTGGGAAATCACTGAGTATTGAATTCCATCTTTTATTCTAAATGGCACCTTCCTAGACTCGAGATGTCGAAGAAACATCTGAAGCAGGCAGAGCACGAGGCACACAGACGAAGGCATCTGGCTAAGGATGGGGATCTGCATATTCAGCTATGGCTCTGTCTCAGGAACAGTATTTGGTCCTCTGGCCATGCTGAGCAGGGCACTACACCTTTGTCAACCAGGGCACTAGACCTATGTTACCCATGAACTAGAGCAACCCCAACCCCTCTCAGGACCCTCCCTCAGCAGCTGCAATTCAGCACAGGCTTCCCACATGTTTCTAATTTTCCAGTATGAATTCAAACACACTCCTTCCTGGTTAACACCATGGTGAGCTTAGCCTCTGGGGGGCATTAGGCATGGAAACAGCAACTTTCTGCTCAGCCGAAGTGGACAGGCTAGGCACATCCTCTCACACCAGGGAGCACAAAGGGTCGGAGTGCTGGAAATGCTGAGGTCAGGGTGTGGGGGAAGATCCCAAGGTACCAGGATGGCAGCATGCCTGCCCTCATTTCTCAAATCAATATTCTTTACGGCCACTGGAGAGGGCAAGTACAGAGAGCCCAGATAACTTTTCAGAAGTCTACCTTGACACTGCTTCTGCCACCACTTATACCAGCACATCTTACCTTCAGGAAGATTATAAGAGGCACTGTCCAAGAGATGTCATGCTGGAGATGCAATGGGGGAATATCAGCATATCAGAGCTGTACAGGAAAGGAATATGGTCAGTAATGAAATTCCTGCAGTGACACAGACAAGCAACAACACCAGCCTCACTGACAAGTTGGGACCAGCTCCAGGTCCCTGCCCCTAAAACTTCACTCTGGGGCCAAGCAGAGGCATAGCAGCAACATGCCACCTAGAATAATACAGGCACCTTGCACCACCCAGGGTAGATGGCACCAAATATTCCTGGCCAATTTATACCCCGTGCTCCTGTACCGGGCAGTGAAAACTTAAGAAACCAGCAACACTGCATTTGCCACCTCTGTCAGAAAACAGCACATTACAGGGAGCTGAATTGGACAATCCTCTGCAACTTGCCCTTGAAGAGGGGTCTGCCACTGTAAGCAGAGGGGTCATTGCAGAGAATCCTCTTAGCACCAAAGGGCCCCTTAGCTCCACTGAAGCTTCCAAAAGGCTCTAAAAGATGGAATAGGCTTCCCTAGGGGAGGAGCTGCCGGGTTAGACAGCATAGTTTTTTGCATTCCTGTCTGGGACTAAGAGCGGGGGGAGTGTTTGTAACCACAAAGACTGATTCTCCAGCAAAAGTACCCTGATCTCTGCAATTCAGTAGATATCACAAATACCCACGTTGTTGCATGCTCTGCATATCAGTGCCCATAGCAGCAGCACTCCTTGCTCCCACTGCCACACAGAGATGGGGGGTCACTTCCCATGCTGGACATGAACGATTGTCTGTTTCCTTCTGCATCGTGTTTGCTAGGTGCCATCTCAGATTAAAAGAAGATGAGTCACCCTTTTTCCAAGCTTAGTGCTCGTGTGGAAACTAGAAATGAGAAATTGCTAGGGTGGACAATAGAAGTTTTCAGATGTGAGATTTATGCAGAGGAGGCAACTGTCTCTGTACAGCAAAAAGTTTCCTGAAATATGAAAACATGAATTTTGATGTAAACAAAACCCAAAGGGAACACATTTTGCTGCTCCTTTTTAATAAAAAAAGCTTTCAGTATTTTTAAAGCTTGATGCAAACGCACTCAAAATGTATTATGAGCCTCCTTCCTCAGCTTTGCAAAACAACCTTACACAGACTTTCACAGCAACACTGTAAAAATCCAGTATCAGTCACCAGTAGTCAAACTTTTCTTGTTTTAAAGCAGTAGAAGTGAGCACCCTCTACAAAGATTATTCAGATTATTGTTGCCATTCTGCTGATGAGGTCCATCAGGTTCCAAGCAGATCAGAGCCACAAGTGTGTTTATGACAGCTGGCCCGTGCTGCTGCTACTTGTTTGTCTCTAGAGCCAGAAAGGAAATATTTCAAGTGGAAAATTCGGTGTGTAAGATGCAAGGCAGTGGTGGACCTTCCTCAGGTACTGTTCTTCTCTTCAAAGGAGCATTGCTGACTGCCTTGTACCTCACTGGCATAAAATAAATAGAAATACAAAACTGCTGAATGACTGAGCCATCCCTTCCTTGCTAATAGTGGGATCCTGATGGAGGTAGGAAGGCTGCAAACTATGTCTGTAATAGCGAAGGCAGGCTATGAAAAGTGCAGAGTAATGTGGCAGATTGCCTCATTGGCTTTCACCCACAATCAAGTCTGTGGAAACTGGTTCCTCCAAATTGGCAGAGAAGCAATTGTATGTAAAATCACGCTATGAGGAGCCAGTGTCCACAAAGGAGACAGGGGAGTCCTGCATCGTTATTTGAATAAAGGGAGAGAATCCACTGGGGCATATCCCCATGAGGTCTCTCTGGAGGTTTTGGAGGACACAGCCTTCTTTGGTTTGACTTTGCAGATGGTTCGTTGTTCCCAGGAAACAGCAGATTATCAGTGGTAGTACACATTATCCCCAGGGCAGACTCTGTCTCCCTCAGCCCTCAGCATTGCAAGACTGACTTCAGGATGTATGGAAAAATCACGCTCTGAAAAGTCAGTGTCCATAAAAGAGACAGAGGAGTCCTGCAACTTTATTCGAATAAAGGGAGAGAATCCAATGGGGCACACGCCCACGGGGTTTTCTCTCTCGAAGTTTTGGAGGGCGCAGCCTCCTTTTATCCTAAACTCCCGGCCGCGTGTCGCCCTCTTCCTTTCCCCATTGGCTGAGGTACCAGGAAGGTGCAGCCTTCCCGAACTGCCTACCACATATCGCCCCTTGAACCTGTCATTTTATCCCAAAGTTCAGAAGTTCAGGCTTGTGTAGACCCACTTGTCTGCTTCAGGAGCCAAGCTCCCTGGGCTCTGTAACAAACCTGCTGCTTGAAGTCAGTAGAGACATTAAGACCCATTTCAAAGACGTTAACACCCATACCCTCACCCATGGAATTGTTTGTAAAGACATTAGCACACATCTTCCCTATCAAGGCCTCCTGGTTCTTTTTTGTGTTCTGCCGCTGCAGCCCTGCTGCCCTCAGACGCCACTGCCCGGCATTTCCCTGAGCCGTACGAGTGCCTGCTCCAGCCATGCCGCTCTTCACAGAGCAGTGGGGGATAACCCGGACCCCGCTGTCCGCAGCCTGCCCTGACCCCCGTGCCCTCCGGCCCTGGGCAGCGGCCTCGTGCTGGGGGGGTGGAACGGAGCCTCGCTCGCTGGGGCCAGCGGAAATCACGGGCACAAAGAAGGAATAAGGAACGAGCTGTGGCTATGATGCTTGTGGCTAACCACTCCTCTCCAAAGGATTTCTTTCCATCTTCAAAAGCTCGGTGCCTGGCGTTTCTGTGAAGTTGGGAGTGGGCAGAGCCTGTCATTCGACCTGAACAGGCAGAGCTTGGTTCCGGAGCCAGTCTGAGCTCCCCCCTCCCCCCCCGGAGCCCTCCACAAGCTTTACTCCAGGTCTACAGTGTGACGGTATGGTGAGCACCCTGTAAAGGTAATACTCGCTCAATTTTGCATGAAGACTTTGTTAATCATACAGGAGATCCCAAATGTGGGCAGGATTCCCCATCCAGGGAAGCATTAAAGATGTTAAGGGACTTGAAAGGATTAGAAATACTCTTTCTTATTTCTGCTTTTCAGGGATTTAGTGCATTTCCCACCATCACAAGAAGAGGGGATGAGGGTATGGGATATCACTAATATAATTTGTCCTTACAGATTTTACGTGAATCCAGGTTTTGTGAACAGACGTTCATACACTTCTGACCTTCAAGAAGCAGCTTTGCTCTTGGACTGTAAAGGAGCTGAACTGCCTAAGGCAGTATATTGGCTATGTCACTACTTTCTATCAGTCTTTTACATTTTCTCTAACAGCTATGAAAAATATGCATTTTAACCAGAACTCAATATGTAATTTTTGTGCTAGATGCCTGGTTGGTTAGACTAAGCAAGCACCACTTCTTTAAATTTCATTCTCTTTTCTGACACCACATTTTAAATTATCTGACCTGGAAAGTGCTAACAGACCTCTCCCATCAACTCGTTTTTGAGACAATGTTTTAAACATGTGGATGAAACATATATGCATATAAAAATTCATCCAAGGGAAGCATATAATGGAATTGAAGCCTTCCAAATAACCTTGTTGCTGCGTACCTAAGTAAAATTCCTCAGAGAACACTTCTTTCCTGAGGCTCGTTCCCCTTCTTGGCAGTGCCTAAGCATGTTTCTGCTACAAGGTGGACTACTGGCCTCCCCCCCCACCGCGCCGGGATCGGGATCGTTTGTGGAGCCACTTGCTCTGCATTTCCTCTTCCCTGCTGCGATCAGAGGCAGCGAGTGCCTTGTGGCCAGTAGCAAGTGAGACACTCCATGGTATAGGAGTGTTAGAGGGGAGAGTCTGAATAATGTTATATGTTAATAATGAATTCTTTATTTGCTGGTTTTGTATCATTTCATTGCATAGTATTGCAAGGGAACCAGCAATTGTACATTCACAGTGTGAAGCATAGTTTCCAGGATTTACAGCTGTGTAATTCCCATGGGATTTATTCCCATTGGTTAGCACTGGCTGTACACTGGTGACCTGACTGACATTGTAGCACAAGGCTTTTCTGCCCAGACACTCGCATGCTTTTCTCACCTCTTCTCAGGGAACTAAACGAATCTGCTGTGACCACAGCTGCGGATCAGGGAGGTAAGAGTATATTTGTGTGTGGGAAAGCACCGGGAAGAGGGGCAAATAAGTCAAAGCGATGGTTGCTGGGAGCACACAAAGGCTTTCAGACCATCAGCCGGGATTCCTGAATTGTTGAAAGGCTGGCATTCATTAGTTACTTTATCATTCATGTCTTTAAGTAAGAAGAGTCTGTAAATTTGACCAATTTTACACGAGGTAGCAGGGTTTGAGTTAACCTGGGGTGAGGACATGTCCAGAGCTGATCACTTAGCAGAGGTGCAAGGAGTTCAAGCATCAGGGAAATGGGTTTCTTGCATTCAGCATGGCCAGAGCTGAAGGAGAGGTTGGTTCTGCTGGTCCCCATGCTGGAGCCTCACCCTTCATGTTGCACTGCACTGACTGTCAGCAGTGCTAAAAAAATATTTCAAAGCAGAGCAAAGTATGCAGGATGCTATTCCAGAGGTACTTCTTATCACAGTGCTAAAAGAGGGCTGAGCAGATAGTGCAGATATCCTGGCAAATGTACACAATTCATGGGACCAAAGCAGAACAGCAGCCTGGCAAGCAGATAAACACAGGGCTGGTTTGCTTCCCAAGTTCTTCAGCATGGTGTGCTGTGATGAAGAAGAGTGGAATTTTCCATCTGGTTAATCAGACTTTGTGTGCCATGCTGCCATCTCCCCACCATGGCTGCTTGCAGATGCCCATTTAGCTGCAGGCTATGAACGGTGAGATTTCTCAGGGGTTTCTCCTAGGTCAGGAACAATCACTGGAAAAGTAGATCAGGGAGCTCACAGAGGAGGTGGCCTGATAAGCTGGGAACGTGTCTTCCCTTTGGCTCAGTTTCTGTAATGAGCTGTGAGATAGCTTGTGTTGCCTCTGTTGACAGCATGCAGCCAGCACAGCACCACTCCACGCTTTTCTGAGCAAGGACTTGAGCCCCACATGCCTGCCTGAGCTCAGCCTAACACCCACAGGCATCTAGGGCCACCTCATGACCCATCTGCTTTATGACCCATGATAGGGGATGGGGGGAAAACTCCCTGTCTGGGAATTTGGAAAGGACGCTTGGTTGGAGGGAGGAGTGATCCCATATAGTGTGACTGCCTATACACAACTGTGCTGTGTGCTGGCAGAGGACAGCCAAATTGGCGCACCCTTCCCATGTATGGAGATCTTCCGAATCACAGCTCAGTACTGTCTGTGCATGCTGCCTTTGTGGGCCAGGGAGATCCAGGCACCAGATCTGTGCAGTCTCAGTGGGTGAAATGTGCTCAGCAAACCCTTCTGTAGCACCAAAGGGGGCAAACTGATCCCCGAGACACCAGCTCTGGAGAACTGTTTGAAGAGAAGTCCATGCTTCCCCCTGTAATACTTCAAAGATGTAGTGGAAAGGGCAAAGCTTATGAAGCTGAACCTGTTCAACTGTTAATTTGAAAGCTGGTTTATTGACTTCAGACTGCATTAATATACTAACATCTATAAAAGAGTGATCTGGCAGAAATATTGCTGACTGGACAAGATACAAAGATAGGCAGATAGCTACATATGCCTATGGTATAAGATACCATTTGACAACAAATGCAGTTTGGCAAGGAGATGCATGTAGTGTCACCTGCAGTCTGAAAGAGGAGATCCTGTATCTTTCTGATACAGCTTCCAGGAGATGCTCCACAGTGGGGAAGATTTGGAGATTCCTGCTGGATCTGGGAACCTTTGAGTTCTCCACTTGAGGGTCTTACAGCAGGGTTCTACCCCAAGGTAAACAGATGTTTTGTCAAAATTAGGAGCCTAAGAAACATGACAGAAGAGTGTCATTAACAGAGTGAAATAAAGTCTCTGTAGAAGAGAGAGGTAAGAGTGTGCTTTTTCTAGAGAGAACCTGAGAGAGTGAAATACAAAGTTCATGAGGAATGGTTGAAAGCAGATGGTTTTAGGGGATTCTGCAATTCAATAAAGGAAAGCCAATGGTGTACATTTCCTCTAGAGCTGTCTGCATTCTCTGAAGTCTTGTGGTTTTTAATTCTTCTCCTTCCAGAAAGCCATTGAATAACAGGGTAGACTCCCAATGGAAAGCAAATTGCAAAATCAGACCCCAGAAGTCAACATAACGCTTCAGTCTGTAGTTTTAAGATCTCACTTGGAAAGAGAGGAAGAGGAACCCCTTGAATCTATGCTGACGGAAGTGATGATTTGAGGGTGCATCTCAAAAAAGCTTGGAGGTGCTGCTGTCCCAGTGACGGCTGCAGGATCATCCACCTTGACTAAGACTTTCATACCACAGACCTCATTTGCATTTTAGCCTCTAAGACTGCCTGCAGGTGCTGTATGCTTATCCATGGTGATTAAGCTGCAGCCTCTTGGTGTGTCAATGTCCGCATTACCATTAGCATTAGTAGGTTCCGTTCAGCTCCTCTACAGCAGCAGCCGACTGCTTCTTCCTAGTGATTATGCATCATTTCCAGGGTCAGGTAGACCCAGGCTTATATAATTTGCCTGAAATTGTGGTGAATTCATGACCACCAGAAGACAGTAATGCAGGTTCCAAAATTTTTTTAAAATAGTATATTCTACTTAAAAGAAAATTAATTAACACAGGGCTATTCCTGTCCTGAAAAAGGAGGTCAGATTAGATGATCACACTTGGTCCCTTTTGTCCTTGTAATACATATACAAATACACAGCATTGCGTGCTGCTGGAGAAATGCACAATGCCAATGGTAATACCATATGGAGAATGCCAAAGAAAATGGGCCAAGTTAAATTTGGACAAATATATCATCAGAGCAGCAGAAGTGAAGCATTTCCATCCTGTTTTCCCAGCTCAGAGAAGGCAGACAGCCCATAGCAGTATCAGACCAAGCTACTTGAAGCAACAGAAAGGCTTTGTGACATCCTCTGGTTTGTATTAATAGAGGATACCCAAATGAAAGTCACGTGCTGTTGTTGCAAAATCATGCAAGACATTCCCCTGAAATAATTAATTGCCAGTACAGACATTTCAGTCTATTAACATGGAACAGGGTGTACATGAAGGTGCTCTATTGCAGAGTCTTAGCCACAGAAACAAACCACGCTCAGAACAAATAATGTGTCCACTACAGTTCAGAAGACTGTTGCTGCTGCTGACTAAGATTGTTTGCTTTTTTTTAAATTGCTTGGCTACATAAAAAATGCATTCAAACAATATACTGCAACCTAAACGTAGTTCCTCTCAACACAGCTGCTCTTCCAGTTTTGGCCTTCCTATTACCATGGTTGTCCTATGGGATAACATCACTCTATACTGAAGATTCTTGGGTTACCAGGGAGCTTCTAACATCACTCAAGCCAGAAACTGTTCCAGAGTGATTGCTTCCAACTCAATAACCTTTGCTTCCTAAGAACTCAACTCTTATTCTTGGGTGGGATTCCCTTCTCCCTAACCATTCTTTGTTGCCTCATCATGACCCACCTGTGGTGGCATGGAGGCTGGGAGTTAGGGAAGAGCAGCAAGAAAGTGCTGCTGAGGAGGGAATAGAGCAGTGAAAAGACAAAGTGAGAAAAACTCTGAAGGTGAATAACCCAGGCTCGCTAGAGATAAGCCTGGGGGTGGCATGCCGACGTTTGAGATGGTGTGCTAGTCAGGTCCTTCAGTCTGTCATCTCCATGCTTGGGAAGGGATGGAGATTGATGTGGCAGCAAAGAAGCAAGGATTTTTGATGGGTTAGAAACCATGGAATCATCTGAGAATGGTCACAAAGGAATTAGGGCTTCTCCCTCCAAAAAGGTGGTGGGATCCATAGACCAACTGAAGTGCACCTACGCCGATACTCACAGCAGAACAGAAGGGACAGAAGTGTTGGGGTAACCCTGTGTGTGAGGGAGTGTTTTGACTGTCTCGAGCTTAATGATGGCAATTGATGCCACAAGAGTTTTGCTTTTTATATATTTTTCATATATTCATAGCTTTGTAGATGATGATTGTATTGCACAGTTATATAGTTTCTTAGTTTACTTCAGTACTTTTCCAGTACACTCTTGAGACAGACACATTCCTGGAGTCCTATTCTAATCTTACTTCTTCAGTGAACCAAGGCCGTTCTTCTGCTTTCCTATGTATGTAGACATAAACAGTGTGGGGCTATAACCAAGGAGGGAGGCTTCAGTAGGAGGCTGAACCAAGGGGGGAATTACTTCATTGACTGTACTTCTAATTGGGGATTCTTGTCAATTATGCTAATACTTTAAACTTATAAAAGTGTTGTAGCCCTATATCACATGTGCATTTCAGTGTGCATTCTGCTGTGCATTTCAGGCTGATAAAGGCATCACAATGATAAGGCTGAATGATAATGTTTATGGTTAAGGGGGAATGTCAGTGACTGTCACAGACTGACCAACCAGGAAGAAGAGGCAGACAAAACATTCTATAAGCAGCTGGGAAAATCCCCACAATCACTGGTCCTTGTTCTTGTGTGGGACTTCAACTTACCAGATGTCCGCTGGAAATACAACACAGCGGAGGGAAAACAGTCTAGGAGGTTCCTGGAGTGTGTGGAAGAGAACTGCCTGACACAGCTGGTAAGTGAGACAACCAGGGAAGCTGCCCCGCTGGACTTGCTGTTTGTGAGCAGAGAAGGACTGGTGGGGGATGTGACAGCTGAGGCCATCTGGACACGGTGATAATGAGTTTTTGATACTGCAGAAATAAGGAAGGGAGACAGCAGAACTGCCACCTTGGCCTTCTGGAGAGTAGGCTTTGGTCTGTTTAGGAGACTGATTGAGAGTCCCTTGGGAAGCAGCCCTGAAAGGCAAAGGGGTCCAGGAAGGCTGAACATTCTTCATGAAGGAAATCTTCAAGGCACAAGAACAGGCTGTCCCCGTGTGCCAAAAGACGAGCTGGTGGGGAAGAGACCGGCCTGGCTGAACAGAGAAATTTGGCTGGAACTCGGGGAGGAAAAGAGCATTTATCACCTCTGGAAAAAGGGTCAGGGAACTCAGGAGGACTGTGAAGATGTTGGGAGGTTATGCAGGGAGAAAGTTAGAAGGGCCAAAGCCCAGCTAGAAATTAATCTGTCCACTGCTGTAAGAGAGAACAAAAAATGTTTCTGTAGATACATCAGCAACAGGAAGGCCAAGGAGAATCTCCATCCCTTATTGGATGTGGTGAGAAACATTGCCACAAAGGATGAGGAAGAGGCTGAAGTACTTAATGCTTTCTTTGCCTCAGTCTTTAATAGCAAGAACAGTTGTCCTCAAGGTACCCAGAGGACTGTACTGGAAGACAGAGATGGGGAGCAGAAGGAAGACCCTAGTGACCTGCTATGCCACTTAGACCAGCACAAGTCCAAGGGTACTGCAGGAGGTGGCAAAAGAGCTCACCAAGCCACTCTCTCACGTTTTACCATCAGTCCTGGTCAGACAGAAAGGTCCCAGGTGATGGGAAGTCAGCAAATGTGAGGCACGTGTATAAGAAGGATTGGAAGGAGGATCCAGGGAACTACAGGCCAGTCAGTGCCAGAAAAGGTCATGAAGCAGATCATCTTAAGCTCTCACATGGCATGTGTAGGACAACCAGGGGATCAGGCCCAGCCAGCGTGGGTTTATGAAAGGCAGGTCCTGCTTGACCAACCTCATCTCCTGTGAGGAGGTGACCTGCTTAGTGGATGAGGGAAAGGCTGCGCATATTGTACACCTCAACCTTAGTAAAGCTTTTGACACTGTTTCCCACTGTATTCTGGAGAAACTGTCTGCTCATGGCTTGGACAGGTGTGCTCTTTGATGGGTAAAAACTGTCTGGACATCTGAACCAAGAGACTGGTGGTGAATGGAGTCACATGCAGCTGGGACCAGTGGTGTTCTCCAGGGCTTAGTTTTGGGCCCAATCCTGTTTAAGGTTTTCATTGATGATCTGGACGAGGGGATCAAGGACACCCTTAGTCATTTCACAGATAACACCAAGCTGGGTGGGATGTTGATCTGCTGGAGGGCAGGAATGCTCTGCAGAGGCAATTTGACAGGCTGGATCGATGGGCCAAGGCCAGTGGTTCAAACAAGGCAAAGTGCCGGGCCCTGCCCTTGGGTCACAAGAACCCTATGAACACTCCGGGTTTGGGGCAGAGTGGCTACAAAGCTGCCAGCGGAGAAGGGCCTGGGGGTGCTGAACATGAGCCCAGGTGGCCAAAAAGACCAATGGCACCTGGTCTGTACCAGCCACAGTGTGGCCAGCAGGACTAGGGCAGTGACCGTCCTCCTGTCCTGGGCACTGGTGAGGCCCCACCTCAAGTCCTGGGGTCAGTTTTTGGCCCTTCACCCCAAGAAAGACATTGAGGGGCTGGAGCATGTCTAGTGAAGGGAACAGAGCTGGGGAAGGGTCTGGAAGCACAAATCTCATGAGGAGCAGCTAAGGGAGCTGGAGGGGCTCAGCCTGGAGAAAAGGAGGCTCGGGGTGATCTTATCACTCTCCACAGCTCCCTGACAGGAAAGTGGAGCCAGGTGGCGGTCAGGCTCTCCTCCCAGGGAATAAGGGACAGGACAATAGCAAATGGCCTCAAGTTGCACCAGGTGAGGTTTAGACTGGAAAAATTTCTTCACCGAAAGGGCTGTCCAGCCCTGGCACAGCTGCCCAGGGCAGTGGTGGAGTCTCCATCCCTGCAGGAATTTTAAGTCCATGTGGATGTGGCACTTGGGGACATGGGCTTGGAAATGCTGGGGGAATGGCTGAACTTGATGATCTCAGAGGGCTTTTTCAAACTGAACGATACCCTGGACCATGGAAAAAAACCACGTAAGGTTTGATCCTCACTATTTGAAAGCATGACTCAGAAGGAATGGAGTGAGATCAGACAAGGCAGGAGATGAAGGGATAAAGTCAGATGGCATTCATGTCACTCCATTGTGGGTATTCAGCTAATGTGCCAGTCTGAAATGCCTCTTCCTGGGCAGATAGCGGTTTTTCAGAAATGAGTGTGAAGAAAGGGACAGAGAATGGCCCGTTCTTTGTTCTGCTTTCTCCCGCCTCTGTGGCAAGGCATATCTACCTTGTGCTGTATTGAAGTCTATTCTTCTCCACAGCAGGAAATTCTCTTACTGGAAGATTTTGCCTGAGTTTCAAGAAGAAATAATATATTTGTAAGGGCATTCCATGGGAGTCATGCCACCTGTTATTCTGGCAGACTGTATTTCATAGTGCTTCAAAGGGTGTACAAAGACGGGCCCTGAGAAATGCTTCTGCCTACTGTGAATTCACTTGTGAGGTTGCATTGCACGTCTCTCTGTAGAGCAGCCAGAGTAATTGGGCACACGCAGAATTCAGCTGTCCAAACTTATAAGTGAGTGCAAGAAAACTGCCTATTGCCATAAAGAAGAATCTCATATATGTGTAAAGAGTTGTGTAATAGTTAAAATGCCAATAACACATAGAGAAGGCAGCTCTGGTATTTTGCATTTATAATTGATCTGCTGCAGAAGCAGAAAGTGATTTTTCAGCCACTGTGACAAAGAACATAAACTCTGTGCTGATATTCAGCCAGGCAGCTGATGACTGTTGGCATCGTCACTGAAATTCCACTCTGCACAGAAACCGCAACAGTGCAGAGAGAGCTGCTAAACCTGGGAGCCTGAGAACCAGGAAGGCCAATTGTGCAGAAGAAAGCACAGCCAACCACAGGCTGCAAGAGGCAGAGCAGAGGTGGGAAGGAAGGAGAGATGCAGCCTGCTCATGGAAAGGAAGAAACGAAATTAAAGACAGTGCCACATTGTCATTGGAATTGTCTCTGTGCAGCACAAGCAGTGGAAGAAAGCTGCATTCCCAAGTCATGGGTAAAACACAAAATACAGTAGAATTAAATGTACAAATACAACAAGGCAAGTGAAAATAAAAAGGTCTTTAGAAAGAACTTGTTTGTGGTGTGAAACCTGAATTGAGTCTCTTTCAAATAGGTCAGGCAGAACAGCTGCTAGTTTGTAGTGCAGCAGACAAGCATGGGGCTGGGAGGAAGAGTCAGAGGTGGATTAGGGCAGAGAAGAAAATCAAAATTACTCCTCACCCTTCTTGTCATGCTGTGGGAGCCAGGTGAGTTTCCACCAGGGAAACTCTCAGGATGGGAGCAGGGGATTTATTCTCCAGTGGCACTGGCAGTGCAGTTTCTCAAACTGTTTGAGAAAATGGTGTTTTTGAAAAGTCAGGCATCAGAGTAACCACTGCAGGAATCTGCAGTTCACACTGGCCGTGCCTGTATAGTGATTTACAGGGATTGCTAAAAAAAAAAATGTACAGAACAAATCACACAAACTCCCAATGCAGAACTCCTCCTGGGAGTACGCAGCTCAAGTTCCCTGTGCACCTGGAAGAAGCAGGGAGCACGAGCTGGGATTCAAAATAGCTAAAATGCCTCAGTCACATACGCTCTCAGCAGAGTCAAGAAGAAAATGAGGGTACTTTTAGAATGACAGAAACTTCAGAAACTCACAAAACTTTGTCTCACTCATCAGTTGAAACTATCCAGACAAAATTTGGGGGTAATAATTTTTGTCATTGGATATACAATTTTTTAACTTCACCCTCTTTGTTTTGTTGTCCCATCAGAAATTCTAACCAAATGTCCTGGCAGGTGCTTTCAGTGGGAGCGGCATCACATGCTCTTTCTCTTTTAGCTCTCTGGGCCCTGTTCTCCTTGGCCCTTGCTCCTCCCTTCAGGCCGCATCCAAGAAAATGCACCATAGCAGCTTGGCTACACGGGGACGCTGCAGAGCACCATGAGACCTGTAGTCTATAAAAAATGAGGTAAAAAAATTATGAGAGGCAGTCACATAAAGAAATACTACAGCTCAGGTAGGAGTAGATTTGCATCAGTGTGATCCAAACCAAAGCATTTCTTTACATTTCTAAATTTTCCTGAGCTTCATGTGTTGTAAGAGTTGAAATTTTGACTTTTTGTTAAAAAATAGGGCAAAAATAGATGTTGAAAGATTGACATTTCCCATAGGAAGGAAATTCCATTATTTGAGTAGCTCTGTGCAACATAAAGGAAGTTCATTTGCAGAAAGTCTGCTAACTTGTAATGAAGGTCACAGCTGCATAATTGGACTCTGTTCCCAGGGCCAGTGAGCAATGCAGGAGACAGAATTAATACCAACCCCCAAATTAAGGTTACTGTAACAAGGAGAACAAGACTATAGAATTGCAAAATTCAGGGAAGGGAGGGCTGAAGGATTGCTTAACACACAAAGAAATCACATCTTTCCCCACGACAATTAGAAGCAGGGAATATCCCAGTGGCTTTTTACACTCCATCAGAAAGTATCCATGTCCTAGGACAGGTCTAGGTATGGATGGCCCATATCCATCCTTCCAACATGTTCAGTTGACAGGGCTGTCACACTTACCTGCCATTCACTACATCATGGTCCTTAAGGGTGTTTTCCTAGCAGTTCAGAGAAATCAAGCACTTTCAAAAGGCTGATATGCTAAGTGCTTGCTGGAAGCCAGGAAAGCCATGGGACAGTGGATACTACTTGGGTTTTGTATCCCAGCCCCACAGCCTCAATGCTTCCTCCACGTTGTGTGTCCAAACTGGACACTCTAATTGCATTCTAACAGACACTCACATGGGAGATATACCTTACTACATTATGAGTTAACCCTTAGCCCATTTTTAGGTGTTTTGCTTTTTAAAGATCCAATAGAAATCAGTCTTTCTTAAAAAGCAGATATGATAAAGAAGGAGTTGTTCTGCTGGACCTGCAAACCTCTCCTTTAGATACACAAGCCCTTTGTAAAAATTTGTCTCAAGAGTCTTTTGCCCAGAACTTTACTTGTTTAGGACTGGAGTCTTTCCAATTTGGGCAGAGATACTGATGCCGTCTGGATTTTCACCTTTTTTCTTTTATATATTTTCTGTATTCTTTATACATATATTTGTAGCTTTGTAGTCTATTATTGTAACTTAGCTTCAGTATTTTCCTAGGCAGAAAGACAAAACAAATTCCAGGACCCCTATGCTATCTTGGTTCTCCTTAGAAAGCAAGGTTGAAACCAGCTCTTCTTCGAGACATATTTTTATAAACAGGGCCTGGTGCTTGTCTGAGGGCGGAGGATTTAGAAGGTGCTAGGGCTAGGGGGGCATTACTTCATCGAGTGTACTTCTGATTGAGGGGCTTTTGTCAGATACGTCAATTTGCAGAATCTATAAAAATTGTACGCACTGTGACACGGGGCAAGCATCTTCAGCATTTTCCACCTAATGGACCTAAGTATCCTTATATAAAGGTACCCCTTTTTACCACCCTAACTGTGTCTGACTCGTATTTCTAGGACTAAAGAGAAAGGCATCAATACAGACTGAGGATGCATTTAAAGACGGAATGGGTGCAAAACAAACTGCCCTGTCCCTATGAAACATTTTTAGTCTACTTGTGGAATTAGCATAAATCATTTTGAAAGGTGTTTTGTGGAGGAAATTTCCAGGGAGCTGATTTTGGAAAGCTATTCCAGGCTGTTTCCCATCAAGCCCTTCCTTTATCTTCAAGCAGCTGTGCAAGGATAGCATCAGAACACCCTCTGTAAGGTGACTCCATGACATGAGGTGCAGTTGTCATGCCTTTTCTCATTGCCTCTCACAAGCTGACATTGTGAGTTTCCTTTTTACCCATTGTTGAAAACTTGGACCATTATGTGGCCTCTGTTTGATGTGGATGATTAAGTGTGCCTGGCACTCATAGAACAAGGAGAGACTTGGAGGAGTTAGCTGACCATGGGGTTTGTTCCCCAAGGATTGCTCTACCCTGGAAAGACTGCCTGGGCATCAGGCACCTCCATCCTGAGGGAGCAGAGCTCTTCACCTCCTCCATAGCTTCACACTGCTGCTCTGTGTCCTATTTAATACTCAAAGTTGTCTGGAAATTGCCACAGGAACAAGTTGAAATATAGAAAAAGTTGCCAAAGGAGAAGGTTTAAGGCACTTGTTACTGCAAGTTTATGGCTTAAAAAGGCCTATGGTTGCTAACCAGGGGATTGAAAACCATGGTAGGAATTAGCACAGATTCTAGGAGCCAAGCTGAAATTCAGGCATAGGAGGTGGAAAGGACAACCATTCACTGCTGCCTGAAGTGCAATCAGGGAATAGAACAGCATTTGAGGGGTGGCACAGTTGCTCTGCCACTCTCTGGGTAGCACCAGAAATGCACTTGTCCAGGGCAGGAGTGCTCTGCTACAGGTCATCAGCCCCCAGCAGTAGCCAACAGTGCTGTCAGGGGCCCTTCTGCAAGAGCAGCTTCTGGCCAAGCTATGCAAGAAGCAGGGGCATGAAGAATAGATGTCCTTTCTCTGGGACTGCCTCAGCAATGGCTGATGTTGTGAACCAGCAGAAGCAGCAAAGAAGATCAACCGTGTACCAGGTTGGGCTGCCACAATCTGTCTCCCTTTACCTCTCCAGCTGGACTGGCTCTCCGCCGCATTTCTGCAGGAGGGTTTTGGTGTGTGGTACAGGCAGAGCACACCTTTTCCCCAAAACCAGAAACATTAATTTTGGAATAAAAATATTTTCTTGTGTAGCCTATTCCAATATGTGTTTTGCTGGAAAGATGACGGAAACTTTGCGGGGCACAATATTTGGATTTCCAGTCCCCAGCTGACACTTGCATGACCTGAGATGTTGTTGAACCTTCAACAGGAAGGTGCCATGTGAGCCATGGAATAGTGTGAAGACCAAGCAATTTATTTGGTTCAGAGAGTGTGTCCTTGTCTCCTGATGCAGTGATGGCTTGTGTCTGGAGCAAGTTTAAACAAGGGAGAGTGATAGAGATAGTCAAGAACCCAGACTCCAAATGGTTCATTGAGCAAAGTCCCATCTAATCACCATCCTGATTTATGGTTGCACTCAATAATTTTAAAATTATTTTCAAACCTAAACAATTCTATGATCAATGTCTGAAAAAGGCAGTTCGTTCTGGGAATTGCTCTCTGTAACCTGGGCTGAAGAGGTCCAATTCTCCTCTTCCTACAGAGCTGATGGAGGCATAGGATTTGGGGGGATTTAATTTCCAAGGTCCTCTGTCAAATGAGCATGACGCTTTGGCTTTGACCTACTCCTGGCTGGATGAGTTCAAACTCTGTCACAAGCTCCAGCTGAAGACACAACATATCAGCCTTGGTATGCCAAAGCCAGAGCACAGAGCAAAACCCCTACACTGGAGCCACCTGAATTAAGGAGAAGGCTACTTTCATTAAACAACTGATATGTCCATTGTGAGTCATGTATCTGGTAGGGCTAGAAACAGAGGTGCTGTTGTAACTTCGGTGCTGTGGCTTGCTTTTTGGATAGAATTTTTCACTCTGCCACATTCAGAGGCCATCATGGGCTGTGTGGTGCTCTCACCTGCAACCCGACTTGTGGTTTTGACATAATGCATTGATCAAAATTTTGAAATGTGGGACTTTTATCTAAGAAATTGCATCAGGAATCAATATTTAAGAAATCAGTGTGCAGTGGAAGTTTTGCCTGCTTCCTTGAAAGCAGAGTCTGTCTCCCTGACAGCTTGTACAGCTACTGTATTTCCTTTGCATGCTCAGTGAACTCATTCTTCCTTATGATGTGCCTAATACATCGAAGGGAAACTGCAGCAGTTTGGCTGAGGCACAGACACGTGTCTATCCCCTAAGGCTGATCTGGACAAACCACAGGGGTGTGTCTGGACCTCAGAGGTCCTGTGCACACAGACTGGACCTGTGAAGGACCTGCCTGTCCAGTACTCAGCTGTTGCTGATGGATTGACTTATGCATGCAGCCTCCCTTGTGGAAGGAACCCTTGTAAGGGGCAGGAGTGGAATGGGAATGAGATCTGACTCTCATTTAACAGCTGCCTTGCTCTCTGTTACTGCTAACTCTCCTTGAAGCTTTTGTGAGGAGGCAGAAGAAAGTGCAAACCCACTGGTACTGTGAAACCCAGTAAGGGCTCTATGCAACCTCCTGGTGACAGGTGCTTTCTGTGCTCTGGTCTGGTGCAATCATCAAAGATTTTTTCTGTCTCCTCCTACATGCCACTCCCCCACCCCTTACTGCCATGTATCCTGAGCATATTACAGTCTTCCTTTCCTCTCTCAGGAGGTACTGCTCAGAGCTCTCTGCTAACACTGTACCTTTCTAGGGAGAAAATCCTGCTTCCTGCCTTTGAAAGAATTAAAGAACAAAACAACTCAGAATAATCCCCCAAGACGAAAACTACTCACTGCCCTCTCTGCTTGACAACCTGCACCGGTTCCAGGTGAGTGGTTTTGTCTGTGAATCTGGATGCATGAGTAAGAGTGGTGCTAGTACCAGGGGCTGAAGCAGGGCAGGAGATTTCCTTGGGCATGTGCATGAGAGAGCGGCAGGGGTAGCTCTCATCTGCTTTAGGACGGGGGCTGCCCAGCGGGGGATGCTCTGAAAGTGGGACTCTGTCCTGGGGTTAAATGCCTGGTGGGAAGCTTGAGCGAGACAACCTTACCACAGGAGGTGGTAAGTAAGTTGGCATGAGTAGGGAGCATTGCAGAGAGTGGCACTTGTCCTTCCAGTGTTGGACTTAGGCCCCAAACCCACTGCTCAGCTGGTGATCACTTTGTCATTGGAGAGCTCAGCTGGGCTGAAATTACTGCCTATTGCAGATTCCTTTCCCTTTAGCTGGTGCTCTCTCAAAGAGGTGGGTTAGTGGCTAGGCCCTGAGCAGTTCTGTTCTCCTCCTGGGTCCGTTGTTGTGGTAGGAGTTCTCTGGGAGGGAGCTGGCTGACAGGTATCAAAAACCAGAAATGCCCTACTGAGCAGAAAGCCCTACCTATAGGGGCTGCTATAGCAATGCAAAGATGGCTGAGTTGGGCTTGTGAATGGAAATTTTCAACATAGGCTCTTTGGCTGCACTGCTTTCAGCTTGTACTTTTCTTCCCAAGGGCAAACAATGGGCCAGGCTGCAAAGGATCTAATAGCGTGAGGGGTGAGGATGCCTCCAGCCAAGGGGGGTCTATGAACCCTGTGAGGATAGAGATTCTGGTCCTCAGGACTGAAAAAAAAAGCCTGGCCAATAGCACAGTGGCTGGATTTAATGCTCTTGATCACAGGCACTGAGCTACTGATGAGGGGAAGTCAGGTGGGAGTGGAGACATTTACTCCTCCTTTGCCATCCTTGTAAAGACAATCCCCACAAAGTACCTGTTTTACTCAGCTGGCAATGGGAGGACTGTAGCTTCCCACTCTGGAGTGCCCATGGTCTGACCAAAAACAAGTAGAACTTGAGAGCTGCTAACAGCAACTTTCAGACCACTGAGCAGAGTGACATGTCCCTTCCTCACAAGTACTGAGCCTCCCCTCTCACCATGTGAGGATGAGCTATTTAAATCCTCTCCCTTGGTGACCCAGCACCAGAAGTCCACCTCGGAAAGACTGGCACAGCTTTTTCAGTGACCCCTTGCCTTGCCCTTCCATATCTGCCTAACTGTGCACAACTCTTTCCAGCACCTCTCCTTCTGCAGAGATTTTTCCTTCTTCTCCCACTTTGGGTGCTTCCTTGCTGCTACCTGCGGAGACTTCCCTCACTGAAAATTCTGCTGGTTTTGATGTTGAACATAAAGCAGAGTTTCCTTGGAAACAAGAGAAACAGTGGGCTCCAAGTGCTGATTATTTCGCAGTTTGACCGGCTTTCAGCAACGAAAACTAAAAAGGGAGTTGCATTAGCAGAGGGAAGAGGGAGCCTGGGGTAGCCATCATTGAGGGGGACACCTGACATGCTTTTCCAGTGTCATCCCTTTAGCAGCATGGCTTGACCAAGTGCCATGTGCCATGCCCCTAGCAGGGTGTGATGGTACATTCTGTACCAAATACTGCTGTCTTGGGATTATATTGCCTCTCTTCCACCAGCCTCTGGAGGCTGGTAAACCTGGGAGAGGGTTTGCGATGGGCATTTCTAATTTGGCTGACTTCTGCCAGTCCCAGGAGTAAAACTGGCTAATTAGATTAATCCCTTTTGTGTTCTTCTACACGGACATTAGCAATAGTGGGACAATGGTGTAAAGCAGCTGCATTTCAGTCATTGTTTCCCATCCACTTGTTCTGAGTACTGACAACTGGGCCTGTCCCAGCCAAGAGCCTGAACCCTCTGAAGAATGGAGCTCTCCTATGCTGTGATGGCCATGCAGATTTTTGCCTCCCTTGGGACAGGTTATTTGATCATTGGCTGATATCTCTTGGACACATTAGCAATCAGAAAGCTGCGCCAGTGTGCTGTATGAGGGCAGAGGAAGCAGGCATGGGATGACTGCTGTGCTCTCCCTCATGAGAGAGCACAGCACAGGGCAAGAAGACAGACACAGTCTTCATCTAATTTTTGTTTCTTTCTCCAATCCGACACACCATGGCAAGAGTGCTCTGTAATGCCATGTCCTACCAGTGGTCGGGACCTCCCCCTTTCCCAGAGGAGTATCTCACAGTGGATCCACTTGATTGATGACTCCCCCTCTACTGAGACACCCCTGGCATCCTCACAATCTGTCCAACAGCCACAAATGGCACTTGGCTGTTTCAATGAAGCAGCATTTTCTTGTTTGTCTTTCAGTGTGGTGCAGAAGTGCTGGGCAGGGGTCAGAGGGTGAGAAGAGTGGAGAACCGACCATGTCCCTGTGCTAATTATAAATGTAAATCAGCTCCAGGACACTGCTGTGGACAGGATGTGTCAGTGCTGTCTGAAGTTCCGTAAAGCTTTGTGTCACATCATATCAGCAGAAGGAAGGACACAGCATTGCTGAGGTTGGCAGGGACCCCTGAACATCATCTAGTGCAATCCTCCTGCCCAAAGCAGAGTCAGCCACAGCTGGTTGCTCAGGACTGTGTCCAGACAGCTTTTGAATATCTCCAAGGATGGAGAACCCTTCGCTAGCCCCTCTGTGCAACCTGCCCGTGTTCAGTCTGTCTTGCAGCGACAAAGACTCTCTTTATGCTTTAGAAGAATTTCCTGGTACTTCAATTCATGTCTGCCACCTCTAAGCTGGTCACTGTGCAACACTGAGAAGGGTCTGGCACTAATTCTTCACACCCTCTCTACAGGTGTACATTGATAAGACCCACCCCAAGCCTTCTCTCCTCCAGGCTGGGCAGTCCCAGATCTCACAGTCTTTCCTCATGGGAGATGCCCCAGTCCCTCCATCATCTCTGCAGTCCTTCAGTGGACTCTCTTCAGTGTGTCCGTACTGGGAAGCCCAGACCTGGACATAGCATGCTAGCTGTGGCCTCACCAGTGCTGAGTACCAGAGGGGAGGGATCACCTCTCAACCTGCTGGCACAAGCACAGCAGAGTTTCTCTAGTGCTGGTCCCACCTGGAATGTCCCAGGAGTTCAGTGGTCCCAGGGGTGATGTACCAGATGCAGACCCTAAGATACTGTTATTAGGGGTTTGATGTTGAGTTTTGTCTGGACCATGTAAAGTAGTCAGATATATTTCCTCTTCATCCACCATAGCCTTATTCTGACCATTACCTGGACAAAGCCAGGCCAGAGATCTCTGCAGCCTACCTTCATGCTCAGAACACTCGCTGCTCTGTGACCTCACAGCTGTTGCATGTCTCTGTAATGAGGGCAGAGCTGCGCACAGGCATGAAGTAGATTTATTTCCTTATGTGTAGTTTCTCTTCTTGTCATGAAGGGGTGTTAAAACATGAGAAGCTCATGTGAAACAGAGAGTTGTCCCCTTTGATTCCAGTCAAACTCTGGCAGCAGAACTGTCTATTCTCCCTGGCAGAAACTCAATGCATCACTGCTACACAGAACTGATCTCCTCTGGCCAGCACCACTGCCCTGGCCTCTTGGGAGATGTTTTCCATGTGGAACTGTGCCCTCTCTGCAGATCTACATGCTGTGTAGATCTGCATATGCAGATGCAACCTATCTCCTCCAGCTCCTCCCAGATCCTGCCACCAGGTACAGCCTTACTGCCACAGCATTGGGCTCTGCACTGTGCCAACGCTGGCACCACTCCCATGGGGCTCTGCAGGGCTACCCCAGCACCATGGAAACGTAGACTGAGAGCCTACCTGCCTGCCCAGTGGACAGACTGAATTCATGATTTGTGCATTTCTGAGGAAAGTCTGCCCTTCACCTCTGCTGATAGCCAGACACATGCATGGCTCAGGAGGAGCTTGCTTGTGGGCTCCCATGGATGCAAACTGTCTTAATACAGTCAGTACAAAACTTTGCAGCACACGAAAAAAAATTAACAAATACTTACAGCATGCCTCTTGATGTTTGAATAACTGAATGCAGGAACATTTCAGTGATGACAGCTTTATAACAGTCAAACTTGGCTGGGATTTTTCTGAAGCTGAGCCTGCACAACAAAGAAAGTAAGTCATTGAAGACTTTCACACCAGCTCTCCTAGAATATGAGTTAAATGTAAAATGTCTTCAGCAAGCAACTTGAAATTTGCCCAGATAATTTCTCTTTTTTTGTTGTTGTTGTTGTGATGTAGTATGGATGCTGAAAAGTTAGAAGCAGAGAAATTCTTCAGCTTTTTCTCAGTGTTCTGTGAGAGCATTGCTTTCTCACGCAGACTAGCCGAAAACAATGAAGACGGTTTTGTAAACTAATTCTTTATCTTTGCACCTGCTGTTGTTCAGTTAGTGTTGTTATGGTACACTGAGGAAAATATTTTGAAATGGGTGTAGTATAGCCTCCACCAATCATTCTAAGAGGTGGTTGACCAAGGGACCAATAGTACTATGTTACTCTTGTGAACCAAGTTATATAAACCAATTTATAATTAATTAAAGATTCCACTTTTTCCTGAACTTTGATCGTGCCGTTCTTCACCGCTCTCGCTAAGGACAGCGACAATGTAGCAATATTTAAGATGTGCATATGGGTTTCTAAGTACTAAAAAATCTCAACAGTTTCAAGCATTTAATGTTGCAACATGAAAGCTGTATCATTCCCACAAGTGCGATTCATGTCTTGGCACTTTCACTTTATCACAAGACAAAGTCTGAGATTACTCTCACCCTAAATTCCAAACACAGCACTGTACCAACCGCTAGGAGGAAAATTAACTCTGTCCCAGCTGACACTCATCCTCTCAGGGATGGAATAGGCTCTATATTTTCTTCTTTGTCCCCTAATGTCTCCCAAATAATTCCTAGCACTTTTTTCTGTCAGTCTGTGCTTTTCTGTGGTCTTTCCAGCTTCTTCGTGAGTCACTGGAATTAAGAGTTTTTCTTTCTCTGTTTACTGCTTTTCATTTATGTATAGAGCAGATCATTCTTCCTGTCACTTGTGAGCAGATGGAGAGCTCAGCCCTCTGTTACTTTCTTTTTGGACCTCACAACTTAAATCTCTGTTGGCAGCCTGTCACCACAAGTGATGATGAAAAGGGGACCTCCCCTTTCATTCCCTTTCATATCCATTGCTTTAAAAACCTTTCATACATGATCCTTGACAGAAGTTTTTTTAAAAACTCTGACTGATCTGACACTGAGGCCATATCCTCACTGATGTGGGTTTTCCTTCAACTAGATGCATTTGAAGATTGCTTTTTACTTCTCCTGCTCTCCCTAGTTCTCCATTTAAACAAGCTGGTCTTTTCTCTGGGGGAGGGGCACGGACAAATATGTGGGAGGCTGTGTGTCTTTACAGAGCTTTCTTTCTAGGATGAGGTCAAATCCCAAGTTGATAAAGGGAAGGTGGTGCATCCAGTTTTCCTGGCTTTTAGTGAGGCTTTTGATACTGTCCCTCACAGCATCCTTCTGGACAGTTGTCCAGCTGTGGGAGGGGCGAGTTGATGGTGTGCAGTGTGAAGAGCCGGCTGGATGGCAGGGCTTGAATGGTTGTAGTGAATGGGGCTGCGTCTGGCTGGTGAGCGGTCACTGGTGGTGTCCTTGGGGCTTAACCCTGGGGCCAGTACTGTTCAGTATTTTGATCCATGATCCAGATGCAGGAATTGAATATCCCATTAGCAAGCTTGCTGACAATACCAAACTGGCAGGTGCTGTTGACTTTCTTCAGGAACAAGAGGCCTCAAAGAAGAAGTTTAACGGATTGGAGCATTGAGCTATCTCTGGCATGAAATGGAAGTAGTCCAGGTGCTGTTTTCTGCGGCTGGGAGAGAGTAACACTGGATAAAAGTCTAAACTGGGAGAGGAGTGGCTGAAGAGCAGAGAGGGACCTGGGGGTGCAGATTGGCAGCAGGCTCAAAAGGAGTGAGCAGTGTGCCCAGGAAGCTGAGAGGGCAAATTGCATGCTGGAGACAACAGACATAGCATGACCAGCAGGTCCAGAGAGGGGATTATCCCATAGCAGTCAGCATTGCTGCAGCCTCACATGGAGCACTGTGTACAGGGCTCGGCCCCAGCATTGAAGAAGGATGTGAAGGTCCTCAAACATATCCAGAGGAGGGGAATGGAGGGTGAACCTTCTGGTGAAGAGCTGGAAGGCATGTCCTACAAGGAGCAGCTGAGGGCTCTGGGCTTGTCTCCTTCAGAGAAATGGAGGTTGAGAAGCATTGCTTTCTGCAGCTTCCTGAGGAGGGAGTGTGGAGAGGGAGGTGCTGGACCATTCTCTCTGGGATCCAGGGACAGCACAACTGGGAATGGTCTAAAGTCGTGCCAGGGGAGGATCAGACTGGACATTAGGAAGCATTTGAATGCCCAAGCAACAAGACAAGGACTAATGGCCTGAAACAAAACCACAAAAAGTTCCACCTCAGCATGAGGTAGCACTTCTCTACATTGAGGTGGTAGAGGACTGGAACAGCTGCCCAGGCAGGTCATGGAGTCTCCCTCTGGAGACATTCAAACCCACCTGGGTGTGTTCCTGTGTCACCTGTTCTGGGTTATTTGTTCTGTATCTGGAAGGCTATAAATGATAGAAATTTACTGTGGGACACAAGGGGATTGAATTCATAGTTTCTAAACCTACTGTCAGCTTCAGGAGGCACAATCTCAATAAACTGAGACAATGTTGCAATTTCTTTTCCTCATGTGTAGCTGTGAAAAGCAGGACTGGCAGTGAAAAGAAGGAAGACAGGCAAAGTTTTCACACAGTCTGGTGTGTATTGTGTTCATCAACAGATAAAAGTGAGGTGGTATAGTAAGGAATGGAATGCTTGATCAAGCTGGAATGAGTGGATCAAAATCCATGGAATGCTGTTTGCTGATCCAAAAGCTGGGGTGACCACAGCAGCACTGCAAGGTTTCTGCAGCAAATACCCATCCATTATCTTTGCCAGTGGCCTTTGTGCAGCTTAGCCTTGGAAAGGCTTAGAGTGACTTGGCTGAGCCACCTCAGGTGTGTCTCTCCTGTTCTGAACCTCATGAAGGCATTAGCATCTATGCAAACACACCTTCTCTCAGAATGGAGGTTTTTCTCCAGCTTCCGTGCACATGACCTTGCAATTTTGGACCACGAAGCAGCTCCTCTTTAAGGCAATGTTTTCAGTTCATGATAGGCATTTATCTGGGTCCAGATGGAAGATACTAGGTGTGTAATTTATAGAGAATATAGTCTCATTTGTGAGGGTTTCTTTGATTTAAATTTAGGATTACAAATGGACTAGCTCTTATTTGACTTGCAACACCAAAGAAGGTCTTCCAGCACTTGCTGATGTGCTAAGGTGACTTTGTTCTTCTTTGGTTTCATTTAGGCATGTATTATCTTTGCAAACTCCTGGGAACATGAATCATTTTCAGACCTTCCATCTGTCAAGGCACAGTGACGGAAGGAAAATGGCACCTGCATAGTCAGGCAATAATCTTCCTCCTTATGAGAACTGTTAGGTGGCTGGTGTCTTCTAGCACTCTAGAGGGGACTGGTTTGTCTGTGTAGCTCTGTCCCAGTTTGAGACAAATTGGAGGAAAATATCCTCTGATAGAAGGCAGGTTTCAGCTGCCCCTCCCCCACCAGGTTGGGGAAGAAAAAATTCCTCAGAGGAAAGTGAAAAAGGAAAAAAAAGTTATTTATTTAACAAGCAGAGTGCATGTAGGCACGGGAAAAGAATAATGCTAAATAATAAAACCTCTCACTCTAGAGAGAACCTGGGTAGATTTCAGAGTCCTTTGTGGGTGTGGCTTTCTCTTCTCCTGAGCTGAGTTCGGCTTGGGCCCCTCCGGGCCAAGGTGTAAGGTCTCCCAGTGAGGTTGAGATGTTCTGGTGTTCTGAATAGTTCCAGAAGAGAAGAAGAAGAAGAAGAAGAAGCCAAAGTCCCAGGGAAGCAAAGGAGTTTAACTCTCCGTCTCTCTCTTCCAAGAAAGGAGCCAAGAGCTGGGAAAAGCAGGAAGGTGCTTTCCTCTGCTCTGCAGCAGCAGAACGCAGGGAGGGTTATCTCTGTGTCCTTGAACACAAAACCACTCATTTTTTTTCTCCCTTTCTCTCAGACCCGGTTTTAAAGGCACAGAAAGGCACAGGATTCATGTCTGGGCATAGAGCAGGCAATAGGGGATACACATCATAAAGTCACCCCAAGACAAGCCCCCTTGTTCTTTTGTTCTGAGGAATATGGAAATAGCAGTAAAAACTAAACAGATAAAGTACAGTAGACTGTCCAGGCCTTGCAGCCAGTTGGTAATGGAGCAGCATTGGTTCTTTATTTATCTCTTTGGAGTAGGTTTGATTTCAGTCTTAGTACTTAGGAAGACAGAACATCAGGTTAATCCCATCAGTGGAGTTTGACAAAAGATACTACTTGAAAGTCCTGTTGTGTTTCAAAGGAAAGTCAGTAAATAAAGTGTTATCCTCAGGCTCCATGGAAGGCAAGGGGATAATGTTCCTTTCTACAGAGACAGCCAGCGCCACTTGCCGTCATGGAGAAAGTTGTTGTGGTAGGGACCTGTCCGCCTCGGAGGTACGTCAGAAATGTTGTTTGCTGCTTGGTTTTGTTTGGAAGAGTTTGTGTATGGGAAAGGGGTTTATTGCTAGGTGATAAAAATAAATTCCGTTCCAAAGTCCTCAAATTCCTAAGAACGAGCCTGGGTGGCTGTAGAGCCCTTTCTGGCTGCCCAGGCCAACATAAGCCACTCCTCAGTGCAGGTTGGGTGCTACAGAGGCCAAAGCTTCTCTAGAGGCACCAAAGCAGTAGTGACAAGACCTTGTCAGCTCTTTAGATACCCTTCCCCAAGGTCTGCTCCTTGCAGATGGTCAGAGGAGCTCATTAGTCAACTTTAAACAAACCTTCCTAAGCAGGTCCCAGGGAAATGACCTAAAGACGAAGGCAAGATGTTCCACAGCTTATGCTTTCCTGCCTGTTCTTCTCCCTGCCCAGGATAGTCAGAGCTGTGCCTGGAGGACTGAGCAGCTGTGCTGATCATGAGTGAGCAGAGCCACGTCAACAGTCTGTTCCTCAATGAGGATGCAGCCAAGCGGCTCCACGCCGACAGCCGCGTGCAGCGGTTCCAGCAGGCTGTGCAGAAGCGGGCGGCACGGGCCAAGAAGCGGATGCACAGCATCACTGCTGAGAGTGCTAAAAGCTTCTTCAGGAGAAATGCCTTCGTCCTCTTCACCATTGCTGCGGTCCTGCTAGGTATGGAGCTGGTGGCAACACCAGGCACCATTTATAAATATGAGAAAATGTTTGTTTATTTTACAAAGATTTTATTTTATCACAGCGATTTGCCTGAGGAGGTGAAGCTGATGAGCTGACAGCTCAAAGTGCTGCCACATCATGAGTACTTTTGTGTACAAGAACAAGAGACCCCACAGAGAGTGTGTATGTGGGAGGGAGTCCTTGTTGATCCTTTCTGGCTGCAGTATAGAAATAGTCTATGACAGAAAGAGTTTGATGGTCCAACTAAACCAATCCTCGTACAAATCATCCAGGTTTCTTCACAGGCATCTTGTGAGTGCAGCTGTAGGCACAAGGGCTTTTCAGATTCCTCCCACAGCTTTAGCCTGACAGGACCAGAACTGCTGCAAACAGCCATGATACAATGCACACCAAATTTGCTTAGCACATAGCGGGTTGTCCCTAGCTTTTGATCCAGGCTATATGTCTCTATAAACATCTCTGAACTCAGCTTTAAGAGGTGGGTAGGCAAAGAATCTGAACTGTGTAGTCACACTTCTTTTAGTCTCGGAGATCATATCTCTCATCATAGCATTTTGTATTCATGAGCTTCCTGGGAATAGACCCCAGAAGAGCAACAGACAGGGAACAAGGAGACCTGTGGTTTTGCACAAGGCTCCTGTGCACATAAATGTGTCAGAGGGAGAGAGAGCATACAGTAAAAATCAGATCATAGCCTTTTAGAAAATGAGCATTTGTTCCTTTGGGAAGAGGAGGAGCTGAGAGTAGATGAGAAAGAGAAAAGCTGCACTGTAGGACTGAGAGACAGACCACTGGATCACACTGACACACTTCCATTCTCATCCCTTGCTGATCCACAGGGATTATCCTGGCCTTCTCCCTCCGGCCCTACCAGCTGACCTATCGCCAGATCAAGTATTTCTCCTTCCCCGGCGAGCTGCTGATGCGTATGCTCCAGATGCTGGTTCTTCCTCTCATTGTCTCTAGCTTGATTACAGGTGAGAAGTGCTTTCTGCTGCTTTCAGCCAAGACAATGGGCAGCAAAGCTGTTGTTCGGGTACCTCTCTGTGACCCAGCTGGAGGTGCTTGGATTAGCTTGGCTAGTAGTGACAAGCCCAAATCTACAGCCATAGTGAATATGATGCACACTGAGACCCCTGCTGGTTCACTAGTGGCACAGAGAAGCAGAAGACCTTGTGCTTTCTCAGAAGACTGGGGAGAACACGTGGTGGTTCCAATGCCCAGCACTTCAGCACTAACAAGGATTTAATCCTACATAAACTCAAATGTCTCCAAGTTTGTTGCCCAAGTCAACTTCAGGTTTCCTCCAGCCTAGAGAAGGTTAATTTGTGTCAGTCCAAAAGGGTTGAAGTTGATCACCGGCTGCGGGGCTTGTTTCACCCAGATCCTCAAGGGAAGACATGACAGACAGACAAGCTTTCAGACAGCAGAAGGGACTGCAAGGTGTTCTAGCTGCGGAAACATCCCACCATTAGGGACTGAAAGGCCCAATGTACTAGGAGGGGATTATTTCCTTTCTGAGAGCTTTAAAAGAAAATTGCTACATTCCCAAATGCAGCCTAAGATCCACCAGTGCTATGCTTCTTCATGACCACAAGCCACATTCATCCATATCAACATCACCCTGGAACTCCAAATTCTGTCCCTTGTAGGCTGTGCTTCCTAGAGACCCTAGCTCCCTGTCCAACTCATGCATGTGCCTTGCGCCCTTTGAATCTTCCTCAAGCTTTCCCTTTCTCTCTAAGATGATCAACTTCCTCACCTTGTCTCTCTGTGTGACACTCCAGGAATGGCCTCACTGGATAGCAGAGTCTCAGGGAAGATGGGGATGCGGGCTATCATCTACTACATGGTGACCACAGTCATAGCTGTCTTCATCGGCATCTTCATGGTGATCATCATACACCCAGGAAAAGGATCTAAGGACAAACTTCACCGGGAAGGTAGAATTGAGCAGGTGCAGACCACAGATGCCTTCATGGACTTGGTCAGGTAGGTAAACAAGATGGTCTCATGTTGAGACCGTATCAATGAGATTACATTCCTCCATGGAGTGTCCTTCTGAAGTATCACAGCTTCAGGCATACAGTCGTAGGGAAAGAGGTTAATGGCTGAGTCTTGGCAAGTCTACTACTTCTAGTTTAGTCTAGCTAACTGGCTTTGCCACTCTGAGACTGAGTGCTTGGCCCGGAGTCCAGCCCTTCTCAAGAGGTATTAATGTAAGAGGTCAAGGTGCACTCAACAAAACAAGTAATGAAAACTATCAGTGGCTACCTATCTTTCAGAAATTCACCCAGCAAAGGCTACTCCAAATATCCATCTTCAATGACCAAAGGAAATCAAGGAGGTGGTTCCCAAGGCGTTGCCTCTTCTTCCCTTGCTGTGACTTTTCTCAGTGAATTGCAAAGCTGTACCATCTCAAGTGGTATAAAGCCATCTTTTTGAGATACAGGATAACAGAGAGCTCAAATGACAGCTGTAGAGGTGAAGCTGGGAGCAAGGCAGTGTATTAAACATTGTAATGTGGTATTGTTTCAAGGTTTGGTTGGGTTTGCTGATGGTTTTACAATGTAACTGTATACCAGGGCAGTATGTGTGTCATCTCTTTCCACGTACCTGAATAACCTTCCGGAGTCTGAAAACATGCAGTGGGAATCTGACAAGATGCAAGAGGTGCTGGGTCCAGATCAGTGTATTCCCTTCTTCTGTCAGTCAGATCAAAAGGGCTTGAGTGGACATTGTGAAAGCTGTGACCTCAGACATGGCTCCAGGACAAAGAATTTGGCCAGGAAGCCCATGTTTTCTTCCTAGTTCACCAGGACAATAACTCTTTCCATATTTTATGTACTGCAGGAATATGTTCCCGCCCAACCTGGTAGAAGCCTGCTTCAAACAGGTATGAAATCTCTCAACTTTGCCCCCTGTGCCCTTGACCATGGTCCTATCTACTTCTCTGAGGGATGGAATAGCACTTTAATCCCCAGGTCCGACTGCTGCAGGAGGCACTGCAGATGTTAGTCTGTATTATAGCATCCCCCATGCAAGCTTTTCAAACTGTCTGTAGATGGGAGCTTCAACCTCCATCCCATCCCACAGAGGCAGGAAGGGTTTGCATGATCTCCAGTAGCAGGCTTGGACTGGCAGTGATATGGAGCAGAGTCTCCAAGAAGCTGTCTCTTCTGCAGTGCTAGTGCCCTTAGAAGCAGCACAAAGGGTTGTCAGAGAAGCCAAGAATATCTCAGTCCTGGCAACATGAGATGCTCTAATGGTCTCTTTTGACCTTCCGCTCTGTGAACTTTCTGAACTTTCTGATGAAAGCACTACACTGGGGACCTTGAGAACAGGCAAAGCAAGTTTCCCACACAGGTCAGCAGCAACTTGCAGTACTGTCTTTTCTTTGAGAAGGGATGTAAGAGCCTAGCATGTGTCCTGAGCATCTGAACTAGGGCCTGTGGGTGCATCTGATAATCTGTGTCTTTTCAGTACAAGACGCAGTACAGCACCAGGGTCTTCACCAGAACCGTCCTCCACAGCAGCAATGTCACAGCAGGTGTGACAACCACTCAGATCCCTGTGCCTGAGAATTTCACCAGCATCATGGAGAACGTCACTCATGCCCTGGGAACCATCTCCGAGGTGCTGACCTTTGAAGAAATCATTCCCATCCCGGGCTCAGCCAATGGGGTGAACGCGCTGGGGCTGGTAGTGTTCTCCATGTGCTTCGGTTTGGTGATCGGCAGCATGAAGCAGAAGGGACGGGCCCTGCGGGAGTTCTTTAACTGCCTCAACGAAGCCATCATGAGGCTGGTGGCCATTATCATCTGGTGAGGAGCACGGCCGGTTGGAGCAGGAGGTCTGCAGGTGCAGTTTCCATTGACATGATGAGAAGTGGGGTAGCTTTAAGGATTTCATGCACAAGACAGGAAAAGCAGATGGGCACAGCTCTACTTTGGCTCCATCAAGCTGGAGGGAAAAGTCTGGATGGGATGTTTGTTCACATTTCATTTCCTGTTCTTTTTGTTTTACCTTAGAAATATCAGGTACACCAGGACTTGCTTTTCTTGAGGCTTCTGGAAACATCCTTGGAAGACCAGAGAGCTGGAGTGGAAGATCTCTTAGCCTTACCAACAGGAATAGGGTGTGAGGCTTTCTCACCAAAAGCTTTCCTTCCAGCTGTGTTCCAGGATTCTGACTTAGCTATTAATCACAGTAACCCCTTGCCACTTTCCTGCTTTCAGGGTGGCAGCTGTATGCAGTAATGCAGTAGCTCTGAGAGCTGAGCTGGGTTGAGAGGATCTGCTCAAAGTTACTGCCTTTCAGTTTGAGGTCTCCCAGATCCCGATGCCCCTGGAGCTCAGCTGCTCATTGCTTTCTGTGTAAGGCTGCCTATGACACATGGTCCAGACAAACAAGGCATTGCTGAGACAAGTCTACTCTAGAAGGCAGCGTTTAATCAAATCTTGTTATTTTAAGCTTTTTACCCAGTTAGGGTAGCACAGGCTAAGCTGGTCAGGTACTGCAAAAGAGGACAGATGAGGGTCTGGCAGAATACACGCAAATGTCTGACAGGGAAGAAATCTGTCAGCCTGACACCCTCTCCCATTTTAAATCATTCCAGCTTCCTTTCGTTGGTCTTATAAGTCACAGTCTTGTACCTCAGAGCAAAATCCTGAGCACAGCAGGACAGGCCTTAAAGAAAAAGGCACAAAGGGGAAGAATATCCCTGAGCTCATAGCAGATGTTGAGAAGCCCCACGGCCCCGAGATCTTTTACTCCATGTCTGAACCAGAACTTGGGGCTTTGCTTTCCTAAGAAGACGTAAGACTTGCCTGAGGGCACAGAAGGGAGAGCATGAGCACAGTGGAACGAATAGACCTGCAGACTACTCCAGAGACCTTCAACACCCCTCCTTAAACCTGCCTTTAGATGAAGGAAGGCAGGGTGTTTATGTACAGAACACTGGTTACACTTGGGACACTGCCTGTGCATGCCTTCCTGTAGCCACAATCGGCAGACCATCTCTCAGGAGCTTGTTTTTCCTGGGGAGATCTGGTCACTGGCTCCAGCCAAGGATGTGTTCTAATAGGAAGGTCAGAGGAAATGAAATATTTATTAAATCCTTTCCTGAAACTTTTCCAAACCTCCCAGGCTAAGCTGGAGTTTGGCATGTGGACCTCTGAGCCTTGTGCATGATTTGCATGTGAGTTCTTGAGCTGCAGAGGCCCAGCTCTGAGAGGTGTGGCCATGGAGCTGGACTTCTCTTTGGTCCGGTTATTATATTAGTGCCCGTGATTCTCTCCATATCTGTCTTATGTCTTTTCTGTGGAGCCTCACTGCTGCTTGTCAGCTGCATTGTTATGGAGGGGGGAAAAAAGACACGAGGAATGGAAAAGATAGCAAGGTACCTCAAAATGGGGTTTTATACAAACCATGGCTGCTTTTACAGGTGTTGGTGTGCCCAGTCCTTGTTACACCAGATCTGGAATCCCTAAATGTTCATATTCCTTAAATGTGAGCATCTGAAGACAGCAAGGCTGTCTATATTCCTATATTCCAGAGTCTATAGGACAATCTTGCTTTTACTCCCTGATTCCCTGTTTGTCCAGTACTTTCCTGTGCCTCTCAGGGGGAAAAAAAACCTCTCAGCCCAAGCTCTGTTAGGAAAGGAAGGGACTCTGAAGGTTTCTCTACATAACCTTCCTTATCAATTCTACAAGGAGTATTGTAGAAACACAGAAAACCCAAAAGGAGGAGGAAAGCACCAGTGCCCAAGCTGTGTGCACAACAGAGTGCTGGGGTCCCCAGGCATGCACCAAGAGCTGATTTTTGACCATGGGATGAAGAAATCACAGCTCTCTCCAGGTTTCTAGAAAAGAAACCAGCAGTATCATCCAGTCATTAGGCTCAGTGAGCACTTATGGTATGCTAGCTTATTGGGCATTTATCCAGACAGCATGTGTTAAAGCTGGTGTGAAAGTGTGGGAGCCAGTCCTGACCATCGGCCTCGTGTTTCTGTCACAGGTATGCTCCAGTTGGGATAATGTTTTTAATTGCGGGCAAAATCCTGGAGATGGATGACCTAGCAGTGATGGGAGGCCAGCTGGGGATGTACACGCTCACTGTCATCGTTGGACTCCTCATTCATGCCCTTTGCATCCTGCCCCTGCTCTATTTCATTGTCACTCACCGAAACCCCTGGGCATTCATTGCAGGGCTCCTGCAGGCTCTCATCACAGCCCTGGGCACCTCCTCCAGGTACGATGGCTATGTAGGAGTGGCATTGGGGCTGATGTAGATACTATATCTCAGCACTCCGTTGCTCTCACTGCAGCACTGTGGTCTCACAATTTCTAGCACTAGCAGCTTTTTGCAGTGCACCAGCCAAACTAACTTGGGAGTGGGAAGGTTCCCGCTGCCCTGCTCAGGAGCCCTAGTCACATGACCAGCTCTGACCATCACTGAATGGCCGATATTCCTCCTGACCAAACATGAGGGTGATTTTGCTTACCACTGAAATGCTGAGCTCAGGACAAATACCAAATCCTGCTGAATTACAGCATTATTCCACATGCACATACCTCTCACACACATGTACTTGCATACATTTTCACATCTGTCTCTCCCAGGCACACAGACTGTATGCAGCTGTCATTAAACCTCCCAGAGACCTGGGCAAAGGAATCAACACCAGTCTGTTCAATGACTCACACTGCCATGTCACACAGCCAAGGCAAGGGATGGTAGGTAACTGTTGTTTCACTGAGCGCTATGTTGTTTCTTATTATATTCGTTTCCTGGCAAGCACATAGCAGGCTCTTCCACATACATTCTCATATCAAAACACATAGCATTTTTCCTGTTCATGTTCTCTTTCAGAAACAGTTCTTTGCTTTCTCTGCAAGATATATTCTCAAACATGTGTCTTTCTTGTCTCATGGACTGAGAGAGGTGAGAAGAGGCTCAAGCTTTTTTAATAGCAGAAAAAGTTCTGGTTTTGAGGCTCTACCCTGTGTACCCTGAATCCTCCTTCTTTTGGTGTTATACCGGCATCATCAGCCTAAGGGTTATACAGCTCCTGTCCCAACCCCCTGAGAAAAGCCATGTCTGAATGTGCAACTGCAGCGTGCATCATATCTGAGGAAGCCTTGCTTACATTGTTCTATCTCCTAGAAGCTTCTGGCCTCTGGCTCACATGGCAGGGTGAAAAAGCAGGTGGATAAGGTCATAAACCAGGCAGAAGCTTAGTCCTTCTTACAAAGTCAGCATACATGCAATTAATGCGGTTTTGTAAATTCCTTTCAGCTCAGCAACTCTGCCCATAACCTTCAGGTGCCTGGAAGAAAACAATGGTGTGGACAGGCGCATCACGAGGTTTGTGCTGCCTGTGGGAGCCACAATTAACATGGACGGCACTGCTCTGTACGAGGCCCTTGCAGCCATCTTCATTGCACAAGTCAACAACTATGAACTTGACTTTGGGCAAATCATCACAATAAGGTGACTTTTGAAAGAGTTTTGGGACTACAGAAAGGGTTTCAGTTTTGTTGGCTTATCTGAGGTGTGATCAGGTTCCTCCTTTGCTCGGAAGATGCAATAAGGAAAAAAAGGTATGGGAAAGAAGGGTTGTACTACAGCTTCAGGTGTCAAAGCACATATGGACACCATGTCTTTGAGGCTCCACTTAAGCCCTTCTTGCATGTCCAGGTCTTAGGAAAAGCTGTGGTGTGCAGTCTGTTATGAGGGGGTGTCTGGCAGGGGCAGCCTGGCATCGTGTTGATGTCCCATGTGCCACCATCCTTGGTGACCAGGGCAGAAAGGCTGCCAAGATGATGATGAGTTTGAGCTACTTCCTGACATTTCTGCAAATGCGACCACCTCTTTTCTTCGCTTTGCTGATAGCTCTGCTTTCCTTTTCCCTCCAGCATCACTGCCACAGCAGCCAGCATCGGAGCGGCAGGTATTCCCCAGGCAGGACTGGTGACAATGGTTATAGTGCTGACGTCAGTGGGGCTGCCTACTGAAGACATTACACTGATCATCGCTGTGGACTGGTTTCTGTAAGTTCCTTGCTCAGCAGGCATGCACTGCTGTGCACTCCTGCCAGTGCTTACAGACCTCGTCTGTACTCCCAATGTCTATGCTAAAAGCAGGCTCAGTAACCTGTACCATTAAGCTTAAAACACGCCTGTATCCATGAGACCTTTGCACAGTAGCCCTCTCTGCCCGTGCTGGAGTTTTCGCCATGTGCTTCAGTGACCCAAGGCATCAGAGGTAGCTTGCAGGTCAGCCTGGTGACCAAACAGAATGTCCTCCATTCGCTTTATCTTTAAATGCACCCAGAAATTATCTGCAGAGTCATAGGGAAAGGTTGTGCCAATAATAAGCAAATCCACACTACAGAATGATAGTTCTGGGTTACCAAACACCGAAAGAGTGATGAGACTGAGCTGTACAAAGTTGAAGAGTGTTTAGATGGGTGCAGCTAGTCAGCCACATTGCTACATTTCAGCTTTTTTTCCTTTTCAAATAAAATCACTTGGGACTAGTGATTTTATATGAGTGCTCTTAGGAACCAGATTGAAGAATGCATTTGTGCAAAGTCCCAGCTCTCTCAAACATCAAAATCTGTCTTCTCAAACATCAAAATCCTGATACAGATGGATACACTGTCAGTGTTTCCTCTGTTCTTCTGTATCTTGTATTGTTGGTTTGTAGCCAAAGCAGCCAAAATCTGCTCCCAGCCAGCTGGAAACAGTTTTGCCCAACACCTCCACTTCTCCTGTGTGCATAAGAACAGACTTGGCTGGGAAGAGCCCTGCCTCCTAATATGCCAGGTTATTTCTTGTGCTTACTCAGAGTAGATTATTTCAATCAGATGCCACTGTTGTTACCACTGAAGGATCTGATGGGGCGCTGGACTGGTGACAGCTTCAACAGCTCTGACATACTGTTGTGGTTGTGGAGAATATCTCATTGCAAAGGGTCTTTTAAATGTGCTGTTTTGCACCAAGAATCTGGTGCCTCATCTTAGCACATGCTGTCCATGCTGAGGAAATCTGAGTCCACAGCAGCACTGTCATAGGTTTGCACCAGAATTTCAGCACTTTTTGTGAAACAAAAAGCCACTTAAGTGAAACAGATGTGGTGAGGCCATCTGAGTCTGCATCAAGGCCTTTGGAAAGGACAGTGTCCATGTAGAAACAGAGCAACCTTCCTCTTGATTTAAGTCAAAAACTTTTCAGTAAGAAATTGGGATGCAATAAAACAGGAATGAATGTGAAGCTTGAGCTCAAGGGTGTCAATCAAGGAAGGCTCTCTGGGAGTCATTTTCCTGTCAGTGTTGAAGTATCCATTATTAGAGTGACTTAGAAAGTAGAAAAAGTTTCACTGAAGATGTTTCTTGAAATAATCTTCATCCCCTTAGCTGCTGCTATGAAACTGTATTTTGTTTTTCTCTCTGATTTTTCAGGGACCGCCTGAGAACAACTACCAACGTCCTGGGGGATTCTCTGGGGGCTGGCATTGTGGAGCATCTCTCCCGGCATGAGCTGGATGCGCAAGACTGCGAACTTGGTAATTCTGGGATAGAGGAGAAGCAACAGCTCTCCCACCTGGTTTGCCCACAGAACGACACCCACAGGCACTCCAGGAGGGAGACAGCACTGTGAAATTGTGCAGCAGAGCACAGATTAATGCTGTAAAAAGCCAAAATTTGAAACAGAAGTCCAGAGTGGAGGACAAAGACCCATTGTGCAAGACACTCACTTTTCTATTGCCTCTGCCACATGCAGTCTTCCCTAACCCTGTTTCTCCCTCCTTTCTCTCTGATTGGCATTAAAGAGGAGACAATTAAACTGCAAAGAAAGCCTGATTTAATAATTTTTATGAGGCCCAATAGTTAGACCTGAGTAAAGAAGACTCAGTGAAGGAGCTGGACTAAGAGCTCCTTTATTTCTGAACTAAGTAGCCAGGTGAGTCGGGAACACCACCATCTATGGACTGGCACCAAAATGTTGCCATAACTCTGTCCTGCAAGATACAGCTGCAAAGTCTTCACTTGGTTAGTACCTTCACCCAAACAAGCTTTTAGCATTGACCTCCTTGCTCACAGTCCTGGTGTTTGCACAGATATGCACCTGATGCTTCCTGAGAGCTCTGGCAACCTGTCTGGCTGCAGATACTAGAGTCACCCACCTCCTGAAGGAATGTGGGATCATACAGCAGGGACAGATGGCTGGTAGCACCAATAGGGGTCAATAGGCTTCTCATTTGTGGAAGATTCTAAAGGACTGTCAAAGAAGCAAACAGTTAAAAAATTTATTTTACCCATTATTCAGTCTTGAAACAGCTCTCCCCTCTACCAAGCTCTGCCAAAACCCAGTTAACTTCATTGCTCTTTAGCAAGCTCTTCTCCTGCTAAAACCAGGAGGGGAAACACAAAGTTTAAGAACAATTTGCCTACCTGAGCAGCTGAGTGGTACATCCATGCCAGGAATGACTCCCTGCCATGCCAGATTTGCTCAGGAAACAGTTTCACTCCTCATCACAAGATTCCTAAGGAAATGGTTCCTGTGCTCATCTGTGCCTATTTTCAGAAGAGACTTCCCCTCAGTCACATTGCTCTAGAATGTGCTTTCAAATACCTGTCTTTCTACAGCTCCTTATCTTTTATAGGCAGAGCCAAACCACTTCTTAGCGCTTGCACAAGTTTGCCAGACCCCAAACTTAAAAATTCAGGATATATTTTTTGGTTACTACCAAATGGAATTCTGCTTCTGTTTAACACACTTGGACATAAGCCCAAATTACATCCATAACATCTCAGAGGCTAAAGATAGAAGTAGGAACCTGCTTCATCCATGCTCTCTCCCCCTTCCTTGGCATGGCCAGGAATACAGCTGGTATCTCTCACACCAGTGAACAGGACCACTAGGACTTGCTCCATAACATCCAGGTCCATGAACATCCAGAAAATGAATGTCTATACTCAACCAGGAAGGTGTTAAAGATCCACAGTGTTGGGGCTGCTGCAGTGTAGCTGTCCTGCTTTTGAGAATGGCTAAGAGCAGGAACAGCAGTGAGCAGCCTCCTGATCCACCGAGGAACTATCTAAATTGGACAGCTTTTACCTGAGGTCTGCTCATTATTCGCAACCCACTATGTCACTTACACCCCTCTACCCTGGCTTTACACACCGATGCTTTTCATCCCTAGCCATAGCCATACACTCAGAGGTGCACATCATGGAAGGAAGACCTCAGAGGCATTGCTGGAGTCAACTCTGCCAATCACAACTGCACACCTGCCCATGCTGCCCTCTCCAGCACTAACAAAGCTTCCTCAAACACATTTCTTGAGATGTTTAAAGCCAGATCCTGAGGCTCTTTTTAGTTGTTCAGAAACTGCAGGGTTATATATTGGTGCTGACACATTCCACATCCTGTAGGCAGATATTCTATTTTTATGGGCTGGACAATTATTGGGAACCTGAGATAAATGCACAAACGCATCTCTTTCATGTAAGACTGGTAGCAGAACAAGGTAACTAGAAGTGTGTGGTAGCTCTGTTTAGCAGTGGCTGGCTCCAGACTGTAAGGTAGCAAGTTGTTTGCTGACTGTGGAAGGCAGGTTGCTTATTTTGACAGGAGATCTACTCTAGCAGGACGCAAGTGAGCTGGATAACAAATTATTATCCTCCTCTTTGTAGCACTTTTTAAATCTTGTTTGAATACTTTTATAATGTCTGCTCTTCTCCTTTCTAGACTAAACAGATCCCGTATATACCCTCACAGGTAATAATCATTTGTGTTCCTCTCCTCTGGACTTTGTCCTTGGTGTTCCACATCTTTCTTGAAGTGGAATGACTAAAATTTGACACAACAATCCAACTAAAGATTTATTATTACTGAGCACTGAGGAAAGAATATTTCCTGTACATTAAGATTTAGACCTTGGACTCATGTTACCATGGTTGTTAGCATGCTGTGCATCAGCTGATCAGGATAACTGTCCCTGATGCATACATACAGCAAACTCAAGTCTGTTCATCTTATCCTAACTCTTAGCGAGGTTAGACTCTTACTTTGATGAGATGGCTCTATCTAAGGACTGGCTCTTAATCAAAGAGTTTTAAGATACACTGCATTAGCTTGTATCTAGAGTGAGCTAAGCCAGCACTAGCTTATCAATAACACCGCTCAGCTGACATGAGTCTAAACCTTCATAAAGAACAGACCTGCTTAAAAAACCCAATGAAGTGCTTTATTTTTTAACAACAGCATAATAGCAATGACCCTACTCCAGTGGTATTACATGCTAATTCCTACATCATTTTAAGCAGAACTGATGCCTATCAAGAAATTTCCCAGCCTATGTTTGTGCAGTTGATTATTATTATTGAAGTATAGTAATTTCAATTTGTCCATACTGAATTGCTTCTTGGTTTTCTTTCTTTTTTTTTTTCAGACTACTTGTCCAACTTTTCAAGAAAACATTGAATTCTAATCCTGAAGAGACTTCCTGTATAAAAAGGGCAAATTGAAGGATGAATCAGAAGATTGCTGGATTGGATTCTAGCTCAAATGGGAATTAATTCTGGGAAGTCCTATGGCTTGGGTTACACAGTCAGTCATACTAGATGGTCATAAGGGTCCCTTCTGGCTTTATAATATATGCACGTGCTTTCTGGCTTAGAGATACTGCAAAGGGTCTTTCCAGCCCAATCATTTCTAAAAGCTATCTGGAAGGATCCTAATGATACTTTAATAAAACTCAGCAGGAGTCTAACCTGTTTTCAGTTGCTGTTAGCAGACATGTACACATATCACAAAAGGGACTCTACATACCACATTGCATCCACATTTGCAGATGTTCCCACAAAGCAGTATGCACCCAGCCTTCCCATTTGTGATTTCCTGCTTTCCACACAAGATTAACAGAGCACAAACAAGTAGAGGTCTCATTTTCCAACAATGCAAACCAGTCTTCCTTTGGGAATTTCAGAATTCAGTTGATAGCTTTTAGCTCTGGTGTTTACCCATGCTGTTAACCAGATTATGATTGGGATTATCTGTTTACAGTACCTTGTCAGAAATTTGCATATACTTACATATATATATATACATATATATGAAAGGAGGGCATGTGTGCAAGCATACGTATACACAGAGTCAAATTTTTTGTTACTAATCCAAGAAAGAAAGCCAATATTACAGTCTCACTGTGTATAAAGCTGCATATTTCATTTTGGTGCCCACCTTGATTTACTCATTTAACCCCATCCTTAAAACAAAAAACTGAGGCTGTTCTACTTCAGTCCAGAAATGAGTCTTCCAAAGCCAGATTTCCCAGAAAGGAGCTCAATGCATGCCAGTTTTGACTTGTACCTGCTGGTGATGAAATGAGAACTTCTCAATGTGTAGAGAAAATTCTGCACTGTGTCCTTGTCTGTACACATCCCAAAGACCCCCATCCTCACTGCATCTGTCTTGGCAAGGGGCAAGCTTTCAGAGCTCAGTCAGGAATACTAAAGTGTTCGTACTACTTCCAAATCCAGTGCTGACCTTACACTAACTCAGCCTTCAAAGCTGGATAATTGAAAGGTATTTTATAATTTTTCCACTGTCTTTTAAAATTACCAGATATTTGGGAGCTTATGCAGTCTTTACTGCAGTCCTGCTGCTTCTACTTGCAGAAACTTTCTAAGTTTCTGCTATTTGCAAACAGATCTCTTCCTAATGATGACAGAGGGGATGAAACAGAGAGCTATCTCTATGCATAAATACACAAGGAGCTCTTGGATTAGGACACATCTCTTCAATACTAATTTGGAGAGAGAAAATCTGGGAAGAATATGGATTTTCAGTTAGGCCTTGTCACTTTATGTATGTGATCCATGCACATTGTTCCAGGAGTCAGAGCTGCTCATGAAAACTGACCTGAAATTGTATGTCCTTCTGCTCTGCCCAAAGAAGAACTGGAAATCAGTACTGTACAGTGTGTTCATGGCATTCGGGCAATTTGACTCTGTTAATTCCTAAGGGCTTTTTCTTCATGCTGTGATTTTCAGTATTAATACAGATAGTTTCCATATTTGAAAAATAAAGGGAATTTTTTCCACAATACTTTTCCATGATGTTTTTTTCTATTATTTTTCCTCAGGACTGTGACCTTCCAAAGTCAGAGACATTACTTTTCACATGATGTATTATACTTTCTTATCTCCATGTGCCTACCTCATGGGTCAAATACTAATCTCAGATTTTGACAAGGCCTTTCCCTAGAGCTTCTTCTTTGCTGCCATCTTTGGCATATGTCCATAAACTGACAAAGCTACATGAGGTTTGCTTCATCTGCAGCACACAGCACACAGGCACATACTTCCATCTGGAAAATCCGCCCCCAAAAAAGGTTATGTGGAAGAGGTCTCAGAGGCTTAAACAATAATGGGTTTACATTACTTGCTAAAATGTTGCATTAATGGCATGGCATCTGCACAAAGTGAAAGCTGTTTGTTCTCCCCTTGATATCCCTTTTGCTTGTCTTCTGTTCCCTAAGGGACAAGAATCAAGCTGAGTAAGAGGGCTGCTGGGGAAAGGGCATCCCCAGTCCCACAGCCCCCAAGAAAGGCAACAGCACAGACGCAGAATTCAGACCATAAGACAACAGCAGGTCTGAGGTGTGAGTCCCAAGGGAGGCTGCCCAGGGCCATTAAGGCCTAATAGTCCACTTGGGGTGCATCTGCAATCTAGTCCACCCCTCCTGCCCTCCCAGCTATGCAGACTCCTGTGTGGTACCATCAGCTTGGCTGAGGGGTCTCTGGAGATCTCCAGTCAAACCCATCTGCTTAGAGCAGGAGCAACTAGTGCAGGCTGCTCAGGACTTTGTCTGGTTGGATTTTGAACATCTCCAAGGATGCAGATTCCACACACTGTTCCAGCACTCAGTCACCCCCATCGTAAAAATGCTTTTCTTTGTTTAAATAGAATTTCTTGTCTTTTGACTTGTGCCCATTGCCTATTGTTTTTTTTCACCAAATACCACTGAGACAAGTCTCAAGGCTCCCTTGAATCTTTAAATTTAATTTAATCTTTCAACAGGATGGACAGATGGGCTGACAGGCACATCGGGAAGTTCAACGAAAAGAAATGCAACATCCTGCACCTGGGGAGGAATAACCTCACGAACCAGGACACACCGGGGGCCAACCTGCTGAAGAGTAGCTCTGTGGAGAAGGACCTGAGGGCTCCACTGGACCCCGAGTTGAACCTGTGCCATTGCCGTGCCCTTGCCTGTCCTGATCTGGTGAGGTTCAGGGATGGGATCCTCCCCTCAGCACTGGGGAGGCCACGGCCAGCGTACTGTGTCCAGCTGTGGGCTCCCCACTACGACAGCCACGGACACACCATGGAGAGTCCAGCGAAGAACTGCAGAGATAATGGAGGGACGGGGGCATCTCCCCTGAGAAAAGGCTGGCGGAGCTGGCACTGCTGCCTGCTGAAGGGAAGGCTCTGGGGTGTCATGAATGTAGAGCAATACCTACCATGGGGAGGTGTGAAGACAGAGCCAGGCTCTTCTCAGTAGTGCCCGGTGACAGGACAAGAGGCAACAGACACAGAAAGAAATACAAGAGGCTCCCTCGCAACATCAGGAAACACTTTTTTACTGAGAGGCTGTCGGGGCAGTGGCACTGGGTGATCAGAGAGATTATGGAGTCTCCATCCTTAGAGATATTCGGGAGCTGTCTGGGCAGCCGACTGCAGCGAACCGAGGAGGAAAAGGACGGCTGGGCAGTGGCCAAAGCCACACTCACGCCGGCCGCGTGCTTCCCTCTGGGACCCGCCCGGCCGGGACGGGGACGGGGACCGGGGCCAGGACCGCGGCCGGGTCTCGAACCCGTAGTCACAGGCGGGCTCGAACGTGCGCACCTCCACGCGACCCCGGGCGGGCGGGACCGGCGTTGTCGGGAGGGCGGAAGTGTCGCGCGCGCGCGCCGACAGCATGGCGGCCGCGCGCTGGTGGCGGCTCTGCGGGCGCTGGCGGCCTGCAGTCCCCGGGCCCGCCCTGGGGCCCGCGCGGCGCCGGCTCTGGGCCCCCGCCGCCGCTGTCCCGGCCCCG
>VZTE01000277.1:167429-198260 GCA_013397775.1 Eulacestoma nigropectus
CCCCTCCCCTCCCCTTGCCATCAGGTGAATCCCGGGCCCAGACAGTCCAGCTGTGCTTCCCTGTGTCCATGACTGTGCACAACTTAATAGTTAACTGCATTGTGCAGACCTCCGTGTACACTTGAATTCCTCATCGAAGTGCATAGTTTTAGAACAGTGAGTAGTGCTTTGACACACCTGTGTTCTCTTCAGTGTGTTTATGCTGATTATCTCTACTGTAAACTTCCATACTGAGATCATTATCCCAGTCTTAAATCTTTCCCTGTGGTGGTGTACATCCAGCTGGTTTTCCTTGCTTCTGAGCCAGGAATCTTTCATCTCTACCATGTCTTAGTTTACTAAGACAGAAAACTTTTTCTAGTTCTAAGTTTTTGTGACTTGATCCAAGCAGTTGATGTGGTGCAGAGTGGACAAGCAGTCCTATTCCTTTTCAGACAGGAGCCAGCCCCACACCGAAACAATTATACAAGGAAGTTGTGTGCAGAAATTTAAGTCTTTTCATGGTATATTGGAGGTTCTTTGTTTCAGAAAGCTGTGAAAAAAGGCTTTGTTTTTTTTGTGGGGGAAGGGACAAGGGATTGAAGACTGTGAAAAAGGTTAGCAGTGACTGCCCAGATAGTGATGTTCTTTTCATAGCCTCACTTCCACAAGTAGTTTATATCCCACTTGTTCTGGATGAGGTTGTTTTGGAAGGTGGTGGAGGAACACATGAGCTGATGATTGTCAAATTACTCTCGTTTGTGTGTTTCTGTCAGTGTTACACGGAACTACTTGGACTGGCTGACATCCATCCCATGGGGTAAGTGTAGCGAGGAGAACCTGGAGCTGGCCAGAGCCCAAGCGGTTCTGGAGGAGGATCACTATGGAATGGATGACGTCAAGAAGCGAATTCTGGTAAGGCAGGAGTAGGCAGTGTATCCCATTTCACACTCTGCTTAACATCAGGCATTTTGGATGTGTTTCACATTGCAGTCTCCATTGAATTGGTGTTAATTCATGTATCAAACAGAAAGCTGCATGAAAGACCCAAATGTTCTGGTGATCAGTTAATGTGCTTAATTACTTGTGGCAATGAAGGTCACATTCTCATTTCAAACTGCAGTATTCTGGTTTGCACTTAATGCTGGGCAAGTAAGTGTCCAAGGGAAGGAGTCTCTGGATTTTTTCCCCACTTGCACAGTCATTTCTTCACTGTAAGTATATAACCAGTTGAGGCTTCGGTTCTGAACTGTGATCTTTTGGCTCCTCAACTGTTGAGTGTTACTTGAGGGTTGTCTGGCATAGAAGTGTGAAATGAAGCAAGCTTAACTTAGCACATGGGGAGTGGTACAGTAGGAGATGCTCACGTGTAGCTTGAGAGACTCAGGTGAGAACAAAGGAAGCTGGGAGAAGAACCAGAACTCTGTCTTCTCACTCAAAGGCAGTGGAGAGAGAGACTGCTGCTTCTGGTGAGATGGTACAGAGCACAGAACATGGGGACAATGAAGTATGTAAATAACCAGAGGGAAAAGAGGTGCATCAGTATCCTGACTTAGCTTCTCCCCTTGCCCTCCTCAAATCCTTTGAGGACCAGTTTTGTGTATGATGCTTGTTTCGTAATTGCTGCTTGACCTGATACCAAATGTGTTTTGGTGTTGCTGACGTTCCCTTCTGTTCACTGCTGGTGCATTATGTGTTTTACAGGAATTTATTGCAGTCAGCCAGCTGCGAGGATCCACCCAGGGGAAGATTCTGTGTTTTTATGGTCCCCCTGGAGTTGGCAAAACCAGTATTGCCCGCTCAATTGCCAGAGCCCTAAACAGGGAGTACTTCCGCTTCAGTGTTGGAGGGATGACTGATGTAGCAGAAATAAAAGGACACAGGTCAGCGTAACTTAAGCAGTTTCTCTATCCAGCAGTTTTTACTAATGTAAATAGGAACCTAACTGGAGTTGGACAATGTGTGTAATTTTCATTTCTGTTCTGCCAACCCTTGCTGACAGGAGTTGAGATACAGAAAGAGATGAAAAAGATAGCAGAGAGTAAAAGAAAAAATGAAAAATATAGCAAAGGGTGGAGTTTGGAACATAATTATATTTGTGTTTTTAAGTGCAGTTGCTCCATATTTCTTGTGTATTCTGAGCTTTGAAAAGCTGAATGAGCTACCCAAAACCATTGGACTGGTGCCAAATGCTAATACATGCCTGTCTGTAAATGTCAGAAGTAGACAATAGTGACAGTTTGAACAGGGTCTTTCACATATGTGTTCTGGTGTGATTGAGACTTGGTTTCCAAATAATCAGGATGGAGGTGGTGCATGAGGAAAACTTGGAAACAAGAACATTCATGGGGACAACAAGAAGTGAATAAAAAATCAGTAGATCTGACCCTTCCATAGGTTTATTTTCCTTCCACATACACAAAATCCTAGAACGGTTGGGATTGAAAGTGACCTCTGGAGATCATCTAGACCATTCCCCTGCTAAAGCAGGTTCAGCTACAGCAGGTTGCACAGGATGGTGTCCAGGCAAGTTTCGAATGTCTCCAGAGAAATAGATCCCACAGCCTCTCTGGGCAGCTTGTTCCAGGGCTCTGCCTCCCTCAAAGTACAGAAGTTTTCCCTCATATTCAGGTGGAACTTCCTGTGTTTCAGTTTGTGCCCATTGCCCTTTGCCCTGTCACTGGGCACCACTGGCAAGAGTCTGGCCCTGTCCTCTTGACACCCACCCTTCAGATATTTGTACACATTGATAAGATCCCCTTTCAGTCATCCCTTCTCCAGGCTAAACAGGCCCAGCTCCCTCCACCTGTCCTATGAGAGATGCTCCAGTCCCCTCATCATCTTCATAGCCCTCCACTGGACCTTCCCCAGCAATTTCTTGTCTTTTTTGAACTGGGAAGTCCAGAACTGGACACGGCACTCCAGATGTGGCCTCACCAAAGCAGAGGAGAGGGTCTGCATCTGAACATAAAACCAGCAGTGTTTTCAAACCAGTAAGAGTAGCCATTCTGTGGAGTAAATTGAACCTGCAAGGCTCTGCCCTACACAGAAGCAGAGAGAACTATTTTCTGTTTTTCAGATGTTCTCTATTCTGTGCCTCTTGGCACTCACTCTATTGTTACCCTCTTCCTCTGCTTCTGCTTGTTTCTGGATACTAGAAACAATCTCTAGCAGGAAGATTATGTTTTGCTATTAAGTTTGTTCCTTCAGTATCTTTTGATTTACACTGGTCTTTTTGTTCTATCAAGTGAGGAAGTGAAATGTTACCTTTTCTAACATTTCTTACCCCAAACCCATGAAAATTCAAACATCTCTATTCTCAGCCTTACCTCTTTGCTTTCCTCTAATTGAGAACTGGTTAAAACTAAAGATAAAAACTGTAGTCCAAGAGTATTTTGCCAAAATTCATGTCAGTTCTTTACTAGAAACAAACTACGTGGGTCTTGGTGCTTAATGCTTGGAGAATGCTTTTGATAGATACTGAAGAAATAAAGACTTGTTTCGCAGCAGGATATACTTGTTCTATCAGCTGCATGGTATATGCTCTGATATGTGTTGTGCTTTGCAATCATTTCCTAAATACAGTCTCTGGTAAAACAGGAGGACATATGTTGGAGCAATGCCAGGAAAAATCATCCAGTGTCTGAAGAAGACCAAGACAGAGAATCCACTTATACTGATTGATGAGGTGAAGTATTTGGTCTTTCTTCTAGGTTTTGCTCTTAAAGACTTGTATCAATTCTTGATCTCTGTAGAAAAGGTGAAGTAGTAACACTTCTAAAAATTCCAGGTTCTTTCTGTTTAAATGAGGCTGGGCTCTCAAGTTCTATGGGTGACACTGATACCTTAGACGCTTTGTTTTCTCTCCTTATAACAGACTCCAACTTTAAAATTTTAGTTGTGTCCTGATTAAATTACAGCTGTTTGGATCCTAATAGACCTGGCTGGATATTCAGAGATTTCTGTAGTTCTTGTGTTTCCTATATAGATGTGGGCACTTCACTGTGCACAACTCCACTATTGCCTGTGTGATTATTAGCAAGAGTCACTCTCAGTAGGTCTAAAGCAGGACTATAAGGAACAAGATGCTTACAGTCAATTTGTGGTCTGATTTGAGAATGAGTCAGGGATGCCAGCCTAATGTTTTGTGGAAAAGCAGATAAGGACAGGATATAATAGCAGGTGTTCAGAATAGACTGAAGGTCTTTCTGGCCTTTTTGTGTGCCATACCTGGGAAGGACCAACAGCAGATGTCTTGGGAATTGTTATGGGGGACCAATAAACTGTTGTCTGTTGCAGCGTGATGTAACCAATGAGTATCTTGATTTGAAAGGTATTGGAACCTGGAGGTTATGACACTTGAGTGGTGTTGGCCAGAAGCCCTGCCTTGGCTGTAGCAGCAAATTTCATTAAGGCCATCCAGTTAATGCTACTCCTAAGGGAGAAGAAGCAGTGGCCCTGTTTGTATCCTCAGAAGGAGAGTTCACAGTGCTGGAAGAGTCAATGACCTTGGCCATGGTCCTGAGCAGCTATCTCTAGTGGCCCTGCATAAGCAGTGGGGTTGGTCAAGATGACTTCAAGAAGTCCCCATGAGCCTCAGTCAACTTATGACTGTGACAACAGCACAGGTCACTAATTGGGCTCTGCTTGAATGGCTGTGTGTAGGCACTTTGCACCTTGGGCAGAGTAAGGAGAGTGTCTGAGCTTATATATTTGGGAAGTGGTGTAAGCTAGCACTTCCAGTCCTCCCACTATGGAGTAAGTGTTCTGGTCTGTGCCTATAGCTTATCTCAGCTTAACAAGTAGTAGCCCACTAGTAGTAGTACTTTTTATTGTATGCACATTGCCTGAAACTTCATAGTGATTTTCTGCAATGCTCAAAAGTCCTGTGTCTTCTCAGGTGTGTCGTGCTCACACAGGAAGGTAGTGGGAACTTGGATGAGTGCACAGAAAAGTGGTAGACTGGTACTGGATGTTAATGAACACTCATGAAGATTTTCAGATGGAGCCTTGAAAAAAATCTTGCTTGAGGATTTATCATGGTAGGAAACTTCTTAGAGCGTTAAATTTTTTTCTCCCACAGGTGGATAAAATAGGAAGAGGCTATCAAGGGGATCCATCCTCGGCCCTTCTAGAACTGTTGGATCCAGAACAGAACTCTAACTTCTTGGATCATTATCTTGATGTTCCCGTGGATTTATCAAAGGTATTTCTCTCTTTTGCAGAGGTTGTAGAGCCAGAATGTATGAATGTGTATCAATGCAGAGATTTCCTGTCCATGAAAAGATGCTGACATTTTATTTGGTTGGAAAGTCAGATGGAACATAAATGGTATACAGCTTTCTCTGCAGGAATTGACTTTAACTGAAATGTCTGTACATGAAAGAACATGATCACCAGCATATGTCCTGTAGCCCTAACTCCGTGTAGAGCCAGGGACAAAGAGATGTGTGGTCTCCACTAGAAAAGGCAAGAGTTTTCCTTTACATAACGATTGGCAGAGCTGCTGTCAAGGGAGGTGGCCTAATGCTGCTATGAAGCTTTTGAAATTGGTCGTCTTTACACACCATTGCACTTTTTGTGCAGCTGACGTAAATTGCAGAATTGACGTATTAGGAATAGGTATAGATAATAGGGTCATTCTGTGCTAATTTCTTAGAAGGTAGAAAGAACTTCTGAACGAGATCTAGATCTTGCGTTTCCTGGTCCCTATCAAACTATTCTGATTTCCCGATCTGTGCTTTGTGTATTTCTAAACATTTATTTTGGGGGTAGGGAACATGCTATTACATAGTTCTAAAATCCAAAACTTCTAATAAAAACAAATTTGACAGAGAAAGGTGATCTTGCTCTAGCCCTTCAGACAGAGAAACGCAGAACTTAGAAACTAGTACTTGGAGTAAAACAGCAGGTTAATGAAAGTGCTTAATAGACTCTTGTAATGCTTCCAGGTACTTTTTATTTGTACTGCCAATGTAACAGAAACCATTCCAGAGCCACTGAGGGATAGAATGGAAATGATCAATGTGTCAGGATATGTAGCAGAAGAGAAACTTGCAATTGCAGAGGTAAGAGGAATCACTGTTGTGCTTTATGTGAATTACATCTGATAAATTTATTTTGGCAGATTCAGGCTTACATATTTACATCCAACTTTGTCCAAAAAAATTAGGCACATGGTATTTTGGACAGAGTTCCTTTGATTTGAACACACAGTTAAAGTAACTCCAGTGTTCTGTAGGCTGTGGACACCAGAAGGCAGCATTGAGCTAAAGCATTGAGTGAATTGGAACCACCAGGCTTTTGTCACAAATACTAAGAGAAGGATGTGGGGGATTATTTCTTTCAGAGATACTTGGTCCCTCAAGCACGAGTTCTGTGTGGCTTGGATGAAAACAAAGCCCAGATCACATCAGATGTCCTGACTGTTCTCATCAAACAGTACTGCAGAGAGAGTGGGGTGAGGAATCTGCAGAAACAAGTAGAAAAGGTGAGGGAAAGTTATGTGTAACTGTGACCACTGTGCATCAGCCTTCTCAGCTTTTTCTACAGAGATAAATTACTATCTCACCCAGGTATTGAGGAAATCTGCCTATAAAATTGTGAGTGGAGAAGCAGACACGGTCCAAGTAACACCTGAAAACCTGCAGGACTTTGTAGGAAAGCCCATCTTCACTGTGGATCGCATGTATGAAACTACTCCCCCAGGAGTGGTGATGGGTCTGGCCTGGACAGCTATGGGTGAGACAAAATTAACTTTGGGTTAATGTCTACGTTTCTGTATCATTTTCAAAAATTGAATGTGATAGTCAAACAGAACTGAGTCCAGTGAAGTTCTTCTACAGGCACCAGTAAAAGGAACTTCCTTTGGCTTTTAGATCCTGAATACTACTTCCTTGAAGAAGGGAGCCTTTCTTATGCCCTTACCCAGGCTCATTTTAGCTTCGGGCCAGCATGTTTTCTCCTTAAGCACCATATCCCATACAAATGACATACATTAAGGAACAGCAGTGACTAAAAGCATAAGGCTTTTCAGAGAGGACAAGACCTGGTCTGCCTCTTTAACAGCAGCAGGAGGTGCCACTGTGACACACAGCACAGCTGAGGAATGCTGTGTCAGTGATGTGCAACACTGACTTTTGATGTTGAGGGCAGGTACAGGTGTTCCAGTACTCTGTGGGGTGGGTGCAGTTGGCTGCTTACTGTTCATTGGATTACTCACCTAGTAACTTGCGGGTTTATGTGCACTACAGGATGGAAATACAGCACACAGCAAAGGAGATGACCTCTGCATATTCAAAGTGACCTTGGGTAGAATTAAAGTAGTTAAGAGGGAAATTATCAGTATGGTGGAAAAGGTAAATAGATACCTGGCACTGGAGAACTGAAGTGGCTAAAAGTGTTTTATGATATGAACTCAGCTTACTCTCTGGAGGAAACAAAGAACCTGAAACCATTATAAGAACTTGATTATTTCTATTAAATAGGGATTGCATCTGTGTTCTTAGAAGATGAAGTCCAAAAAAAGCAATGAATGGAGACTGTTGAGATTTCTAGCTGGCCTTCCTGAAGGTATTTGGGGAACAGGTTTCAGCTGCTCTCTACTCAAGGGCTAGTGTCTCATCAGAGAGCGTCAGTTTCAAATGCCTAACATAGCTTCTGCATCACCAAAACTTTCTGGTTTAATTTTCCTTTAACTTTTTTTCAGATGTTGTTTTTCTTTTCTTTTTTTAGGAGGTTCCACTCTGTTTATTGAAACATCCCTGAGGCGACCCAAAGACAAGGAGAACAAGGATGGGTCACTTGAAGTAACAGGGCAACTAGGAGATGTAATGAAAGAGAGTGCCAAAATTGCATACACATTTGCAAGAGCCTTTCTAATGCAGAAGGACCCCAACAATGACTTTCTTATGTCTTCTCATATCCACTTGCATGTGCCAGAGGTAAACTGATGCAGAGTTCACAGAGCATGCACAGCAGCCAGGCTGGTTTGCTCCCATAGATGTAAAGCTGGAAGGCACTTCATTTGTCCATATGTTGTGCAGAATGCCCTCTTCTAGCAGTAAAACCCAGGAATGAAGGCATTTTCTTCAGGTTCCTGTGAAGGTCTTCTTATGAGCCAGGTTTCCATTCCTTTCTATGGCAAGCATGTGGCAAGAATACGGGGGCTTGGATAATTTTCTAAGGAAACCTAAGCTTTTGTTGTAGCTGTTGGCCCTGTTTTGCAGGTGGGGAAACCATGACATAGAGATAAGTGCTTTGGATAAATGCTTGTATGAAGTTACAAGGACACCAAAGTTGAGGTCTCTGTGTTACCAGGCCTTCTTAAAGGCTTCAAGTCATTTACACATAATTGGAAATACTACTCCTGATCTCTGTGCCATGCTTCCTAGTCCATGTAATGGCAGTGATTGCATTTGTCCAATATTTGGGGCCAAAAATAAATGCACACAGTGCTCAGGGTGGCTCACATGCTGTATAACAAACTTTGGGCAGGTGCTTTACTGAAGACAGATTTTGAACTGTGATTGTGCCCAAGCTTTCCTTCTGGACTACTGAGTGCTCTGTGCGCAGTGTCCTTGTTGCAGCTTGTTCTGTGTCTGTCCAGCTACTGCATTGTTCTCTGTGAATTCATTTCCTGAGAGATAAGAAAACAGCAGACATGATATCTGTCTCTACTCTCTCTCAAATACCGATTTCCTCTGCTCTTACCTCAAAGAGTTTTGCTCTCAGATAAATCCAGACTGTCACTAGTTCAGGCCTGGATTTTGTGGGGCTTTATATACTGATCTTTTCTGCCTTGAATGATTTTTGGTATTGTCCTCCACTACTTTGTGACTCTTGACACTCTCCCCCTTCTGATGTTGACTTCTGTTCCTTGTTTCCATGGTTGGCTTAGGTCTAACAAAGAGCTTCGAAGTGTTTGTGCTCTTTTTTTCCACTGATGTTGCTTATTCAAAGACCTGGGCCCAATGAGTGTGGTGGTGGCATCAGGCCAGAAACCACATTGTAGACTCATGGATTATTCCTCGTGAATAAGTGAGGAATGTCACAGTTGTTAATAAACTCAGCCAATTCAAATAGCAGCATTCCATCACTCAGACATGCAAAAACCTTTGTGAGGCTTCATGACATTGGGACAATGTTAAAACAAGGGCAAGGGTATTGTCTGGCTGTGCTGCTTCTTGAATGAGCAGGGGAGTTGTGCTTTGTGTTTTTTAAACAGGGAGCAACCCCAAAGGATGGACCAAGCGCAGGATGTACCATAGTAACAGCTCTGTTGTCGCTGGCCATGAATTGCCCAGTGAGGCAGAACGTAGCCATGACTGGAGAGGTGTCATTGACTGGAAAAATTCTTCCTGTTGGTGGAATCAAGGAGAAGACTATTGCGGTAAGAGCTCATCTCTTTTGCATTGTCCATGGGAGAGAGCCCTGGGTTGGGCTCAGTGGGGACAGGGACAGCCAGAGGGGTGGCTCCTTGAACTGGGAGAGGCAGTGATTTCATTCCATACACAGGTTGGAAAAGCCTGCAGGGGAACATGGCGATCTTGGCTGTCTCTCTGGCTGTGAGGAAAGGGATGGGACCCCAGGATTTGTGCCAGGGCAGCTGTGTTGGCGTAGCTCAATTCCACCTAGACTGGCAGAATTGAAGGTGACTGACAGCTTTAACTGGCTGTCAGAGCTGTCTGCCCTGTCAGACTAGCACAGTTCAATCACCTGTGCTGTGCTGAATTGCCTGTTTAAGGAGGGCATCGAGTGGAGATTTGACAGCATCTCTAAGGTACATTCTTAAAATCAAGGCTCTGTTCCCTAGTTCCAGTGTGAATTTTTCTGACATTTCATACAGATGTCTGTTTTAGATAGTGTCTTGTATGTTTTGTTTCAACCTTTTGCAGTTTTCAGAACTCCTTTCCAAGCATTGAATCTCTCCCCCTACTTTTCACCTGCACAATTCTGGCCGACATAAGCCTTGCACCACACACATTTTTCTGTCAAGAATGTTATTAGGTCTTCCTCTATTGAGCTGGGGCTCCACGTCAGTGTTCTGTCCCCAGATACATTTGGGCTACAGCCTTGTGCAATGTGATTTCTTTTCCTTGTACGACTTAGAAATGAGTAGTAGTTTGTAGCAGTCAGTATAGGACGAACCGGTGCTATGGCGCTGACTGGCTGCACTTGCAGGAGTGTGAGTGGCCACAGGCCTAAATGCAGGATCACCCCTTAAAAGTGATGGGTACAAACCTGTCCTGGGAGGAGCAGCTCTGCTTTCCGTGCTCCTTCCAGGGAAGGTGCCCCTATCAAAAGGCTCTGTAGAATTGTGCTAAGGGTATTGATGGGGTAGGTTGGTGTAATAAGCAGTTTCTAACTCTTGCTTTCATCCTAGGCTTTATCCTCACCCAGGCTGGAACAGACACTTAAAACTCTGTAAAATAGTATGAATGTTTTAAACAACCCCCCGGGCTGCTGACATAGTCCAACTAAAATGCCTCCCCTCATCTGTGCCTGCAGCTGAGATGGCACTGGAGAGTATGTGTTTTGGGGCTTGAGGGGGCATCTAGAATATGCTTCACCCTAGTGATACCTGTCAGGAATGCCCTTGGTGTTCTCCAAAGAAGAGTAAAGCTGGATCATGCTCCTAAATAACTGCTCTTACTTTCAGAAATGAGGGTGTTTCTGGTACATGGAAGGATTCCTAGGACTCAAAAGACAGCCCAACTTTTTCTCCCCACAGGCGAAGAGGGCAGGTGTTACCTGCATCATTCTGCCATCAGAGAACAAAAAGGATTATTACGACCTTGCTGGATTCATTACAGAAGGACTGGAAGTGCATTTTGTGGAGCACTACAAAGAGGTATTTGATATAGCATTTTCACATCTGAATTTCACTGGAGGATGACAGCCTGTGCCCTGATGGCTGGAACGTGGTCTGTCCCTAAGCACTTGCCTAGAGATGGGTGACCAGGGGCAATCCTGAAGTGGGACGTAAAGCTATTGCTGCTGCGCAGCTGCCAAAATGAATTATGGCTCTGCTAGAATAAAGTACTTCTCAGTCTTTAATACTGAATTATGGTCTACAATAAAGGAGTTCCAATTTTGCCAAAGGAATGGGCATGTTATCAGCCACCAGCAGTGGGGCTACTCTGGTCTCTTCTCACTGAAGATGTTTCAGCTATTTCACTAAATTTCAGTATGGCTTGTGGAAAAGGACTGAACAGTACACCCAGAGCTAGGCTGATGTACAGCTGTTATTCCTGATGTGGTAGAAGGCAAGTAGCTCTCAGAATCTCTCTCTTAGAAGCCTAGGCTAGGCTGAAAGGACACTCAAATCCTAAGATAGTTCAGCAGAGCTGGTACATTCAGCTGATAAAGGGACATGGTTCTCCAGGTTCAGTCACCAGGTCAGTACCACCAGAAAGAACTCCAGGCTTAAAGAGAGCAGACCAGGGCCAGACAGCAATGTGCTCAGCATCAGCAGTCAGCACTGTGCTGCACCACAGATGGCCTGTGCCTCTGCAACAGCTGTTATCATATTCAGGGAGTGAGAAAAGGAATTCAGTGTCTTGATATGATTGTTGTACATCAGTAAACACAGGCTTGGGGGCCAGATAACTTCAATACTTTGTCTTCCAATGAATGCTAAGAAAAAGGAATTTAAAGAGGAGAAGAGTAATAGCATGGAGTCTAGTTGAAAAGTATTTTCTCAGCCAGGAAGAACAGCCCTTGTCATGTCACAGCAAGGGAGCCCTTAGGAGAGAATAAACAATCAGCTACTGAAGTCCAGGCAGTTCTTGCTGACTCTAGGTGTCTTTCATGACTTCCTAAAACACTGCATGTTAAGCTGCATGAGGAATGGGCTCACGTGCCCTGGGGAAGAAGTGTAAAGTAGTTACTATTTTCAACAGCCATTTTTGCCCACTTCCCTCCTACCGCTATCGAGGTCTGAAGACAGACTAGGAGGTGGAAGGTATTATTCCAGAGATTTCCACGTCCTGAGACTCCACATAGTCATAGAGGATTCCCCTCTAGAATAAGTCAGCAGCACCAGTAGCAGCATCTCCAGCTGCAGGTACAATACACCACTGACCCAAGTCCTTGATGGCTGAAGTTCAGGACCTTGTCATCATTCCCCAGCAGCACCCACTGAATTACATGTACTAAGAACACTCACTACCCTGGTTTTGGGAGAAAGGACTTTATTGTGTTGCAGCCTGTGCAACTCAATCCTTCTTTGCAGCAGCTTTCCTCATGGCTGCCAGGACATTACTGAGTTCCTCCCGCTTCCTCTTGGCCCGAATGTGAGTGCCAACCTGCAGGTAGAGAGCAGAGCCATCAGTCTTTACCCAGCACAGGCTGGGGCTTTTGCAGCTGTCACTGCCGACACACCTCAAAACCAGGCACAATGGTAAAGTTCTGGAAAGACAGACTCGACCTCCAGCCAGGAGGTTGCCATCATGTCTCAGTAGTACCTGGGACACAAAAGGGGCTACTTTCAGCTCATAACCATTACAACTCAAGGAACTCCATCTGAAGTCTCCTAGTTAATGGCACACAACCTCCATCGGTGCTGCTCTCCTCTTCCCCACACCAGACATGCAAACCATGGAAAAACAGCATGACAAGCCTGAATCCCTGAGCTCAGGGCCTTTTTGACAAAGTACCTTTGCATCCATTTCCTGTTCTCCCACCCAACCAAAGGAACATTCTCTCCACTCCATCATATTACACCAGTAACTTCCAAAAGAACTGAAAAAAATGAAGGTAATTAATTTAAAAGCCAAATATTCCTAAGGGAAGGCAGAAAACAGAAGGCTGACATAGTTTCTGCCATCCTTGTTAGCTGATTGACCCACCCGCTTCTTGATGAACTTAAGAGCACGTTTGTCCTTGGACACTTTCAGCAACTCCATTGCACGTCGCTCATAGGGTGCAAAGCCACAGACTTCTCTGATCATGTCTCGCACAAACTTGGTGTGTTTGGTCAGGCGCTGTGGGAAGGGAGGGAAAACGCAGGTTACAAGGCACATACACGCCGGTTGATGCCAAGGGGACTGCGAAGGGCTGTGGCATGCTCTCGGCTAGGCCCCAAAACCAGCCCATGCTGTTGGCATGTCCCAAGGACACCTGATCCCTGGCAGATGCTACGGAGCACGTGAGCTTGGCCAGGTGTGCCAGTCTGTCTTCAGCCTCGGGTCCGGATGTGTCACACACACTGGCACGGACCAGCATTTTTGGAAAAAGCAGGACCATGAGATACCCAGGGTTTGCACTGCAACACACGTCGGACACACCAGCTACACAGAACATTTAATCAGAGTGGATAAAAGGCCCAGATGCATTTATATCTCGTAACAACACACGCAACAATCGGACCTGGATAGCTCCGAGTAGGGAAACTCCGGACAGTTTTGTGGGGATTGCCTTTTGTTACCAAGAGAAGCAGAAAAGGAGAGACTCTAAAAACGACACAGCTTTCACAGCCACCCGCTGCCCTGCCCGGTCGAGCCCACCCGGCCCCGCTCTGCCGAGTCCCGCCCGTCCCGCGGCCACACGGGCAGCGCGCGGGATCTCAGCCCTCCCGTCTCCCCACAGCGAAAGCGCCGAGCCGCAGCCCCGCAGGACGGGGCCGGAGGCGCTGGGCGGCTCCGCGCCGGACACACAAACACAACCGCGCTGCGCACCGGGGGCAGCGGGCCCGTTCGGCCCGCGCGACAGAGGCGGGCCCAGGGCACCGCGCGCCGGCAATCTCATACTCACCCCGCGGCGGCGACACTGCCGGGGCTTGGACACGTTCTTGGTCACCTTGTAGCCCTTGTTAAGGCCCACGGCCATGGGGTAGCGGATGGCCATGGCTGCGGCGCCCGGGCCCGATGGACACGGATGAACACAGACCCACTCAGCCTCACCTGCGCCGCAACGATGGCGCCCCACCGGAAGGCCCCAGCGCGCGCGGGACGCTGGGACGGGGCCGCTTCCGGCGGCGGGCGGGGCCGAGGGCGCCCCCTGGCGGCGCGGCCGGTGTGCTGTGAGGGGCTGGGGGTCACCCTGCGGTGGGGTCATCGTGGGTGTGAGGGGACAGCGGGAACGGGAGGGGTCCGGCAGAACTGCTGGTTCCCCTCAGCTGCGGCCGGGGGGCTCGGGGCACGCGCGTAAGGAGACCCCGCAGAGCCGCCCAGCCCCGCACTCACGGACTTTTTCCCCATAAATTACAACTTTGGTATCGCTTGACCCGGATCTGATAAGGTTTGACAGACAAATCCAAAAGAATAGATCAAACTATTTTGTTGGAATAAAAGATACTGGATTTTCTTACCTCTGAAAGAGAACTGAGGTGAACATGTGCAACTGAACTGTTTTCTGCTTTCAAAGACTCTTTTTAATTTATTGCAATTGAAAATATTGACTTGAAAGTATTAGTTCAAAAATTGAAAATCTTGGCTTTTAAAACAAATTACAGAACTTTACATCCTGCTGTAGAGCTCGTCTTTGCAGGGCTGGTTCCTTTCATCACAGGGCAGCGGTCCCGGCTCACACACCCGGACCCGCTGGACTGTGTCACCCCCTCACGGCACGGATTCCAGCAGTGAGGAGTGTTCGGGGCTTAGACGGTAGGACAGGTCTGACTCGGATGCCTTTCTCCACAGGAGGGCAGAGTGTGAACAGGCGTCCGCAGGGTGGGGGTGGCTGTCCTACACAGGCAGAGGGAACGGCCTTTCTGAAATATTTCCTAATGTTTCTGAAAGTCAACAAAGAAAAATTACAAATGCCAAATTTGTTGTCAATCTGTACCTCTAAAATCAACACGAGTTTGATATGATCTTTGCTACTGAGAACTATCACATGGGACAGCTAAAGGTCTCCCCATCCACAAGCTCTGGGTTCCTCACAGGAGGAGCTGCTGCAGCCCCGGGCTGGAGGTGTCACCTCTCCTGTCACCTTTCCTGCCACTGCCGATGTGCATGGAGCTACCTTAGGGTGCCTGCTCACTCAGTTCTGGGTGTGCTGAAGAAGGGCTCTCCCCTGCTCTGGCTCTGTGACCTCACAGGTACAAATGGCCCAAAAATAAACGCTTGCCTGGAAGAGGAGGAGGTGGAACCCATTGCTTCCCACTGCCTGGTCAGTGAGCACCAACTCACCAGCAGCAGCTGCACGGGGCTCTTCCCTCTCACACCCTGACTGTTGCCACCTTCCCCTCAGGACATCTTTTCCATTCATGCAGAAACCTATGGATCTACAGTTCGCAAACTCCCCTTGGGTTTCTCATCATTTGACCTTTCTATGCTGCACTGGACACCCCTCAAAACTGCCTTTTCCCCAAGACAAGGGTTCTTGCCTCCCATCGTTGCCTGCACAAGTCCCTAATAGAAAATCCAGATTTTCAGTTTCCAGAAGCTTTTGCCCTATTCCAACATTGCTAAATGCCTTCTCCCACATTCCCAGCATTTGCAAATGGTTTGCATGTTTCTGCATCTTTCTTTGGATTCTGCATTATATCTCTTCACTCTTTGCCTTATTACTTTCCTAGAGGCGTTACAAGCAAGATGTTACCAATCAGGTGAGCCCGAGGACAGGGGGGCAGAAAAAAGGTAGGTAAGGTAGAGGAAGCCTTGGGATTGGAGCTGAATCTGAAGCTGGGATGGACTGGTTCTGCTGAGAAGGACATAGAGGGCTCAGTGGACCATAAACAGGCTGAACATCTGCAGTGTGTCCTGGCTGCTGTGGTGATGTCCTGGGCTGCATGGACAGATGCTCCTGGCAGGGGCCAGGAAGGGATTGCTCCCTTTACCTGACACTCATTAGATCACGTCAGTGGTGCTGTGTTCAGGCCTTGCAATGCAAGAAAAACTTTGATAAACTGAAATAAGTTCAGAGGAAAGCCATGAAGGTGTCTGAGGCTTGGAGCATATATCCCATGAGGAGCAGTGAAAGGAAGGAGCCTTTTTCAGCCTGGAGGAGAAGTGAGCTGAGGTAGATGTAAAACAGCCGCCTGAATTTCTGAGTAACCTGTGGAGAACAAATATAAGAGCGATCCATCCCAATGCTGAGCAAGTACAACAGGAGGCCAGACTGACTGAGTGGAGAATTCTGGATCACATTTAAATACAAAAATTAAGAACATGGGGGGTGGAAGCAGCATCAAAACTACCCAAGGGACATTTACAAGCATTGCATGGCCATCAGGAACAGAACTGGAAAAGCCAGAGTTCATCTTGACCTGGCTAAAGACCAAGGAAAGAAGGAAAAGTGCAGCTTCCCCAGCTGCTCCAGGTTTATGAAGAGAGCCTGTTGAAGATTAGGATTGTGCTTTTTTTTTTTTCTTTTTCTCTCAGGGATTTTTCTCCCATCTGTTGGTAAGAGACAATAACAAACAATTCTGAAGAGACAAAAGTGGCCAAGGTGGGGAGAAGAGTGCAGCTGCACTCTCGTAGCTGAGGGGGCTTTCTTTTGGAAGGGCAGAGATACTACGAGATTTTGGTTGGCGGATGAGGGGCTGGTCTCGGCTCCCCTCTCTTCCCCTCTTGGGATCAGAGGGAACAGTCGAACTGCTCCTATTGCTGCCACTGCAGAGTCCAGCCCGTTACTGTTTTCTCCTACTGTAAGTGAGGCTTTTGCTCATATGAGCAGCCGTTGAACTGGGACCTTATCAAACCCTACCTCACTGGAAAGTACCCTCACCATCTACGGGGGTGCCTCAGGGGAAAACCCAGGACTCCAAGCCCTCGCCCCCTCCAAGGGAGCCTCTCCCTGCCGTGTTCGGGAGCCTGGCTGCCGCTGCCCAGTCCCACCACTGCCCAGTCCCACTGCTGCGCTTCCCTCCCACTGCTCTGGGTGTTTCGCTACACTGTAACCCCGCACCACCTGCCTGCCGGGACACCCCACAGCTCCTGCTACAGCTGCGGAGTTTCTGATACATTTCGTTTGCCACTCCGGGGTCTGCTCGTCCCTGCCGTTCCAGCTGCCACTCCGAGGTTCCTGCTGCAGCCCGTTTCACCAGCCAGCCCGCCCGCCATGACCAGTGAGGGAGACGTGACCGAGCTCGCGCCACAGCGCCCCCTGCAGGCGCGGGGGAATCACCGCACCCTGCCCGGCCGGGAGCCACCAGCGCCCCTGCCGGCTGTGACCGGAACTGCACCAAAGGGGAAGGTGCCGGTAGCCGAGAGAGGCTGGCACTGGGTTTCTGTTCTGTTTGTTGTTGCTGCCGGTGCTGTTTCTTTGCCTTGTTATACATATATGTATACTAGTAAAGAACTCTTACTCCTTTCCCCATATCTTTGCCTGAAAGCCCCTTAATTTCAAAGTTACAATAATTTGGAGGGAAGGGGCTCACATTTTCTGTTCTAAGGGAGGTTCCTGCCTTCCTTGGCAGGCACCTGTCTTTCAAACCAAGACAAGACCTTTCTCTGTCACAAGACAGATTAGTTTGTTTTAGTGTCCTTCCTATTTTCCAAGTACAGGATCAGCACAACCTATGGTCCGCCTGACAGGCACAGGATGCACAGCTGAATGGTGGTGCCTGGGACCCCATTTTCTTCTGAACCTGAAGCTCATCCTGCTCACTGCAGAGGTATGCATTCTTAAGGCAGGCAGACACACCACGTACAAACTGATTTCCGCCTGTCCGTTTGACTGCATTCCTCTTTCAGCCAGCCCTTCATGACATCCTGGCCAAAAAGCCACACACCTTCCGAGATCCACCACCTGCAGCTATGGAAAGGCAGACCTCCCTTCCCTCCTGCTAGGGAAGCCAGAATTCCCAGAGAGTCACTGTGAAGCCTGTACCCACCAACAAGCTGTTGTGTAACACTGGATGAAAGATGCTCTCACAGGATGTGCTCCCATAGCTGACATAGTAGGGGAAGCCCTTTACCCATTGATTCCAAGTATTAACTGAATCATCTCCCCAGAAGGGAGGAGGACAGGCAGGACAGTAGCCTGATGCTGTTCAGCAGTGCTCTGCCTTCCTGTCTTACCCTTTCTTGGCCAAGGCCTTGCAAGATGCAGGTATTTGCATTTGCCAAGATCCAGATGTGGTTTTCTGCTAGATGTCTTCCAGCAGGCAGCATGGGTCACCCTGTAAGCCAGCAGCCCCAAGGAGGCTGGTAGGGGCTGGTCATAGGGAAGGCAGGCAGGAGACAGGCTCAGCCTCATGTGTAAATCCAGTCTACCTTAAATTTAGAGGCTACTGTCTTATGTTAATTAACAAACTATGCATAGCAACCAATGTGAAAGGACTTCAGCACCATTCCCATAGGTAGCCAGAGGCTTTCCCTTTGAGCTGAGATAGTGTTGCTCTCAATGTCTGGTTTCTTCTGGAAGTGCCCCTTCCCCAGTGCATCCCGGCTGTCCCACTTCAGGCCTCTGGACCTCAAACAGCTGAAAGCCCCACTCACTTCTGCAAGGCTCAGCGCTGAGTGGTTCTGCCCTGTGCTTGACATGTCCATGCAGGGTATTTCCCCAAGTGGTGGAGCCTCTCTTCCAGGAAATAAGTACTTACAACAGCAGCCAGCAAAAAATCTCTGCATGGGGTTCATCATACACAGTATTTCTGAAACTGTGGCCCTCTTGGTCAGGGATGGAAATAATCCCATGCACCATGACAGAACATGGCTGTGAAAAGAGGATGTGGGGACGACAGAAATGATAACATCTCTCTTTACCAGCTAAGAAGTGGCTGTGGCTGTGAGACACAAAGCCTGTGATGATGAGCAAGGCCTCTCTCATGGGCACGGAGTTCTGCGTTGGCCCTGCTTGGGTGCTTGATGGTAGTTGCCACCAATGCCCCACTGTGCTCTTTCATCATCCTGTTTTGGGCAGGAGAGAGCTGGACAAGGATCTGTTCAGCCTCTTCAGGGTGAGATGACAGAGGTAGAGGAGTCCCTGGTGTGTAATAGAACCATCCAGGGAGCAATTGGAGCCAAACTGAGGCTTCTTTGCTTAAACTCCTTGGTAGGGAAGTAAAGGTGATGGCAGAGTCCTCACTACTACCTCTTTTGATAAAAACAGCCCTCTCCCACTGGAATGATCCTGCTGCCTTTGGATGCTGTCTTCTCCCACACAGTGTTTGCTGCAGCATGGGGAGCTGCTGCAGCGATCTCAGCTCAGCCAGGCCAGCCTCCAGCTGCCTTGTGCCATGTGGCTACTATGTTCCTCATTGGCTCTCTGAGTTTTAAAGCCCTGCTTTGAGACAATCAGAGACTTAACTACTGTCTTTGGTGGTGGTTTATTAGTTAGGTTCAAGCACATTTTTAACAAAACACTGCTCTGCATGTCACATCACATCACAGGACAGTTTTCACATTGGTCCTTGGGTCTTCCAGGTGAAATAGTTTGAACCTGACTTTAAAGAAAATGCCGCTGTTAGTAAGTAAACCGAGGTCCAGACAATGGTCCCCAGAAGTATTTGATAACTTGCAAGACTTCTCAGCCAGATCAGAAACCAACAGCCTCTACCACCAAAAACAGGAGAAGGAACAGCAGGCTAAATCCTTCTCCTACATCACCCCACAAGCAAGGGCATCAGCAGCTCTGTTCAAGCCATGGTCTCCCTTCTGGAGCAGCACATGTGCATGGACACAGACACACACAGAGGAGCCATGAAATTGCCCTCCTGTGAGGAGGAGAAAGGCAGCTGCCCCTGCAGCAGCTCCCTGGTCACCACATACAACACCCATGAACAGGGAAGGCTGCCTGTATTTCTGATGTTCTGTTTTGTGCAAGGACTTCTTTTATAGCATATGCACATTGCTAAAGCTGTCACCCATGTTGCCACAGACAGCAACTGTTCCCAAATCCAGCTGCTCTAGGAAAAACTGCAAAACAGCCCTTGCCTGTGCCTTGGAGCCTCTGCTGAATTATGGTTTCTGACCACCTGACCAGTCCAACTGCTTGCTCTGCCTGAGCAGAAGAACCATCTGCAGCTGCCAGTTCAGGCAGGCTGCTCCGGTCTGCTGAAGGAAAGGATTTAACCTTTCTGGGGCTTCACTGGGCCTTACAACACTGATTTTACAGCCTGAGCTAATAGCCTCACCTCTGCTGCCACGCAATGGAATTCCTTAATTTTATATCCACTTCTGCAATTATAGATGCCTTAGCTTTGGTCTTCCAAGCTGCTCATCACTTCCAAGTGAAAAGTATATCCTTGGGTAAACGACCTTTATTTTTGTCATTGGGAAGCCAATGGCCTGCCTTCTCTTAGAGACCCACACAAAAGGGGTTTTTCCTACAGCCACTGTACAGGGGGTCTTACACTGCTGTTCCCCTGGGCCACTGCATGGTGGGACCATGGTGACACTGACCTTTCCTCCTTGCTGGTCTTGCTGGGGGTGGAAAGGTTTCACCCTTATCAGGTGGGAAAGGCCATTTACAGACCCACAGATTTCCCTTGGAAGTAGTCACTTTGGACAAATGCAAGTTCCATTTGTATTCCTGCTGCCTTTTACCAGGTGGCTAGTGCTTTGCAGTGGCCGGATGCCACGTAGCTAGGAATGGCTTCTGTGGGGATGAGCCCATGCCTCAGTCCCTTGGTGGGCCAGCTGAAAGTCACTGCTGTCAAGGGGGAGCAGGCTGGATGGTGTGGGGGGAGCAGCAAGGGGGCACTGCCCCTTTGGGCAGTGCCAGGAGGCTGGATGAACTCTGCCCAACTGTAACTCTGTGCTGGTGGGGTCCTGGGCTGTCCAGCCATAAAGAGCTTCCAGAGAGAGGCAGGAGCACAAAGTGGCATCTCAGTGGAGCCTGTGAGGACCTCAGGTTTCAGATAGAGATTTGAAGCTGGCCTTCATTTCTAGCTCAGTGTGTTCTTGGCCCCCCACGCCTCTCCCTGACCCGGGCATGGTGCTCTGGACCCAGGCAGGAGCGCTCCTCCAGGCCCAGCATGCAGCTCTTTGCTGTGCAGGAACAGGGCACAGGAGAAGGGGTTGCCAGCACGAGCCTGTGGGGAACCTGACTGTGAAGGGGAGTTTGGAGGGGAAGGTGGGTTGAGGTGCTCAGTCTGTGGCATGGACAAGAGACACGGGCAGCAGTCACAGCCAGTGAAAGGGGCAACTGCTGCAAACTGCTGTGCCCTGTGCAGGAGGACCTATGTAGGTGCTGCAGAGGAAGGAGGCATGTCTGCAGAGGCAGAGTGCCTGTGTGAAGGATCCTCCACCATTCTGGCACAAGCTTCCCTGCAGCCCTGAGGTGACCTGGGCTCATTTACCTGAGCAGCCCCAGATGCTTTTTGTAAGAGAAGCTGTCTGGACACTGTCTGCTCAGACTGAGTCCCACTGAGGAATGGCACATCTCTTACCCACCCCAAGAGGGCTTTGAGTGGCCACGGTGGAGGCGAGAAGAGCTCCTCTTCAATCTCCAGTGACACCATTCCAGAGGAGCAGCTGTGTGTGAGCTGGCTCTCAGCTGTGCTGTTTGCTTGCACCATATGCCACCAAGCAGCTACAAAGCAGTTTTTCATGACTGATCTCATGACACAACATGGTTAGCAAAGGCTTAGAACTCTAATATTTCTTGCTCCTTGTTTGCATGGATAGATTACCTGCCCACTCTTTATCCTTGCAGGCTAGGGGCATCTGCAGAGTCTGAGGCATACCTGTGACCTCCTGCAGGGCAGGGAGCAACTACTGGGCACTGAGGTCCTCAAGCCAGAGGATGTCAGAAAAGCAGCAAGAATGATGCAAAGGTTGAGGAAGATGGGGGAACTGCAAAGGGGAGGTCCTTCCTAGAGTGAATTCGTTTAGAAGAAGACTCACCAACAGGCCAGCGATTGCCGGGACAACCCCGCAAGGCTATTTCCTGGGAAGACGAGAGTAATGAGAGTATCTGCCTTCCAAGGAGGTGTGTCGCCCTGGTTTTTCTACTGTTCTGTGTTTTTACTTTTGTAGTAGAAGTTCTCATGCATTTTCTATAAACATAGCTCTTGTTTTTCTAACCGGCATAGAATGTTTTCTGAACTTCTGGATTGTTGTTCATTCCTTTCTCCAAGGCGGAGAAAGATGATAGACTATGTTCCTATCCTGTAAAATTACAGAGGTGTTAACCTCATCTACCAATGTGTGGTTGTTTTAAGAGAGGTATAAAAAGGTGAGAATAAAGGTGGGCAGGGTCCTTCGCTCTGCCCAGTGGTCCTGACCTGCTGTTTGAATCTGCGTGTTCGTGTCCAACACTGCGACATCTGGTGGCCCGTACGGGGAGTCTGCAGGTTTGGGTAAAACACAGAACAGTAGAAAAACCAGGGCGACAGAGGTGTTGATCCTTCCTTGTATATATCCCAACAGCAGAGTCCTGCAGAAAGCAAATGTTGCTATTTCTTCTACATGAGAAGGTATTTTTGACAAGAACAAACAGGAAAATTGGTCATGAATTGGTTGGCATTGCCAGGGTGCTGCCTGTCTTTGACACCAAAGGAGAAATGTGCAGGGTGAGAAGGAGAAAACTAAATGAAAAGTAAACAAAATTCAAGAGATTTGTGTAACAACAGAGCAAAAGTAAAGGGCTCAGTAGTCACAGTGCCCATGGGTGGCCCACAGAAGTGTGGATTCTTCACACAGAATTTTCTCCTTGTAGGAGTCCTAGTCATGAAGCCAAAGATATCCTGAGGCTGGCTGAGCACCTCTAGGCACCTGAGGTGCCCAGGCACTACACTGGAAGGACTCCCAGCTCCTTGCCAGATGTAGGGTGGAGGTATTCTCCCCATTGGCCTCAGGCCAGTCCTCCAGACCATGCCACTGGGTGAGATGGCCACTGAACCAGAACAGCCAGTGATGTACCATCCAAACATATTTGCATAGCAGGGGTAGAGAGGGTAAATAGTGATTTATGTTCTGCAAACTTGATAGGCTTGAGCAGATCTGAGCTTCTGCTACTCCAGACCAGTTCAGACCAGCACAATACTGGCACAGAAGAGAGGATGCACACTTCTAGCCATTGGCACTCTGACTCCTGCAAGTGGAGACTCATCTACACAATGTCCACCATGCATCATTGACCTAACTCTATATTGCTTTTTAAGTTAAATCATCAGTATAAGTTGCCAATGGCCTCACTGACCATGTAACCTCAAACTGATCTCTGTGCCTTCCTCCATTCTGAGGCCATTTAAGTGTCTGCAGTTTCCTAGTACTCGCTGGCTTCCCACTCCGAACGTGTTATAAAAAAGCAAACTCAATCGACAGCTGCATCATGGTTTATCAACTCCTTCCTTATTACCCAGCAAATACCAGATTAATCTCACTATTTAAAGCTGAGTCTCACACATCAGACAGGTGTTTTTAGGTAGACCATTCTCCAAGACAAATACCAAATGGGTTCTAGACCTCAAGCAGGCCTTAAGGATATGGCCACATGTGCCATGGGGGTTGCACACACCTGCACTGGTCTGGGGATCATCTCTGTTAGTGGTGTGAGTAAATCCCCAGAGACAGATGATGCTCTGAATCATTTATGATGGGAGTATCACAGATCTGTCCACACTGCTGGGAGAGACAGAGGTGGACACCGTGCCTGTAAACTGGGGCAATATTTCCTGATATATTGAGGGAGAACTGGCCTGGCCTCCTTGGCATACAGGAAGGACTATCAGTGAATCCATGCCACTTGTTAGTTCTCTACAGTTTGGGAAGCTCAGCACTTTGAACTCAAAGGTTATTTTTCTGGATTCCATGGGGTTATACCTTTTGCACTTGAAGAAGCTCAGAGGTTCAGTCAGAGCAGGCCCAGCCTTAAATGCCTGCACTTGGGCAGATTACCCACCGAGCGAGGACATCCATCCCGCTCCTGAGCAATGGCCCTGATCTTTCCAGGGCACAGTTTTCTGCATGCCAGCCTGTCACACTACACTACATAGGGCCATGCTGAAGCTGATTTTTATTGGACATTCAAGATTTTTGCAGACTGTGTAAAACAAATTAAATCCTACAAATCTATGCTATTCTCATACCCAGAACTGGGGTTTAGAAGTGCAGAGGAAGCCTGCAAATATTGCCATCAAACAAGAGCTTTTCCTCATTTGCTGTAGCTCCTGCCCATTTACTCCATCCAAGCAAATCTCTTTCATGGCTGCCCAAAACACCTGATTCTTGCACCTGCCCACCCACATGCATTCTCAGTGTGATGGTGGTAAAGAAAGAAGTGATGTGATGCTGCTGGCCTTCCAAATTCAGTACAGACCACAGGCTGCAGGAGAGTGGGGTAGGGCAGGGTCTGTCCTGACTGTACCAAACTCAAGACAGCAAATGGCTTCCTGTTGTAGGTTCATGTTTAGCTGGGGCTGTTCAAGGACATGCAGCTCCAATGCCAGTGTTAACTGAGGCAGTGCTCCAGCACTTCACTGTTGTCCCCAGCTGTGGACTGGAAAAACATTTTCCAATGAGACAAATGTATTGACAGCCCCTAAAGGGGCTCCAAGAGAGCTGGAAGGGACTTTGGACAAGGGCGTGGACAAGGGGGAATGGCTTCCCACTGCCAGAGAGCAGGGTTAGATGGAATATTGGGAAGGAATTCTTTCCTGTGAGGGTGGTGAGGCCCTGGCACAGGTTGTCCAGAGAAGCTGTGGCTGCCCCATCCCTGGAAGTGTCCAAGGCCAGGTTGGACAGGGCTTGGAGCAACCTGTGGAAGGTAGAAGGTGTCCCTGCCCATAGCAGGCAGTTGGAATAAGATGAGCTTTAAGGTCCCTTCCAACCTAAGCCCAAATCAATCTGTGGTTCTATTATTCTGTGACCTGAAAGCCAGGTTCAAAGAGCTACTCCATGAAACTCAAGACATACAGACATTAACTGAATAAGCTTCATGGTTATCTTACGTTTGTTGCAAGATTATTATAAAGCTTAAGTAATTATCCTTTGTGAAATACTTTGAGATCTTGGGTGGAGCACACGTTGGAGTTGCAGAAAACATTCCTTTCATCTCCTTGATTAATCATGTAATATGTCCAAGAGAGACTGATCCCATGCACATACCTCATTATCTGCCTAGGCCTGTCTTCTTCCTTCTCACATACGTTTACTCTGTAAACTTTACCTCTGACAGAAGCCCTGGCTTAAGGAATCAGTACTCCCAAGTGCATGTAGCATGTTACAGTGCATGATGGGATAAGCAGATAATTCTCTTCAAAGGGGAGCCGAAGGTTTCTACTTTGACCTTTCTACACTAAAAACTGAACTCCCAACACACTGGGAGCTGGTTTGTTTGTTTAATAGCACAAGACTGAAATATTTCTCTCCAGTGAGACCATGACAAAGGCTGAGCCAGCCTGGCCAGACATGAGGAACAGAACCGGTTACTGCAGCTGCTGGAGGAAAATATGTAAATAACTCTATGGTGATGGGCACCCAGCCAGCTGCAGTTGGGCTGTGGATTTGAAAACTAAGCGCCAAATGGTTGTTTTGAAAAAAAACCCTGGGTTTGTTTTCATTAGCATGGAGATCAGTGCCAGGCTTTATATATTAATAGTGCAGGGGTGTGAGCATTGCGTGCGCCCCTCCCACAGCTCCACCGGCGTAGCAATGATTTAAGTGATTCTTGGAGCAGAGCTGGGATTGCTCCTGGCTGATAACATGAGCTTTGTGAACTCAGAGGAACTGCATTCAGAGCCAGTCCCCACCCTCCTTCACTGCGCTCTCCAAACTGCCAAATGACTAAACGATGAGGGGCTTGCATGTGAAATGAGGTAAGCTGAACTCCACGGGGTGCTGAGAACTGGGGCTACCTTGGCGGGCTGCAGAGGACATTTTTATCTTTGGATCCCTGAAAGTGTAACTAGAATAAAATCCAGCTCTGTATGTGAAAGGCAAAACTCACAGTGTTAGAGATTACTGGCCCAGTATTTCATTAAAAGTGATGTGAATAATCCCTTCCTTGATCTTAGAGTAATGATGCTATTTATCTCTTTAAACAGCAGCTGGTCTGCACAGGCACACCCACGGTTCTGGCTCCAAAGGCTGCCACAGTCTGACTGGAAGGAAGCAGTGGTATTTTTCCTACCTGGCCAGCTCATCTGTTTTCAGTGGTGCTTTCATGGTATTCAACTGCCAAGAAATCTGTTTTCCTATTAGTTTGGAAGAATTCCTGAGTCCTGGGGAGCCAGTGGGCACGAGACACAGTAGGTGATGCTAACCTGAAGGCTGAGGTATCCCACCATACACCTCCTCCTGCGCCTGGGGAAGACTCTGAACGAGCTGTACTGCAGGAACCCTCTCTGTGGCTCCTGTGTCATAGATGGGCCTCTTTTTAGCATGTGCTACTACAAGCAAATCACTGTAGAAGAATCACAAAGTGGAATTGTGGAAAGTTGGGGAGCCCTGAGCACTGACTACTCAGCATCTTCTTTTACCCCTTTTCTGTTGAGATGTGGGGAAATATGAAGTGTTTTTTGAATTAAATTCTCATTTCTTTCCGATCACATGAGACCAGGATCTCGTTCCGGTACAAGAATCTAAAGGGCCACACTTAAAAGTTACTTAAAAGTTACTTGCCTTCCTGCCACAAAAGAGTGAACAATTCCAAGCACAGTCCAAACTTTGTTAACACTTCCCCCAGCGTGATACAGCTTGAATTCTGCCTCAGTAAGGAGGTAAATGCTGTAGCAAAAGAGTATTATTGTTCAAAACTCCTGTCAAACATTAGATGCTGGATTCAGAAATAAATATACCCTCTACACATTACAGTGTGATGTCTTGTCTTGAAAAAAACCTTTGTCCTACAGACAGTCTGCTGTCTGTTTGCTTTAACCCCACGATTTTGCACCATATTCCTCTTTGCTCTTTTTTACATCTCAGCAAACTTTCTCATAGTGGATGAGGAAGGTTTCATCCATGACTCATGGTGTACCATTCATTTTCTTTACTTGCTTTAGTGCTTTCTGTCCTGACACTGCTGGAAGCAATTTTATTCAATGAAAAATGAAATTCAGGAGCAGAACTCTGTGGTGAGGTATGAATGCTTCTTCCAGACTTTGAGTCATTGCTAGCAATTATTTGAGCACTAATATTGAGGCCAGATTGAATTTGGACTGATAGGAAAATGTTATGTGATATATGTTCAATCCTTACTCCTTCCTGAAATTAATGACCATATCTGAGACAATCAATGAAACATTGTCTGTCTGTTCGAGCAAGGTGAAGAACATGAGGCAGAGGTGGAGTTAGGTGACTACAGAAAATATAGAAATAATTCTATTAAAGACATACAAATAAAAGAGTGTAAAATGAGAAAGGGGAGAGCATGGCAGCAGCTGCTGAGAAACCAAAGCACTTAAAAAATAGCAGTGGAAATCCTGTATCTCCAGATTTATAAAAATGTCAGAGTCATTATGAAATCTCAGATAGCATCAGAAAACTTGTTAGACTCAAATGTACAGGAAACTGGTCAACGAATGAGAAGGTGCTCTGCATCAAAGGATACACAAGGTTTTCCTTTATTACATACTGGAAGCAATTCCTTCATTTACCTGGTGGGAAAAGCACTACAGAGCTAAACAGAGCCTGTTCCTACTGTCTGTGTCTGACATCCCAAAAATTTATTCTTATCCTACACGGACAGTCAGATATGTTGCAAGTGCCTTTGAGCTAGAGCTTCAATACCGAGCCCAGGGCTCTTCCAAGTTCCTGACTTTGTATCAGGGTGGGACCTGTACCTGCAGCAGCTTCCTCCTCTGCTCCACTTTCCACAAAGGGAAAACCTGGGAGAGTGGGCAAGGCAGGAGATTCAGTGTACTCTGAACAGGTTCCCAATCTGAATGCCCAGGAATGCAGCCCTAGAGATTGCCATAATCCTCTGTTTTCCAAGCCAGGTAAGGCTGACACATCCCTATATTGTCCCTTTGTCAAACACGAAATTATTTTGTCTTGGGATAACAAATCCATTCTACCTGCTCAAAACAGAAGGAGTTTATTGTAAAATTGTTTTGGGTAGCAAAGACCTGTCAAAGTCTCTAATGAAAAACTAACTGCTAAATATTAAGAGATGAATAACCGTATTGACCCTAGTTTGATACTAAATCCCTATCATAGGAGGGATCCAAGAGGACCAGTATTTGAACAGATGCCAATACCACAACTGAAACATGCATTGCACTCCCTGGAAAACACAACTGGTGAATGGGCATTCAGCTTGTGCACTTCCCTTTCTTCCTTGATGCTTCCTCTCCCCATCTCACCGCCAAACCATTCTCTTTGTTTTAGAAGAGATAGGAAAAGTGAACATACATATTCTGTTAAACAAGGGGAGATTGGTGTCAGGGATAAAAGTGTGCAAGTGTCCGGGTTACTGCTAAAGAAAAGGACTTTCTAAAAAATGTAGAAAATATCAGGCATTATTATTGATGCATATTTCAGGAAGTATATTTTGAAAAAAAAAAAATGTTACTGCAATACAACTGATAGCAGCACTATGAAAATACCCAGTAACACTGGAAGGCAAAAAAACCAAACCAAAACAAAAAACAACCAAACCCCAAAGCACACAAACTCTTGAAACATTCCATTTCTAAGCCATTATCTAAAAATTCTGAGGGCTAAACTTCATGAACAAAGGGGATTTACATCTGGTTTACATTATCAGTGAAAATTAGGCAAAAAGCTTAAAAGAATTTCAAAAATATGACAGATGCACAGATTATCACATCAAATCACAAGAGAAGACATGAGAACACAAAAATGTTTATACAGAGGCTTTCAGCATTCCTAAAATATTTTTTCCTGTCTTAACACAACCAGAATTTATAGCTGGTCTTCCACGAATTTGCTAGTGTTGGAAACTGCATGTTAAAGAGAGAAAAAATTCACTCTAAGCGCACGGCTTGATGATCAGGGATATTTTTTGGGTTTGCTCCGGGGAAGACAGTGCCGTTAGAAACGACACGGACTGCGCGGGGCAGTAGCCTGGGGCAGGACAAGGGGCTGGGACTGGGGCTGGAGCCGGTCCAGCAGCAGTTAGGTTACAGTTTGCAGACAGGCGCCAAAATTCAAAACACGCATTGCACCGTACTGCAACTCCCAAGTGTGGCTGGAACAAAGAGCAGGAGGCGGATGGGGCAGGATCCGACCTCCCTGCCAGCAGCGACCACAGCACCCTGGGATTTGTAGTCTCTTCTCTCTGTTTCCTTTTCCAGATTCGGTCAGAAAGCTGAGGTTCACACTAAATCGCACATCATATAATCAAATCTCACTGGCAGCGCCCTGCCGGCAGTGACCCTCATGTAGGGAAGTTGTGCCTGTCAGAAAGCGCACGGGGAATGATCTTGCTTCCATTTTACCTCTCACTCATAAACGCCCTCCGCAGAACCCACTGATACCCACAGCTCTGCAGGCGGGTGTGGAAATTCCCGCCCTTGGCTGTCGGTAGGAGATGGAGGTGAAGGGGCATTCGGTGCTGTCCCAGGAGAGGTGATGCCTAAACAGGTGAGACAGGCACTCTGCTGTCTCAGAGCAGCCAGGACAAATCCTGTTCTATCAGATGCACATTTTGAGACAAATGCATTCAGGTGAAAACCTGTGATTTACACAGTGATTGCAAGAGAGACTTACAACTATTTGCTCACATGGATATTGAGCATCCAGAATTCCTGGGTTTATTCCAAGGTTTTCCAGATTGAGGTGTACTTGATATTAGGATTTCACGTGAAGATCGTTTTAGTTCTATTTTGAGGCCAAACACCTACTTTTTCATCCTGGGTCCTTAAGTTTTCACATCGTGTGCTGTATTTTCTTGCCATCTTTCTTGTTTCTCTATCTAGACCTGTACTCCCACCTTTGCATAATGCTCTTGCTACTTTTTCTCTTTGCTCTTCATACAGATGACAGACTTTTGAGTCTGTTTTATCGACTTCTCCTTTTTCTCAGCCTTCCCTTGTAGCTGAAAGGCACAAGGCCGGGAACAGCTTTGGGAATGGTAATCCAGTTTATACTAGTTAAATGTGCAAGAACTGACAGAATTTGGGGTCTTTGGGAAAAATACTACTCCAAAAATTTAGGAAGAGAAAACTTCTCAGTGGATTTTAGTTTGTACAGTTTGACTACATAGCCAAAAAACATCACTCTTTAGGCACTCCTGAGAACATCAGCATTGGGAGCGTCCAATTCATGTTTTCTCCATTTCAGCACAGAGCTGGACCCTGGCCTGTGCAGAGCTGACAGCAAAGCACGGCAAAATCACACAGCCCACAGGGGCCCGCTGTGGGCTGTGGACAATGTTTTAGGGAACTACAGTGAAAACAGACAAATACACCCTGTCAGGGAACCCGTCACCCCACAGGCCTGAGCCCCGTGGGGGGACCCGGGCTGGTGCTCCACCAGGAACAGAAGCAGATGAGGGTCAGTCCTGTCGGTCGCTCCGGTCCCTTCTGCTGTTGCCACCAAAACCTCTTCGCCTCAAAACCGGCCCCGCGCTCACTTCTGTCCTTGACGCGCGGCCCGAGCCGCACCCCCGGTCCCTGACCGGGCGCGAAATGGCGGGTGCCGCTGAGGCCCGCGGCCATCTTGGCGCCGGAACTGCATGTCCCAGGCGACGCCGCGGCGGGAGGGGCCGCCTGCCCGCCATCTTAGCGCTCCCTCCCCCTGGTGCGGCGGGATTGAATGAGTCGGTAGCCGCCCGCCCGCCAGCCCAGCGCCATGTCAGGCACTCCGAGCCGCGGTACCCCCGGCGGGACCCCGCTGTCGCCGACCCGCATCTCCCGGCTGCAGGAGAAGGAGGAGCTGCGGCAGCTTAATGACCGCCTGGCCGTTTACATTGACCGTGTGCGGGCGCTGGAGCTGGAGAACGACCGGCTGCTGCTGAAGATCTCGGAGAAGGAGGAGGTCACCACCCGGGAGGTACGGCCGGAGTAGGGGGCGAGCAGCGACGGCCCGTGGGGCCCCCCCCCCCCCCCCC
>VZTE01000277.1:198315-210105 GCA_013397775.1 Eulacestoma nigropectus
CCCGGCCAGTTCCCGCCCGTTCCCTGCGGGGCGCGCTGTGGCGGCTCCGTGTGGCCGCCGCGCCAAGCGCATCCCACCGGGCGGGGAGCGGGGGCTGTGCAGACTCAGCGCGTACCCGCGCGGCCCCTTGGGGCTAACGGGACTCTCTGGCCGCGGTGTCGGGCTGAGAGGCCACTGGCGACACATTCAAGGCGGCTCAGGCCGGGATTCGGCACTGGCAGGAGCCCGTGCCGGTGGCGGGAGCGGGGCGGACGCTGCGTTGCGGACGATGTTGGCGGCTCCCGGGCCGGCTAGGCTGCAGCGTGGAGCCGCCGTGCGTCCCTTGGCCGCGGGCGGAGCTCGGCCGGGGCCGCGGGCGGTCCGAGCCCTCCGATGCCCCGCGCCCACAGCACACGTGTACCCTGGTACCGGGGTTTGGTGTCCCCTGCGGCCTCTGTCTTGACGGCTGATGCGATGGGATGGAAGGTTTGAAAGGGTTTAGACTGACTTTGCCTCTCACCGTAGGAAATCTTTTACAGACCCCATAAATACTCGGAATCAAATCCTAGTAAACGACTCTGATTTGTTTCCTGCAATCTTGGAAGCAAAACTGGGTAATTCTTTTTCCTAAACCTTGCTTTTCCCTCTTTTGTGGTGTCTGCTTCCCCCACGACTCTCCTTCCCTTATGGCGGAAGGATGTAGTCGGTGACACACGGGGCACAGTCCTGTCCTGTGCAAGCCCAGACCCCCTCAGGAAGGTGCGGTGTCCCCATCACTGAGGGGGTGTCAAACTGCTGTGGAAAGCCTATCAATAAACATCCTGGACTGTAACTTCTAGGATGTGGTGGGTTGCTGTGCCACTGTGTAGCTTTTAAATTGTTTTTTTCTTTTTCCTTTTTCACCCTTAAGATGCTGATTTGATGATGCTTGGGCTGGTGGGAGGAAGGTTTGATTTAATTTAGTTTAAGTAGAGCAGATATGATAATGTCTTATCTGGGGAGCGGTTGGAGTAGTACATGCAATCAGTGCATGTGTGCCCAAAACCGAAGTACCTTTAAAATCCCTTTGTATCACTTAATGATATATTGTAACTTCCAAGCTTTGAAAATCACTAGATATTTCTAAGTATGAAACATCGCTTGCCGTGTGAAATCATGCTATAAACAAAATAACCACATCTAATTTAGGGAACTTCTAAGCTGTAGATAGCTGGAGGCTAGAAGGAGTATCCCTTTGAAATGCAAGAAGCAGAATGTAATTCTATTGACAGCACACATGTAGCAAGAGTAAGAGGACAAGCAGACAACGTAGGTATAATCTCATTAGACTTTTAACGTGAACATAAACCAGCTCCTAACAGCAGTTCTGTGTGTTAGCGATTCCCAAAAGTATTCTGATGCAGTAATTGGAAAATCAACTTGAGAATTTTGTTAGGAAACGTTTGGTTTCTTTGCCCTTGAGCTTTCCTTCTCAGGTTTTTTCATCCAGACTTCAAAAAGGTCTTAATCCTTAGACACATTATAACAAACTTTGTCAGGATTCATCAAGCTCTTCTTTGACACTGATGCTTTGGCTTGTCTCTGGACCACCTTTGTTAAATACTTTCCCTATCCCTTTAGGAAGGTCTGTTTATTCTTTGCATATATCCACAAAAGGAAACTGTAGTTTTATTGTTTTGGTGCTGGATAGTGGACATTGGTTTAAGACTGTGGAAGCAGTAAAACTTCACTTAGCTGTCAGATTTTGGTTTTATTTGAATGGGAGAATCCTGTTCTTTCACTTTTGGGGCCAACCTAGTAAACTGGATTTTCTGCTGACAATTCAGTTTTCTTATTAACCGTTGGAATTTGCATTCATAAAATGATTAGGCTTAGTGTGAAATAAGATATTAATTAAAAATAAACCCTCCAAATCCCACAACTCCCCCCAACAAACCCCAAAGCAGCTCTAACTTCTGTGTAGAAGCACAGTTGAACATAGTCCAGTGAAATTCGCATACTGTTCTCTCTACATTATTATATCTTTATATATGTAAGTGTCTAAGCTCTACATGTTTATAGGAGACTATTTTCTTTTTCCACAATGTTCAAGATGAAAATTCCCATTGGTTGTCCTCAACTGTGTGTAAATTTGCGTGTCATCTTATTTATTATTTATAAAAGCTGACTGAATATTCTATTATTTTTGGCTCATCTTTGGTAATGGCAGAAAACATCGTCTGCCACTGTGGTAGGTGCTATCATGCATGTTGTGGGAAGCAGGCAGGAGGGGCTGCTCACCAGTGGGCTCTTGGTTACTACCTGAGACTTTTGCCTAGAGAGCAGATGATGGAGTCCATGATCAAAGAGGAATTTCTCAAGGTTAAGGATAGCTATAGCAAGCAGTAAACAGAACCATGGTGTCATGAGAGAGATGTTTGTCCTTTGCTTGTCACTCCAGTATCTCACAGGCACCATACCTGAGCTGGGTGAGACCGTTATTGACTGACATGACATGTCCTGAGTAATGGGTGACCCGTTCCTAACACTCCCTGCCCCCACCCTGCATGCATGAGAACAGTTTTGATCTGTGCTTAAAGCTCTGGTTTAGGGTAGTGTCTTCTAGATGAGAGAAGGTCTACTGATGCTGCTCAGGCAAGGACTGTAGTCACTGTTCTGCCAGAGATTCTTTAATCATCAGCTGATCAGGATGTTCTTTTTCCTTGTTGTTTCAATCACCAATTTGAACAAGATTGCAGAAAGCAGCCGTTTGCTGTTCTGTGTGGCAATCTCAGCATGGCCTTTGAACAATATCATTCCTTTTCTTTTTGATGAACACAGGGCTGCCATCTCTTAGCAGAGAAAAGAAGCTTTGCAGTTGATTCATCTTTAGTTCTTTATCAATTATAGCCTTTTTCCTACCCTGTCCAATGCTGCTTTACCTTTACTTGTATGCAGTAGGCACCTAGACAAATAAAAAGTGTATACAGTAAGCCCTCAGACAAATGCAAAAAAAAGTTTGCAGATGTAGCTGGGGGAACCTCTAACTGTCCTCATTCCTTCTCTGTTTGCTCTCCTCCATCACTGCCCTTGTGTAGGTTAGCCTGTGACAGAAGAGAAATTGAGCTCATCTCCTTGTTTTTCTACATCCCTAGTACATGACTGATGCTGTTCTCACTGTGTTGGGGTCACTGTTGCAATAATCTAATTTGTGAGGCTGAGAGGGGAGATACTGGAAGAGCTAAGAGGAGAGTCCTAGAGCTCTCCTCAGTTCCCTTTTACTAACTCCCTGCCCTCCCCTGCAGTGCTTATGGTTGCAGCCTTCCAGAACAGATGTTTTGATGGGGATGGGAGGGGTTACTGCACTGTTCTGAGGACACCCCACTGTGCTTACCCTCTGAAAGGAGAATCAGAGAGAAAAATAAGATAAGATCCCTGGGAGCCTCAGCTGCTGACAGCAACTGCCCTTGTGACAAAAGCAGTATCTATGGGGGTTCCCTCCTCACCTGTGTCTGCCCAGCTCTGTGGGTGTGAGTGCAGGTGGCTGCAATCTCACGCGATTTCCTCTTACCTGCCAGTGTTGGAGTTACCATGCCCTTTTGTGTGCATCATGTGTGGTGACCAGAGCTACTGTCATGACCAGGATATGAGGGTCTGGTGTTGCCTAGTTGCCACCTGCAAAATACGTGCTCAGATGCTGCTGTGGATGTTGGGTCACTCAAGTTGCAGCCTCTAAAATACTGGGTTAAATGGTCTTCTGGCAGTGTAGACATCATCTGAGAGGTGACATAACACATATCTTCATTGTTCTTGAGAACTTGGCTGATATTCTTGGCGAGTCTGAACTATAGCTGACTGGCAGTCCTTTGTCATTCTATAACTGGCTAAATAAGACCATACTGAGCCACACCTGGTGGGAATACACTTGTGTTTTGCACATTAATGTATGCTAATGAGATTAATGTTTCATCACCAAATTTGTCTGGAGTCACTTGTAATTGGCTGGAACATGTTTCTTGCCTAGCATTTTGGTTCAGTACCTTCCTGACGTGTTTCAAGTCTACACTGAGTGACATCTCGCGCTTTTTTCAAGTGCTTTGAGAGGGTCTGTGCCGGTGTGTCTGCCCTTGACCCACTGCCTAGTGAGCTTTGAATGCTCCCAGCACAGGTAGGCTAGAGCATCCAGCAGTTATGTCTTTCAGAGTCTGCTATGGAAACATCTCTGTTTTCTTTTTTCTATTTCCTTGTTCCCTGTGTTGCCCAATTACAAACTTGCAGGCTCTTTTGCCAGCAAAAGGGGGGGGGAAAAAGTGAAAGCAACATTTGTAGTGCAATATGGGTGTCTAGGCTGGCCTCTGTGCAGGAAGAGTTATGCTTAGGTGCACATGGACATGAAGTGGATTGGGCTGCAGCATGTCCTTCTGTTTTCTGCTGAACTCCATTTTGAGGTTTTAGTTCTATTTTTTCCATCGCCTTCAGATGGGGTTTATATTTTCACAGTGGAGGGATCCATTTGCTGGCCTAACCTGTCATCTGGGAAGGTTTGTTGCTGCTTCCCAGGGCTTGTGTTTTGGACATTGTAGAGAGGCTGCTGAGGCTCACATGGCCGTATGAATTTTATCCCTTCCGCTTTTCCACAAAGGGACCAGTGCTAGTGGCAAGAGGGACCTGAAGAGTATCAAACGTGACTACATGGCTCTGGGTGATTTTTGGAGGTTAGGACTCGTCCTTCCTGCCTTCCTTCCTGCCGTCCTTCCTGCCTTCCTTCCTGCCTTCCTTCCTGCCTTCCTTCCTGCCTTCATTCCTGCCTTCCTTCCTGCCTTCCTTCCTGCCTTCCTTCCTGCCTTCCTCTCTCTTAGGGAATTTTTCTCCCATTTGTTGCCTAAGAGACCAGGACGACAGATACTTGAGAGACAAAGGATGTGGCCAAGATGGGGGGAAGGGGTGCAGCTGGCTGCAGTCTCTAAGCTGGGGGGCTTTCTCTTGGGAAGTGCAGAGATACCACGAGGTTTTGGCTGGGGGTCAGGGGCTGGGCTCAGCTCCTCGCTCACTCTCGAGATCAGAGGGGAGAGGGGAGACGGTCAGGCTGCTGCTACTGCGGGGAGAATTCACTGCCACCGTGGAGTTCTGTCCTGCACTGCTTTCTCTTTACTGTGAGTGAGCCTTTGCTTGTAAGAGCGGCCATTGAACTGGGACCTTTCCAACACTTGACCTCACTGGGAAGGACCCTCACCATCTACTTGGGTGCCCCAGGGGAAAACCCGGGACCCTGAGCCCCTCCGAGGGAGCATCTCCCAGCTGCCACTACCCAGCCCCACGGTTTTCTGCTGGTGCTTCCGGCTTTTTGCTGCACTTTAACACGACACCCAGGGTCTGCCTGACCCCCACAGTTCCTGTCACAGCTCCAGAGTTTTTGCTACACTTTGTTTGCCGCCCAGGTGTGCCCACCTCTGCTGTTACAGCCTGCTGCTCCAAGGTTCCTGCTGCAGTCCATTCAGCTTCCCAAGCGGCACTGAGCCCAGCTGCCCCCTGTGAGTCTGTAAAGGAAAGGCCGCTCGCTCGCTCTCTCGCTGCTTCGCCCACCATTACCGTGTGGAGAGGCGGCCGAGCTCGCGCCACAGCACCCCCTGCAGGCGCGGGGGAATCACCGCACCCTGCCCGGCCGGGAGCCACCAGCGCCCCTGCCGGCTGTGACCGGAACTGCACCAAAGGGGAAGGTGCCGGTAGCCGAGAGAGGCTGGCACTGGGTTTCTGTTCTGTTTGTTGTTGCTGCCGGTGCTGTTTCTTTGCCTTGTTATACATATATATATACTAGTAAAGAACTCTTACTCCTTTTCCCATATCTTTAAGGGGCCTGAAAGCCCCTTAATTTCAAAGTTACAATAATTTGGAGGGAAGGGGCTCACATTTTCTGTTCTAAGGGAGGTTCCTGCCTTCCTTGGCAGGCACCTGTCTTTCAAACCAAGACAGTGATTGTCAGTGGCATCAGAGCCCAGGTGGTGTGGGGAGAGTGAAGGGCTTGAGGATAGCTGAGCAGATCCTGCAGAGCAGGTCTGGATTGCACAACTGCTCTTGGCAACAGGGTTTTGGATTCTACAACAAATCCCGAGCACACATATAGACTGGGTGGAGAACAGATTGAGAGTAGCTTTGGGGAGAATGACTTGGGGGTGTTGGTGGGTAAGAAGCTCAACATGCCCCAGCCATGGGCACTGACCCCCAGAAAGCCCCCCTGTGCTGGGCTGAGCCCCCAGTGTGGGCAGCAGGGGAGGGGGAATTCTGCCCCTCTGCCCCGCTCAGGTGAGACCCCACCTGCAGAGCTGCCCCCAGCCCTGGGGAACAACATCAGAAGGTTGTGGAGCTGCTGGAGCGAGTCCAGGGAACATCGCAGAGATGCTTCAAAACCTGGAACATCTCTACTATGGAGATGGGCAGAGAGAGTTGGGGTTCTTCAGTCAGGAGAAGAGAAAGCTCTGAGGTGAACTTAGAGCCCCTTCCAGTGCCTGAAGGGGCTCCAAGAGGGCTGGAGAGGGACTTAAGACAAGGGTCTCAAATGATAAGACAAGTGGGAATGGCTTTCCACTGCCAGAGGGCAGGGTTATGTGGGGTATTAGGAAGAAATTCTTCCCTGTGAGGGTGGTGAGGCCCTGGCACAGGTTGCCCAGAGAAGCTGTGGCTGCCCCATCCCTGAAAGTGTTCAGGCCAGATTGGGGCTTGGAATGACCTGGGATAGTGGAAAGTGTCCCTGCACATGGCAGGGGGTGGAATGAGATGGGCTTTAAGGTCTCTTCCAACCCAACCCATTCAGTGATTCTGTGACCATGGAACTGTCTTTCGGATTCACAGCTGCTTCAGAGAGACAGGATCCACCTGACTAAATGTCCAGTATACAGCTGGATAACCATGTCACGTGATGGGTGAGCAACTGGCTCACAAGTCAAGCACAAAGGGTTATAGTGACTGGGGTTACGTCAGGCTGACACTGGTCACTAGTGGGGTTCCATAGGGCTCCAACCTCAGCCCAGTTCTCTTCAATATCTTCGTCAATGACTCTTGGATGCAGGACTCAAAGGAATACTAAGAAAGTTTGCCAATGACAGTAAATTAGAAGGAGCTGTCAACTCCCACAAGGGCAGAGAGGCCCTCCAGAGAAACACTGACAAATCAGAGAGATGGGAAATCACCAACCACGTGAAGTTTAACAAGGGCAAGTGCCAGATACTGGCCCTGGGACTGGGCAGCTGTGGTTGTGTGGATGGACTGGGGAACGAGAGGCTGAAGAGGGGCTACAGAAAGGGACCTGGGGGTCCTGGTCAATGACAAGTTGGATCTGAGTCAGCAGTGCCCTGGAGCCAGGAGGGCCGACCGTGTCCTGGGGGGCATCAGGCCAACTTGGCAAGGGAGGGGATGGTTTTGGGCACCACAGCATAAAAAATACATTGAGCTAATAGAGAGTGTCCAAAGAAGGGCCATGAGGATGGGGAAGGGTCTAGAGGAGCTGCTGAGGGCACTTGGTTTGTTCAGCCCGGAGAAGGGGAGACTGAGGGGGACACCTCAATGCAGTCTTCACCCTCCTCATGAGGGGAGGCTGAGGGACTGGTACCAGGGTGTACACTCTTGTGACCAATGACAGAGCTTGAGGAAACATCATGAAGCTGAGTCAAGGGAGGTTTAGGTTGGATATCAGGAGGTTTTTTTCCTAGGAGGTGGTTAGACACTGGACAGGCTCCACGGGGAAGTGCTCACAATACCAAGGCTGACAGAGCTCAAGGAGCATTTGGACAACACTCTCAGGCACAGTGTGGGATTTTTGGGGTGCCCTGTGCAGGGCCAGGAGTTGGACTCAATGCTCCTGACAGGCCTAACTCAGCATATTCTATGATTCTGTGAAAGTTGTTCTGGTATCCTTTCACAGAAGCAAAAGCAGCAATCTTACATGATCTGTACATTTTAGCTATCTGATATACCTTTCAAATAATCTTGTGTTCTAAAAAATATAAAGGTATAGAAGACTTTGAGGTGCCTCATGCAGTCTGTATCACTGATTATATAATGTATTATTTTGGGACAGGTAGTAGTCTGTAGTTCTTTATCCTCTGGGGTCGAGAACAAGAGTGGAAGCTTATTTCTGAACAGTTCACATTTCTGTAGTACATCTGGTTTCAGATTCTTCGTAGCTTTGTAGTGCAAGAGCAGCAGAGTCAAAATGGGCCCTTGGGCTTGTATTCCACAAAATGTTTTCAAATGTTTAAAAAAATCTTCCAAAGCAACAGTACTGGGAATAAGGGCAAATAATTGAAGCTAAGATTGTAGGGTGCACTGATCTAGTTCAGTTTATCTCTTGGGAAGGCTTGCACATTTCAAACATAGTATGTTTTGTTGCAATGGTAATAAAAACTAAATCTTTGAGACTGCTCGTTAATTGAAAATGTTCAATATAGAATGTTCTTAAATGGCAGAAATCATATCATACACCCTTTTTCAAAGAAACGTATGCGTGACCTGGTCCTGTAATCAGTTCTTTGATAGTCGTTGGGATGTTCTCATACCCAGATACTTTTTTTTTTTTCTCCTTAGGTGAGCGGAATCAAGAGTCTCTATGAGTCTGAATTGGCTGATGCTCGAAGAGTTCTGGATGAAACTGCCAAAGAGAGGGCTAGATTACAAATCGAAATAGGAAAACTGAGAGCAGAACTTGAGGAGTTCAACAAAAGGTGAGGAGAGTATTCCTTTTTTTTATATTTGCTATGGAAATGATATGAATGATGCTTCTTAAAATGACTTTTGGAAGCAGATCAGTGAGAAGATACAGGCTTGTCAGACAGAAAATCCTTCAGCTTGTTGGTAGTGCCTGATCAGAGCACATAATTCCAGCAGTATATACACAAGTGTATTTGTAGATGTAAGATGAATATCATGTGATTTGAGGCTCAAATAAATGGCTGTGCCTGCTTTGTCCTGTCGTACCTCCCCTTACGTGAACACGTGTGTGTGCAGCTGCTTGGTAAACTGGATTGAGGAAGCAATCTAGATTAAAATTGATCCATCCAAGGAGGGTTAATTTGTCCTTTTTATTGTCTGGTTCACTGTATGACTGATGGGAGAAATGGAAGAAAAGGGAAAGAGTGGCCCTGAGCAGTTTGGGAATATGGAAGCAGTGTTGCCTTGAAAATACATGAAGCTACAATGTAAATGTGCTAGGAAAAGACCTTGTACTGACTAAATATTTTAAACTGCTGTTCAGTTTGCATCACAGAGAATTGGCATAATAAACTAGTTCCTGAAGCCAAGTAGAATCCATTATTTCAATTCCCATGGGAATTTTTCTAATCACATAGTGTTTAGCAGTAGAAACTTCATTTTTAAAATTAATATATGTGGTGGCAAAATCGATTTTTGCTCCTAATTGAATTTTGGTACCTATTTTAATAGATAAGATTTGGGAATTACAGATTTTTCCTGAGCGGGTCATTATGTACATCACCTGTTTATCAATGTTGTCGGCCATAAAATAGGTTTTAATCTGGCAGTGCCACTACAGGCCTACTGTAAGTCTCTCATCTCTCTTCATTTGCAACTCAGTGGTTATAAAAGGACTTAAGTGTTTCCCTCCCTTGTCTTTTTTTTTCTGACTAGCTAGTTGATTTATGATAAAGTATTTCATGTTTTCTCTGTAAACTTTGCTATATCACTGGATACTCATTTTCTATGCTGGGCCCTCTTTTTAAAGTCAGCCATTGGATATATTTTTGGACTTTGCCCTAAAACAACTGTCCAAATATGAAATAGCGATAGTGTAAGCATCTGCATTTGAGTGAATCGATGTAAAGCCTATTGAAGCACAGCCAATACCATAGGCCTGCATGTGGTCAGACGACCTGTGCACTGGTGTTTGTGGACTTGGTTAGCTCAGCTTTTGTTAACTGTGAAAAACCCCTCTGGTAACTAGGTTAGCCGTAAAACCCCTGAAGTGCAGTGAGGTGAATCCCACCCAGCCCTACTGGGATGTTCCTGTTGGGACTGTTTTTCCTCTTCAAAGCCTCAGGCCAGCAGTCTTGGCATTTATTTTGGATAGTACATTTTGCGCAGTTGGCATCACGTGGCCTTTAAGGTTGTTTCTCTTGTCTCATGATAGCAAGTACTCTTCTTGCTTGGCTTTTAAAGCAAACTCCAGAAGAGAGCAACAGTAGTAACTGGGAATCTGGTTCACCTCTTGTGTTCTGCAAGATGATATTTCTCTGTTTTGATTAAGGTATCCTTGTAAGAAGTATCTTCACTTGGTAGGTAATGAGAATCCAGTTGATTCCTGTTCTTTAGACGTTTGATAGCCCTAAGAGATTTTACAAATACCTTGTTGTAGAAAGTTGTGCATCTAAAGTGATGGAGATGGTGTTTTCCCTTGAATCACCTCCCTCATCCTTTGTTTGGACAACTGAGTTGCCCCTTACCAGTCACTTCAATGACCAATTCTACCGAACTGATTTCAGCTTTTTGTTTATTTGTCCTCTGCGATAGATGAGGAAAAAATACCTGATTTTCTGAGTTTCTCTCTGTTTTTACAGTTCATAGCAGTAGAGTTGAATTCTTCAGCTTCAGAGTTTCTTCTACCAAATTCCTTCCAGTCTGTTGAGATGCTTGTGTTGTACTTGGAGTGTACTCGGAGTGTCTAGCTTGTGATGTGGCCAGATTTTAAATATGACTTTGCAAATGAAACTTTTAATTTTTTGTCTGATTTGCAGTGTTCACTTGACGTCTAGCTCATTGCTGAAGCTTCCCTATCTATGCTGACAGTCAGATGTTGCTTCTCTCAGACCAAGCTTGCTTTGAGAACTGTTTGTAGTGGAAGAGTAGGTTATTACATAATTTTATATTCACTACTATTACCTCTGTCTCTCTTTCAAGCTCATGACAGAGGAGAGATTTAAGGATGCCAGCACAGTCTGGCCAGGAGGGATCCCAAACACTGCCATTCTATTGTTTACTTGGAATAGGTTGGGTTGCTGGGACAGGAGATAATAGACTTCTCTTGAGACATAGGATCCAAACACAGTCAACCTACTGCTTTAAGAGCAGATTCCCCCTTTCTTTTTTTCTCCCAAAACCTGGGTTTGTGAGCATGGGAAGCCCTGAAGGCACTGAAGATACTCCAGGGAGGCCACAGGGTGTGGTTGGAGGTGGTGACATCAGGCCTAGTTTGTGTCCAAAGGAGCCTGAGGCTTACCCTGCTCTTAGTTCCTTCCTGGGGCTGTCTACTCTCACAATTTCAACTTGTGGAGCAGCTGATCAACCTGCATCAAGAGCCTTGGATGGGATGCAAGGATTTGTGACAGTGCCTGTGGTCTAGGAAAGAACAAGGTTTTTCTGTCAGTGTAATGGACTTCAGAGCAAGCACTTCTGCTTATGTCTTTCTGTATCCTGTTCAGATACTGACAGATGACACTACCCCAGGGTTCCATGTGAGTGCAGATTCAACTCCCAGGGTTTGGATTCTGGGGCACATATTTTGTTTAGTTTAGATTTTTTTTTCTCTTACTGTGTTACCAATGTTGTAACATTTTCTGGGGGATTTTTAGTGTTTGGGATAATTGGATATAATTTTGCTTATGTAGCGGGTTTGGTTTGCCAAACCGGGCAGAAACACCAATTTAGTGTAGTGGTTTGATCACATGCTTTTCACTTTGTGAGATAAGGATGAGAAGAAATGCAAAGCAGCCCTAAAACTTTAAAGAATATAAAGAAGTTTATTACTAACAGAGTTTAAAGTAACAAGAAATAAAAAGAAGTGAAAGCAAAACCCTCTTCCCTCCAGCACTCTCCAAGCAAAAACTCCCC
>VZTE01000277.1:210646-268920 GCA_013397775.1 Eulacestoma nigropectus
TGTTCAGTTCGGTGCGAGCTGTGCAGGCTGGAAAAGGAGGCTCCGCTGGTCCCGCTGGGTCTGCGCGGGCTGCATGAGGGGGAGAGGAGGCTCCCCCGGGCTGCATGAAGGGGGAGGGGAGGCCCCTCCTGATTCAGAAGCCGAGCCGGGTGAATTCGGCTATCGGGCAGCCCATAGTTAGTTTAGCTGCTTGCGGCTCTGAGGGAAGGGAGAGGGGAGGGCAGGCAGGAGCCCAGGCCGGGGCCGGGCCCGGAGGCCGCCCGGGTCTCGGAAGCCCCCGCTTCTCCCTCAGGAGACCGGGAACCAGAGAGGAACTTCCTGCCCTTGCACGGGGTTTAAATATGCAAAATTCACAAAAGCGCATTGGCTTAAAAGCTTGTCAATCAACTCAGTTTCAACCCATGACAGCTTAGTAAGTCAACAAGAAGCATCCCAAGGCTTTTTCTAGAGTAGTTTGTATTGGAGTGGACCAAAGGTCTACTTAGCCTGTTAATCGATCTCTGTTAAAAGCCATTCGTCTAGAGAAGAAAAGAATGTAACATGCGTAGCAGCAGTTCTCTGGAATACTCTTCCAGTCTTCAGCAATTTTTTTCAGCTAAGGGGCTTCCTGATGTCCAGCTGGATTCTGTATAATAGCCATCATGGGTTTGCATTTCAAAGTTTGACCAGTATCCTGAGAGCAGCTGTTTGTGGAGTTCTTAGACACAGCAAGGGGATTCTGAGCTTACCCACGTATTGTATAAACATGTTGTTCAATCCGCTTGCCCAGTTTCATTTGTTCATTTATCCCTTTATTTTGTATTCTCCTTCATATCTCCTAAGATTTTTCTCTTTAATGATCTCTTTTTTTCAAGTGGAAACATCTTACTGCTTCTGCTTCTGAAGCTGCTCTATGCTTGCAATCAGCATTTTATCCTCTCTGTCATTTTTCCTGTTTTAGTGTATCCTCTTGGGAAGGAAGGCTTGCAGAATTGGAACTTCAGCCAGTATTCAAGATGCTGTTGTACCATAACAGTGTTCAATGTCTTGTCCTGTATTTTATTTATGAATAATTTCTGAAACACAGTTGCGTTTTGAATGTGTCTGAGCTGCTGATGTGTGAAGAAGGGTAAGCTCCAGATAGTATTTTACATCAGACTCAGAGATGTCTCCCAAAGCCCTAGTAAGTGGCGGGGGTGCTACAGAACTCAAAAGTGTTTTGTGGTAACCGGATTTGCTGTGGCCTCTTTGGGCAAAGGTGAAGTAAGGCCCTCTCAGAGCCCTTCTGTGCAGGGTTCCTACCCCTGCTTATGCTCCTTGCCTTCCTTTACAAAAGCCAAATTGACTCTGAATTTTCAAATTCTTTTATATTTATGCATATGCCCACTACTTTTCTTCATTGATGCCTTTGTCTAATTTTACCTGTGCAATTATCAGAGAAGGATATTGTGGGGGGACTTTATCAAAGGCCTTACAGAAGTCCAGACAGACAATATTCATAGCCCTTGCAGGATGAAGTGACTCCATCAGTGAACAAGGGAAGGCTGCTAGGTTGGTCAAGCAGAACTTGGAGAAGCTGTACTGGGTGTCTTGAATCACTTCCTTGTGCTCCGTGTGCCTTAGCAGAGCTTCTAGGAGGATCTGCTCCATGATGTTCCCGGGTACAGAGGTGTGGCTGACAGGTCAGTAACTCCTAGAGTCCTCCTTCCCACCCTTTTGAAAAACGGGTGCAGTGTTTCCCTTTTTTCTGTTAGCGGCACATCATCTGACTGCCATGACTTTTCAAATGTCATGGAGAGTGGCTTGGCAGCTACATCAACCAATTCTTCAGGACTGTGGGGTTGCAATATTGTCAGGTCCCATAGACTTGGGTATAGTCAGGTTTCTCAGGTGGTCACAAACCTGACTTTCTCTTATAGTGTGAGCTATTTTGCCTTCCCAGTTCCTGTTTTGTGGTCCATCTACTCGAGAGGTTGCCATTGAAGGGTGAGGCAAAATAATTGTTGAGTACATCATCCTTCTTCTCATCGGTTATTACTACTTTGCCAGTCTTGTTCATTGAAAAAGTACACTTGCTTTGACCTTCCTTTTCTGACTAACGTATCTGTGGAAGCTCTTCTTGTTATTCTTGGTGTCCCTTGCCAACTTCAACTTCAGCTGCACCTTGGCCTTACTGACCCTATCCCTACACAACCAGGCAGCGTCTCCATACTCTTGCCAGGATACCAGTCCTTACTAATACTGCCTCTGCATTATCCTCTTGCTTTTTAGTTTGGCCTGCTGGTCTCAACTCATCCATGCTGGTCTCTTACCTTCCAGTCCTGAGGATCTAGAGCTTGTGCTCTAGAAAATTTCCTAAAAGATCTTCTCCCTTGTCCCTGAGGGCAGTTCTCCAGGGGATACTATTGACTAACTCCTTGAACAGTAGGCAGTCTGCTTTCCTAAAATTCATTCTTCATTACCCTTGACTTGGCCCATGTCTCTCAGGACTGCAAATTCCTGGACTGCATGATCACAGCAGCCCAGGCTGCCTCCTGTCCTGACATCACCAATTGGCTCACCTTGTATTGGTGACCATCAGGTCCAGTATCTCATCCCATCTAGTAGAGCTGTTTATTACCTGGCTTGACAAGCTATCCTCAGTGCTTTCCAACACTCTCCTGGTTTGACTACAGCTTGCCCTGCTGCTTTTCCAGCAGATGCTGGGATGGTTGAGGTCCCACAGCAGGATGAGTCTACGAGTGCAATGCCTCCTGTAGCTGGAGCAAAAAGGCTCCACTTGATCAGTCAGCCAGGAGTAGACACCAACCACAAGGGTTCCCATTTTTGCCTCAGTCTCTGATTCTTACCCACAGGCTTTCAAAATGCTCGTGGCTGTTCTTCAGAGACAGTCCTTCACATTCAATCCACTTCTTGGAGAGGGCAACCCCTCCACCCCTCCTTCCTTACCTGTCCCTTCTCGACGGCCTGTAGCTGTTGATAATTGAAGTCCGGTCATGAGATTCATCCCACTAAGTTTCAGTGGCAACTAGATCGCAGCTTTCCAGCAGCACAATAGCTTCCAGCTCCTCCTGTTTGTTGCCCACCCTTCATGCATTGGTGTAGAGATACAGCTGGGCTGTCGGCTGTGTCATCTTCTTAGATGAACGCCCCTTAATTTCTTGGAGGTATTTCACATGTGTTTCCCTGTTGGCTCCTATTATCTCAGGAGCCACCAGCTCATCATCTCCAGAAGACTTCCAGAGTACCCACTGGAAGCTGAACGTGAAACTGGGGGGTGAGGGGGGCAAGGAGCAGGAAGCACTTCCTTCTAACGAGAAAGAACAGCCAGCCAAAACATGTGTTGTGCAGTTGATGCCCAGGAGAGAGGGGATGCCATCTAGAGAGATCAGGACAGGCTGGAGAAGTGGGCCTATGTGAACCTTATAAAGTTCAATGAGGCCAAGTGTAAGGTCTTGCATATGTGTTGGGTCATGCCCATCAGAGACACAGGATGGGTGGAGAATGGATCAAGAGCAGCCCTGAGGAGAACCAATCGATGGATGAAAAACCGAATTTGAGCTAACAGTGTGCACTTGCAGCCCTGAAAGCTGATCATATCCTGTGCTGCATCAAAAGAAGTATGGCCAGCAGGTCAAGGGAGGTGATTTCCCCCTCAAGCCCACCTGGAGTACTGGAGGGACCCAACATCAGAAGAATGTGGACCTGCTGGAGCGAGTCCAGAGGAGGCCATGTGTTCTAATGCTCTGAGGGCTGAAGCCCCTCTGCTCTGGAACCAGGCTGGGAGAGCTGGGGGTGTTTACCTGGAGAACAGAAGGCTCCAGGGAGACCTCAGGCCCCCTTCCAGGGCCTAAAGGGGCTCCAAGAGACAGAGTGGGACTTTATACAAGGCACATAGTGGTGGGACAAGGGTGAATGGCTTCATACTGACATAGGGCAGCATTAGATGGGATATTGGAAAGAAATTCTTCTGTATGAGAGTGGTGAGGTACTGAATCATAGAATCATGGAATATCCGGAATGGACCCACAAAGACCATCAAGTCACCTCCTGGCCATGCACAGACACCCCAAAATCCCAGCCTATGCCTGAGAGTCTTGTCCAAACTCTCCTCGAGCTCTGGCAGCTTTGGGGCTGTGACCATTCCCTGGGGAGCCTGTTCAGTGCCCCACCACCCTCTGGGGGAAGAACATAATATCCAACCCTTGGTTGCTTTGAGAGAAGCTGTGGCTGCCCCATCTGTGTGGAAGTGTTCAAGGGCAGGCTGGATGGGGCTTGGAACCAGCCTGGAAGGTATGGTGCCTGAAATGGAAGGTATCCCTGCCCATGGGAGGGGTGAAACAAGATGAGATTTAAGGTCCCTTCCAACTGTTAAAAATGTGAACAACACTTATTTTAATTAAAGGAAAATTGTTTATTACAAAAAAATAATTTGGAAAAATAACAGCATCTGAATTCTTAAAACCATATAAAAAACCACCCCGGGAGTGCAGGATCAGAGACTCTTGGAGCCAAATTGGCTATGTACCCACAGCAGAAAGCTTCAGCACTGGCTTTACCTCAGCTAATCTGAAGCAAAATTCGCTTAAAATAAAAAAACAAGAGAAAGAAAAAAACCCAAAACCACGAGGTCTCTGAACAGAGACAGGCCCCTCCCCCCCCCTTACCCAACGCCTGGGAGCTGCAGGGGATGTTCACCAGCTTAGCCCATGGGGGAGAGAGAGAGAGGAGGGCTCTGGGATCCTACTTTTATACGCTCTTAGCTCTTCCTAGAACCCCCCACTGTCCTGCCCCACGGCACAAGATGATTGGTGAATTCCAAGATCCATCACAAGTTCCTTTTACCAATTGATCATTTGCTGGGGAGGGACATTGGTTCACAGAGGGGGGGTGTTTACAATTTAACTATCTTAACAACTTTAATAACTATTAACTTGGTTATAAGATGATTTTTATATGCAAAAGCCAATTACCTAATTTCATATATGACACAACCCAACCCGTTCTGTGATTCTGTGTATTTTACAACATATACAATACATACATGTATGTAGTATTTTTACCTTGAATGCAACTCACAAATGTAAAATTTTTTCTTTTGAACCAAGTTCATAACTAGGTTCATAAAGCAGTTGGGTGGTTTCACTTAATAAAAAGTTAAATATCTTTAGGATGTTCGAACACCATTTATATGATGTAAGGAACAGCTTAACTTTTAGTTTAAAGATGTTTGTCTCAGGAGTAGGGACGTATTTTTAAATCTAGAATTAAAATGTTGTAAAAATAGCCATTCTCATGTCATTCTGTAGTGTGTATGGTTCTATCCTATATGCTGTGTAACAGCTTCCAGTGTTTGTTTTCATCTTCAGCTGTTTGACAAAACTTTTGACTACTGGAGGGAGGGAATAAGTGGAGGAGGTATGGATGGGAACTGTTAATTTACTGGTGAGGTGCACAACACTTCTGCTTGGGTAGAACACCACCGTCCCACAAGACTGTTGAACCAGATTTGGTGAAGTGAGTAAGGTCCATTCACTGATAGCAGAGGTAATTCTGATGGCATGGTTAAGGAAAGTCTCCTGTCCTGGTGTTCATGAAGTGTCTGTTCATATCTTTACCGGCATCACTTTTCCCCAGGTCAAGCCAGGTCTGAAGGTCAGTATCTGTCAGGCACCATCATTCTGTTTCTTTTAGCAGTCTTCTGCTGGAGCTGCATGCTCCCAGCTCTGAGAGGGGTGAATGTCATGCTGTGGCTTCCTCTGCCTGCTACTTACCCTACATGTAGGGACAAGACAACAGGGTGTGGCTTCAGACTGAAAGAGAGTAGGTTTAGATTTTATATCGGGAGCAAATTCTTCCCTGTGAGGGTGGTAAAGGCCTGGCACGGGTTGCCCAGAGCAGTTGTGGCTGCCCCATCGCTGGAAGTGTTCAAGGCCAGGTCGGACAGGGCTTGGAGCATGATGGGGGTGGACTGAGATGAGCTTTAAGGTCCCTTCCAACCCAAACAATCCTGTGATTCTGTGGTCACTGAAACAGACCCAACTTGGCTCTATCTGGAAAAAAAGAACTCTCGAGAATTACTCTAATGTAGAGTTCCTTGAAGCATTGATACATCTCACCAGATGCATTGACTGCTGTTGGGAACTTTTTAACATCTCAGAGACCCCCAAAAGCAGTTGTATTTTTGTAAAACCTCCATCACATTTTTGCATGAAGGCAATAAGCCAGGCTGAAATTATAAGTGAAAAGAAAAATGTGAATGAAAGTGGCTTGCAATGTTGTTAGCATCCTTGAGAGGGCCAAAGTTACTTGTCACTGTCAAGAATTCTCTATGGTTCTTTGTCAAGCTGTACGTCAAACACTTCTGTTCATTCCCATCCCTGGAAGCACTCGCTTGCTGCCTGGCATCTGCAGGTGGGAGGAAGCAGGAGGCTGTGTGAGCACATACTGCTGTTCATGCTCAGAGTGAAGTGGCATTTGCCCTTTGTATCCTGCACAGGCGGAAGGCTCTCAGGTCTGATTGGTTGTGACACAGGCACAGTGGCTTGTTTTACAACACGTGTAATACAGCGCTTGTGCCCTTCCGTTTGCTGCTAACTAAATGTCTTTTAAGTAGAAGCCATGTTTTGTCTATATGTCTCCAGCAAGCTGCTGAGTTTGAAGACACTGCACATATGTTGCAGAACAGAATTCACAGTGACAGATTGGACTGATGATAAGAAAAATTGGTTACAGTTAAATAAAAACAAATTCCAAAATCTACACCATGAAATGCAGAGAGAAAACACAAGCTGAATGCATCACAAAATAAAGGTGTCGACTTAGAAAAAGATGCACATCATGCTGAACCATGTAAATAATTATTGTATGTAGGGCACACCGATACCCTGTAATGGAGGATTTTTGTAAAATAATTCTAGCCAATTCAGGTAAATTAGAAATTCAAGAAGACAGTACAAGTGATGAGGAGTTTGGGAACCAAGCCTTAGGGTCTGGGCTGGTGAGCAAGGTTTGTGTAATCTAGAGCAGTGGTTTTCAGCTTTTTTTCCTTCTCTTTGCAGACATAATGGTTTTTTTCCATGTTTGGAGTTGCAGATTGAATACAAAGCCTATATGTAGTAGGAGTTCTCTTCAAAGTTATTTCTGTGGGCCCTTAACAGCAGCTCATGGACCACAGGTGCAAACTACAGATCTATAGATTAGAAGTTTGAAGAAAGGAAAGGAGAAAAATTAAGTCTGAGATGGCTTAAGAGAAAAAAATTTAGAAACTGTTCCCTGCATCTCGTGTAGTGTGAGACTAGAACAGTGAGCTCAAGCAGCAACAAGGAAGGATTACAGCACATAACAAAACAGTTTTTTAATAACATAATGATACATGCTGAGAAAAGCTGCAGAAAGTCACTATGTTAGATGAAAAGACTGATAAATACTGGGTGGGCAGGAGGAAGATTACCTTGGATATAACAGCTCAAATAGTGAAATTTAAAGCACTTGGACGTGTTTTGCCCATAATGAATCCTGCTGAAGAAATACTGGTTTATTCCTGAAAGGTGACCACATTTTCATAGTGGATTATTTTATTTTACTACTTTGTATGGGAATACATAATGAGGAGTAGGCTTGACCACATCAGATATAAAACCCTGGGGATGTTCAGGCCACTTTGGCCATTGCATGTATCTTGCTTCATGGACTGTACTCCAGAGTAAAAGATATCAGCTGTGTAGCTGCCAGATGAAAAAGTTCTGTTTACACCTTGTGTGTATTACCATCTCTTGGCTGCCAGAGTTGCCTTCTCGTTTTTCCCTTGTCTATCCATGACATGTTTTTTACCATGCCATGCATTTACAGAACATGGTACTGGCTGCACGTTTTGGGAGTGTTCCAGGTCAATGATCAGCATCATTTGCAGGTTACTGCAGGAGCCATGTAGTGGTGAGCTGGACTTGATAAAAAGTGTCTGATAACAAAATACTTGTGGCTGTAACCAGGACATGCTCAGGATGGGTGTGCACCCATGTATAAGTATATTGTACTTTTGTTTTTCCAGCTACAAGAAGAAAGATGCAGATTTGTCTGTGGCTCAGGGTCGCATCAAGGATCTGGAAGTTCTCTTCCATAGAAGTGAAGCAGAACTCAATACTGTCCTGAACGAGAAACGCAGTCTGGAAGCAGAGGTGGCTGATCTGCGTGCCCAGCTTGCTAAGGTATGATAGGGAATGCTCTCTTGCTTCAACACAAGACAGGTTGGTTAGTGTAAATTCCCTTTTTTCTTTGCAGTTAGTTTATAGTCTGAACATCAATGATCCACCTTGCTTACTGTTGAACTTTTGCCTGCTCCTCTTGGATACAAAACTAAATTGTAAGAAATCTATGTAAAAAGCAACACAGTATTTTAGACATTTTGCTCGTCAGAAGCTTTTATTTTAAATTTTCTGATGTTTCTATATTTATGGGATGTTGGGTTAACAATTGTTGTCCTTTGTAAGGTCCTCCATAATTTTACACTTGTGCTGGAGTACCCAGTGAGACCATGCTAGCAAGAAAAAGAAAGTGTAACATATTATGCCTGAGGAAGTAATAATCCTTGGCTCCTGTATCAGAATGTATTGAACTAATCCTACATTTTAAATAGCTGGTATGCGAACATACAAGCCTGGTTTAAATATCAGTTAACACACACACACACTTGGGGTTTTTTTGGTTTTTTTTTGGTTGGGCTTTTGTTTATTTATTGTGTTTCTTTCTGGTGGTGGTGGTGTGGGTTGGTTTTCTTTAAATCAGTGGCTTGACATTAGATTTGTTATTGTGAATAACTGGTTTAAAGACATCAGATGAAGACCATAAAAGGTTTATGGATGGAAGACAGGAATCCAGACAAAATTATTTTTTAAATTCTTTACTAGGCTGAAGATGGTCATGCTGTGGCAAAGAAGCAGTTGGAGAAGGAGACACTCATGCGTGTGGACCTGGAAAATAGGTGCCAGAGCTTGCAAGAGGATCTGGATTTCAGGAAGAATGTATTTGAGGAGGTATTATCAACCTAGTAATCTTGCCACTGTCCAAAGTTAATGTAGGTTTTAATCAAACTGACTATGAGCAACTACTAACTAGTCCAAGTAGAGAAAATCAGTACTATTCTTTGTATAAATGGGTTGAGTAATAAAATAGTTAAAGGTTTTACACATTTTTACATGGTAAATCAGTGGTGGAGTCAGTATGAGAGCCAGGTGACAAGAGTATTGTTCCATGGGCAGGTGAACTCATGGAGCCAGCTGACTGCTGTGGGAGAAGGTTGTTCTTGTTCCCTCTCTCTGGACCTGGTTGCATTGCCCTGCTCTTTACTTACACCAGCTTTGCTTGCTGGACCTGATTATAACCTGTTTTTATTGACAAGAACGGTATGCAACTGTCTTGCTTATTGCAGAGGTAGTTTTCTGCCTGTTAAGTGAATGGTTCTAGTGAAGACCAAAATTTTTGTAATAGTGGGAATTGGGAAAGGGAAGCATGACCTCTCTGTACCAGGTGCAAAGTGTTATGTCTGTTTATTCCATCTGTGGTGGTTCTGCAAGCTCATTCAATGAGTGACTGCTGAGCAGTCGCTACATGCTTCTGCCATTCATCTCACCTGCTCTAGGTGTGATGCTTGGCTCACCGTGCACCAAACCATTTCAACCAGATTAACTAGAAAGGTACTAAAGTTTTTTTGGTTGAGTTTAATTTTTGACAGCTTAGTGGCTGAGTTATGTTTTACCACAGAATCCAAATGAGTGCTCAGACTGGTTTAAGGGGTGGGACAGGGCTGTGTGGCTAAGGACAGGAGACAGGGGCTGAAGCAGGGCAAAGAAACCAAACAGGGAGATCACCCTGAGATGTACTGACCATTGTCTCACTTCCGTGCCCCTGGAGTGGTTGGATTGGTACACTGACTGCAGTGATAGACCCTTGTTTGGTTGTAGGACCTTAAAATAACTTTTCTTCTTGGGAAGAATGTGTCACTATTGACTGAAGGTAAAGCTAAATGAGACAGCAGAAGCTAATCCTAAAGCCTGCTGTGCTCAAGGGTGAGTATTATTTCGCCATCCCTGAAGCTCTTTGATTCTTGTATGCACCATTCAACACACAAAGCAGTAAATAAATTGATTTCCTTTACGTTAGTGAATTGATTTGATTCACTGAAGGGTCCAAATCTCCATTAGAATTGAGACATCGTGATTGGGAGTGTGGCAAGTGAGGCCTGCTTATTCTAGTGTTGTTGAACTGCTGGATCAGCTCGGCCCTTCACCTGATCCTTTGCAGTCCCCCACAACATTCCTTCTGCTTCTGAGCGGTCATTGCCTACAGTTACTGAGAGACTGCTGCTTGCTAGTTTTCTTGGTGTAAAAATTAACCACAGAAGGGAAAGCTTCTTCCATATCATTTCAGAGCACATTGCTGCCAGTAAAAGGACATGTTTCTGGGGATCTATTTTTAGATGTAGAGCATTTCTGCAAAACAACTAGTAAAGTTGCTTTGAATTTGTGTTAGCCTGTTATGACTCCAGTCTGGCAAAATTGAGCCTTGCTTCATTTGCTATTGTTCCTCATGGCCCTGCTGCTAACTTCAGGCCTCCTCCTAGTACTCAGAACCACTCCTTGGTTGTTTCTCCTGCCCTGAAGGAAGAAATTGTTTTTCTCATACCACACATTCAGACCTTGCCAGGTCTCTGCATGAATAAGTGCATGAGTAAACCTTACCTTACTAGTTTGGAACCAGTGTTTTTAGGCACAGAAAACTCATACATTTCTAAACATGAAAATTTCTTAGTACAAACTCTGATCACAAAAAATTATGTTTTCAGAATTGCTTGGGTTGCTGCTTTATTAATACTCTAATCAAAATCTAATGAGAAGGGGTCATCAAGTATATAGAAAGTAGATGAGATCAGTATGTCCTTAAGAGTGGAATTTGAAGATGCAGTTTTTCTCTATAATGATTTTTTAAAATATATATATAATATTCAGAAAAGGCGTTCATTTTCATCTGACTCCTTGTAGACCGCTATTGTAATTTCAGGATGTATATTAAGAAGGACAGAGTTTGTAGTGCAGCATATGGAATCTCTTTGCTATGTAAAAATTGATGGCTTTTTCACCTCCCTTCCCGCCATTTTGACTTTTGTCACATAAATCAGCTCCTTACTTAGACAGTATATGGCTATTTTTGAAGCTGGTTTTAAGTTGGATCGCTTTTAAGAATTACATCCTGACAAATGATAACAGTAACTTTAATCTGTTAGTGCATGCAGCAATTTCCAGGCTTAAATGCCTGTAGTACTGTAGCTCCATTATACTAAATAGTACTGCAGTAGTTAATTGTTGTCTGAATGTAACTGCTTGTACTGTTTACCTTAGTGTGGGAATTTGTCCCTCTTCTTTTGTGTGTGTGTAGGAAATAAGGGAAACAAGAAAACGACATGAACATCGTTTGATCGAGGTGGACACAAGCCGCCAACAGGAGTATGAATCCAAAATGACTCAGGCTCTGGAGGATCTGCGAAATCAACATGATGAACAAGTCAAACTGTATAAGATGGAGCTGGAGCAGACCTATCAGGCTAAGGTAACAACTGCTGTCCACAGCACTGTCAGACTGGAAGCCTAATTTGTGGGATAAAAACCACTTCTACCAGCTCTACTGCTCTTAAGGAGACCAGTAACTATAATTTGAGGAAGTTTTGTCCCAGTGTTCAAATTCCTTCCCTGGGACTTGTGTGGTGGTACATTTCCAGGGAGGGTATAGCCAGAGATAATAGCAAGCAACAGCTTTAGCCAAGAGAGGTCAGTTAGTGAGCAAACATGTGGAGCTGTTTTTGGTCTCTGCAGAAGACGCAGTGGAAACAGTGGATGTCGTGCAGTAGCTGTTTAGACAATGTCTTCTGCTATAAGGGTTCTTTTCTTATGTCAGTAGATCCAGTTTTTCCTCACAAATGGAGGGGGTAGGGAAGACTTGCAACATGTGCAGTATGTTGTGCGTAAGAAGCTGGAGGGGGGGATTGGAGAGGTTGGGAATGGGTGTGTTTCAGTATGGGCTTTTGCTTGGATGCAGTGAGCTTGCAAACTTCTATAGACACACTGGAAGGGCCTTCTTGTCTAAGGGTGCATTGTCACTTTGCTCTTACTGTGGTCTTTGCAGTGTTCTTAATCACGCCAATACACTTTTAAATATGTCTAAGCCTGGCCACATTTCAATGATCTAAGTTAGTTCTGGACTGGAAAATTATTAGATGCAGCCGTGATTTCTTTGGTGACAGGGAAACTTCAGGCAAGATATCAGACCTTTCTTGACCAGCTTTGGTGATGAAAACCATGGTATATAATTTGGAAATCATAGAATCGTAGAGTGATTCAGCCTGGAAGGGACCTTTAAAGGCCATCTAGTCCAGCCCCCTGCCTTGAACAGGACCATCTTGAACCAGACCAGCCTGTTCAGAGCCCCGTCATGGCAATTCTGGCTGTTGAAAATACTTTTCAATAGTTACAGCCACTTCTTTTTCTCTTGTGCTGGAAGAATGATGGTACTGCTAACACTGTTGTCCCCCCACCCTTCAGTGAGACTCCCTTTGAATTCTTCGGGTTGATGATTTGGTTTGAGAAACGCTGATCTACAAATATTTAGCTATTAATTACGGCAGCAACACTATGGATAATAGATACTAATACCCCAAAATTAAGTACAGTTGGCAGTGTTGGAATTATTCACGGAACTCTGGAACATGTAATACTTTATACAAGGAGCTATTTGGATCAACTTGTCACAGTCTGAAGGGGATCCAGGATGGAAGATGCTTAATAGAAAAAAAATTTTAAAAAGGCTGCAATATACAGACTTAGAGAATGAAAAGCAAGCTTTGACTAGGGGAATGAACAAATTAAGCTGCTTTTTCCCTGCATAAAAGATGGTTGTAATGGATGAAGTTGGAATATGAAGGGAAAGGGGTTTAGCTGTGAACTTCCTTCCGTGATTTCTGAACAAAGACGTGTCCCTGTTGGAGAGCCAAAGCTGGGAAGGAATATGATGTCAAAGCAAATCATTAGGTTTAGCAACTGAGCAGCTCCAAGATGCGATGGTCTTGGGTAAAAGCTCACTTCTTGCACAGGACAGATGTGGAGCTGCTGGAGAAAGTCCAGAGGAGGCCACAAAATAATAGAGGTTTCCAAGGACTAGAGCACCTCCATTATGGAGAGAGCTGAGAGAGATGAGGTGTTCAGCCTGGACAGGAGAACTCTCCAGGGAGAACTTATCGTGATTTTTGAATACTTAAAAAGGGCTTCTAAGAAAGAGCATCATGATCTCTGATAAGAAGCAATAGAAATTCTGAGTATTTGGCACTATGCCAGCGTGACTATAAGGTAGTGAATGGTTGTCAGACTTCAACTATTTTTTCATTTTAAACTTTACAAGAAGTAGTGGAGTGTGCAGTTGAAGTTCCTTCAAAATCTGTAGCCTAAAGAAGGCTCTGTGTGTGCTGCTCAGAACCTAGTGAACGGCAGAGCTAATAAAGATTGATTTTATAAAGCTTTGTGCTGTGTGGCTAAAGAACATCTTCTGCCTATAACTATTCTTAGAATTGGTTTGGTTTAGTTTTTGAGTGGATTTTGGTGTGGCAAAATTGTTGAAGTCCAGCTCCAAGGCATGCAATGGATGCTTGTTCTAGCTCTCTGCTTTCATGAAACTTACCATGTAACAGTTCTGGTTTTGCTCTCTCTGTTTTGGTTAAAATTAACCATTAGAAATGAAGCTTGTTCACTAGGTGAATTTAACAAAAATTAAAAACAAATCATATATTGGCAACTATTAGGGAAAGAGAATAAAACCAAACCCATTGTTTTGCCTCTGGGACAGGATGTCATCTGGAGTGCCATGGGTCATTTTATTCCTTCTTGCAAAGGTACTACAGGGTAATACAGAGCAGACTGACAAAGACAATTTAGAGTGGGAAACAAGTCATGCATGAGAAAATTTAAAATAAAACTTCACCTGGAAAAGAGATGCGTTGAGAGAAGTGGAAGATACAGTGGATGTCTGTAAAAGGATAAATGGCATGGGGGAAGATGCAATGAGGAGTGATTGTTTATTATTTTTTCAGTAGGAGCAGGGACAGTGAATGTCCAGTGGCAGATTGAAAAGAAACAAAAAGGATTGTTCTTTAATATAGAGCTAAACTCTTTGCCCCGAAAGTTCAAAAAGCAGAGACAAATTCCTGCCTGAGAAATCCACTGAGAGGTAGAAAGCAGCAAAATACTGTCCCTGACTTAGGAAGTCCCTGAGTTGCAAATGGCCAGCAGAGACATAATACCTGTGAATATTTTATTGAGTTAGTCTCTGGGCATCCAGGGAACTGTTGGACCAGGACATGAATTAGGTAAGCAGCCTTTGCTATCACCCAGTGTGATTTGCCTAAGGACAAACAAGCAGAGCATATGGTCGGTTTTTTGGAAACTAAGGTTGCTTGTATAGTGGAAGGGCTAATAGAGTTAACAGCATAAGCAAATCCTATAGGAACAGATCTGAAATAGATTTTCCTGGTCCATAGGGCATTCCTTAATGTTATGTAGTTCTTATCCTAAACTTATCAGACCATTTAAAATTTTAAAAATTAAACAGTTGCTATTTTTTTACCAAAAGGCTATTGCAGGATTTCTAACTCAGTACAAGTGAGTACAAACTTTCTTTCCAGCTAGAGAATGCCAAATTGTCCTCTGACCAAAATGACAAAGCTGCTGGTGCAGCTCGAGAGGAGCTGAAGGAGGCTCGCATGAGGATAGAAGCTCTCAGCTACCAGCTTTCTGGTCTTCAGAAACAGGTAAAGGGACTAAATTTACTTTCATCTCAAACACACGGCTGTTTTGTGTGAATATATTAACATTTCTGACCCTTCATGTTTTCTGAATTTTACATAGAGGAAATCTTTGTTTTGTTCATTTGGGAGGGAGAAGGGTTTTAACTTTTTGAGTGGACCTGCATGGATGCCAAGTGGGCTTTTTCTTGTGCTGTGTGCCTAGGCCAGTGCAGCAGAAGATCGCATTCGGGAACTGGAGGAAATGATGGCTGGTGAGCGGGAGAAGTTTAGGAAGATGCTGGATGCAAAGGAGAGGGAAATGACAGACATGAGGGACCAGATGCAGCTTCAGCTTACAGAGTACCAAGAACTGCTTGATGTTAAATTAGCACTGGACATGGAGATCAGCGCTTACCGAAAACTCCTGGAAGGAGAAGAGGAAAGGTACGTACAGATTCTATTTTCTTTTCTAAGAACTTACAAGTGTTACTTTTATTTCTTGCCCTTATTTTTTTACCACTTGAGCAGGAACACCCAGATTTTCTTTCACTGAAGTTATATTGGCTTCGCATCACAATGTGTTGCATGGAACACATGTTCTCAACTGAACACTGTCTTTATTTTGGGTTTTTATAATGGTCTTGGAGTACAGTGGAATATATCATTCTGTGCTTGGTCTTTGTATCATCTTTTTACTTAAGTGCTTGTACTTCTGTGGTTTTAAATCATGGAGCCTGAGAATAGTGTGTTTAGTAGTAGCTGTACTGGAGGAAGGGGTTAAGTGATCTGTGTTGCTCTTAGTAGCACTGCTTTCTGTGTCACATGGTCGTACTGCCAGAACATTCTTCAGGGATGGATAGCCCCCTCCTCATGTATGCAGTCCTCTTGACATATAGAGTGAGGCTGCTGTCAGCCTCGGAGCACATTACAGTCTGGTTACTTGAGGATATTGTAGCTTTGTTTGTGGTTCTCTGGATGAGTTAATTAAAATGCATTCTTGGTTGTGTTAAGGTTGAAGCTCTCTCCAAGTCCCTCCTCCCGTGTCACAGTCTCTCGGGCTACCTCCAGCAGCAGCAGCAGCAGCACTTCACTTGTTCGCTCTTCCCGAGGCAAGAGAAAACGTATTGAAGCAGAGGAGCTTTCTGGGAGTGGAACAAGTGGGATTGGCACTGGAAGTATCAGTGGCAGCAGCAGTAGCAGTAGTTTTCAAATGTCCCAGCAAGCTTCAGCTACAGGAAGTATCAGCATAGAAGAGGTAGACCTGGAGGGCAAATATGTTCAGCTTAAGAACAACTCGGAGAAGGTGAGCATCAGCAGATCTCAGTAGAAAACAAGGAGGAGCTAAATTGAGATGTTACACAGCCCTTTGCAGCATGAGTAGGTGCAGCCATGTGGAGAGCAGGAGCAGCATCTCAAGGTGCAGCATTCTCCAGGAATTAATAGGGGCTTTAAAAAGTTGAACATAATGGTGGGCTAACATGAGTGGACTGTTTGCTGCAGGAAGAGAACACAATTTGTGTCCCACATATGTAAATGTGTACTGGGACATTGCTCACAGAAACAGCCTGCTGTCTAGCAGAACTTTGTTGTGTGATATGGATATCTTTTAAAATTTTGCTGAATGACCTTATGGGATTTACACTTTAACTGGATATAGGCAAATACTTTCAAGGTAGAATGCAAATGTCTAATTACCATATAAATAAATTTATATTCCCATTATTTTAATAACAAAGACCTAGACTCTGATGCCTGTTTGTTCTGTTTTGTTCACTCTGAATAACTTTCTGACTCTCTCCATTAGGATCAGTCTTTGGGTAACTGGAGACTGAAAAGACAAATTGGAGATGGAGAAGAAATTGCTTACAAATTTACTCCTAAGTATGTCCTCAGAGCTGGGCAGACTGTTACAGTAAGTTGTATTTACAGTATGTCAACAACATATTCTTCTGTTGATGCTGTGGCAATTGGAAGTCTTGAAGTTTGGTACAGCCTGATTTGGTGTATAACTTTTGGGTTCATGGATCTCACTTTAAAGGAGCAGGATTTCAGTTATAAAAATGCAGAACAGAAAATTAATTTCTATATTAGTACTTAAGTATTTAATACTATTTTTTTGGGCACAGAGAAAGTTGAAGAAAAAGGTATTTTGGGGAATTAATCAAGGACTATTTGTTTCCAAACATCTTTGCCCAGGTTTGGAACCCTAATCCTGCTCAACCTCTTAAAGAAATGGGAACAGTTCAGAGCATTCATCTAGACTAGTAGACTGTAGCTAAGACAGGGCATTCTCATCATTAACTGTAGTAGAACAGCTGGTTTTCAATAATTTTACATTTTATTTTCAGTCTGCAGCATGTTCTTTTAAGAAGAAACAAAAGTATCTTTTAATCACTTGCAGCTATTTCTACTTAAGTATCAATTGTTCAGATACATAAGAAAGATTGAGTTGATACACTACTGCTGCTTTTTGCCTTGGCTCCATACATGGAGTATGGTTATTGAGACAGTGGTAGAAGAAATTTTTTCAGAAAAGAATTGATGACTGCAATATTAGATTTTTTAAATACCTTACTACAAGTAATAGTGTAGTTAAAAGTGGGGTAAAACTGCCATTGGAATTCAGAAAAGAAACCTAGTATGTAGAGAGAAGTAGGAGAATTAGGGGTATATGTATATTTAAAAGAAAAAATTGGATAAACAGCTAATTACAGATCGTCATTCTCACTAGATCTGGGGAGCAGATGCAGGTGTATCTCATAGCCCCCCTTCTGTTCTCGTGTGGAAGAATCAAGGCAGCTGGGGCACTGGTGGAAATATCCGCACTTACCTCGTAAACTCTGAAGGAGAGGTAGGTTGTGTCCATGGGCTGGTTATCTCCCAAACTCTTAATTTGAGGGTGGGGTAACATGACACAATGACAAATCCTGATTGTAAGATCTCCCCTATTGTCTTCTAATATGACAGTTTATGACACTGAAATAATTAAGTCTATACATATTTCTGACATTTTTGGGATATTTTTGAAAATTGTGATCATCATGATTATGCCCACAGACACTTTTTTCCTATTTTAGAAGAATATGCTGCTAGTAGAGAATTTGTTTGGAATTTCAAGATATACTTTCAGAAGACACAAAGAAAAGAAGCATTTCTGGCAATTCAAAGTTCCATTATATAGTCCCTATGATGTTCTGAGGTGCAATGTAAATGTAGTAAGATAGTCATCCTTTCCGTGTTAGAAGCATATCATAAGTTCTCATTGGGCAGACGTTCCTGAGCATTCTGCGTTGTCCTACATCTGCCCACAGTTAATTTTTTTAAAACCATCCCTGCAGATGACTTTTGCAATGGAGAATCGTGCCTTGGCTGTTACTTATAACAGCCATGCTATTATCCCAGCAATCTGATAGCAGTAGGAAAAGGAAACAGACCACAGTTGTATCAGTTTTTGTGTTGCCTTTCTCACTGGCACTTTTCTGGAAGAACTTTGTGTGCAGGATGAGGTAGGAGGGGGGATAATTTGTACAAATAGAAAGCTAACAGTATTCAAACCGTGTGGTCAAACTAGTATCTGAAAAAATTTCAAATTCATGTCTCTTTTCACTATGGTTACCTTTAGTGTCCCTGCTTAGGAGTGTATGTTAAGGGCAACTTTTTCCCCAGCTAGATATTTTCACCTGTGATTTCCAAGGTGCAAGTAGGCAGAAGAATTTCTTACTATTTAGAAGTGTTGAAAACAATTTAGTAATAAAGGAAGCTTCCTGGGGTTTTAGAATTCTCTGTAGTGCCTGGCTTGTAAGACCATGCTGATAAACAAAATATGCAATTGATATTGAATATTTATTAGAAATTGGGAATATTCTTAATGTTGTGTAATCATACTGAGAAGGTTTCTTTTCTCACATTATACTGTGTCTCAGATAGCTCCTACCTGTGTCTGCTGTGACCTTGTGCAAAACTGACTACTGATCACCTGAAACATGCCTACTTTCTGTTAAATTCCAGGGTAATGAAAGAAAATTCAAGTGGCTGAATTACATTACAATGCCTTTTAGTGCACAGATGTAGGAATGATGTTGTGATTTGCAGGATATTACCAGTATTTTCTTGCATAGCTAGTGTTAAGTCTAGGTCAAGTTGCTTTAAATTCTCCACAATTTAATAAGGATATTATATTGATGGTATAGCAAAAATTTAACAGATAGATAGACTCCTGGCCATCTCCTTATCTGTCATTTTGTGTAGGAAGTTGCAGTGAGAAGCGTTACTAAATCAGTAGTTGTGCGAGAGAATGAAGAGGAAGAAGATGAAGCAGAATATGGAGAAGACGACCTTTTCAACCAACAGGTAATCAGATGCAGACAAGATGTTTAACTTGTGCCTCATTATTTGGATCAATCAGGCATAAGATTCAGGGGGGACTCCTCTTCAACTTTTGTCAGCTCTGAGCTTCCTGGTCTTTTCTTCCAATAGTTGCTTGCAACATTGCAGTGCACAGAGAGAGGACAGTGTGAGCAGTGCTGCCAGGAATTACTGCTGGGATCCATCCTGGTACAGCTCAGGCAGTGGCTGATGCCAGCTCAGGGTATCTGTGCTTCAGATCACATATTTGCAGCATTAGCAGGCAGTGTTGCTCCTGTTCAGCATCTGCTGCTCTGTACAACAGAGCTGGGACATTCTTGCTGGAAGCAGAATATTACCAGATAACCACTGAAAACCAGGAATGAGTGGTACTTCTCTTGCTGCAAGCTTTAGCTTATTAGTTTATTTTCTGATACAGTATATCTTCTACACCTGGAATGAACTTGTTTTTTCATAATGATACCACCTGTATGTTTTGATAACCCTTAGTTTAATAATGTGAAATAAGCAACCAGCAGTTGACAGAGCAAAAAAAGGAGAAAGATATATAGGTGATACCAGAAAATATTTTAAACTTGAAACTCAGGTGATTTGTTCCTCTGATCAATGGCCATTAGTAGCTCTTTTCACAAAGAACCCATTCTGTGCAGGTTTGCAGGTGAGTTCTCAAAGCTTTTTTGGTCCCAAAGAGATTGAGCAGTGTATTTGTAGTATAAAGCAACTGATTTTTCTTACCCAAAAAAGCAGCCATACAGCAGAGATCTCTCTCAAATGGAATCAGCATTTGAAATAAAGGAACTTGCTGGTCTTGAGCTAATGACATCACAATTTAATTTGTCACCTGTATCACTGTTGGAAATATGGAGACTAACCAGTCAACCCATTGCAGGAAAACACAACCAGAGGAGCAGTGTGTCAGTCCTCGCAGCAGACCGGGGCATGTGCTCTGCTTTCTCTAGAGTAGTGACGGTCTCTTAATATAACTAAACTACTAAAAAAGTGCTTTTGACAACTGAGATGATAACCAGTCTAGGCTTGCAATCTGAATAGCTGGTAAGAATTTAATTAAACTCTGCCTATTCTATTTTAGGGGGATCCCAGAACAACCTCTAGAGGATGCTCAGTGATGTGAAAAAAGAAGAAAGAAACTATTATTTGCGCTTTTCCCCCTTCATTTATTTCCTTTTATTTTTGCTATTTTTTCCTTCCAGAGCCACTGAAAACTATTTTTATATGCATCACCTGATTTCTTTGAAGTTTACTCCTTGGTACATTTTTATAAAAAAAAATTAAAAAAAAAACTTTACTGAACAAAACTGCCAGAATTTTTAATAGATTTCTTTATTTTTCCCTCTTTGTTGAAACACTATATTGGAATACAATATTTTTTCCCCATACAGAGTTTAAAGTCTTACATAGAAACCTAAAGCAGAAAAGAGATTTTTAGCTAAAATGAGATGAGACTTCTTGAGTGTATGGTAAATCGATAATCACATATATAACCAGTATAATACCCCCAGAAAACAAGTTTAATGAAGTGTGTTCATCTGCAGGACCCTGGGAGAGATTCACAGAGTGTTTCCTCCAGAGTTGTAGAAATGCTAGTATTTTGCCTGGTATCCTCAGCAATTCCCACCTTAGGAAAATTAGACCCCAGAGTCATTCAAAATGCTACTCCACAATTGCAATGACACAGGGAAGCTTCATTGTAGGCATTTTTGACTCAGGACCTTGCCATCATGTCTTTCTCCAAGGTTTGACAGCCTAATGGTAAAACATCTGGGTCTGTCACACCTGAGCTCCATGTCATCATTTCAGAAGATGGAGAATGGTGGGTTCTGCTTCCTGAATGTACACACCATCCTAAGTTGGAAGTGTCAAACCCAGAGTTCGAAGTGTTTGATTTTTAGGGGATTTTGCCATTGTCACAAGTTAAATCATGGACACAAATTGTGATATTCAGTATTTAGGATTTAATCCTTTTGACATATTCAGCTTTAAAGATATTTGATTAAGATTTTAGAAGTAAAACATATTTATACTTTTGGCAATGATAAATATTGGGGATTTTAAAGGTTATCCCATGTAAATGTTGACTTCGTTAATAAGAGCTAGATACAGCTTGTTCATACTTCTCTTATGTTCAAAGGGGCATTGTCAGATATCCTAAGGAGCAGTATTTGCAATATAGAGCAGAAACAGTTTAATGACTTTTAAACAGTTCAAAGGAACTGCCTCTGTTAAGGACATAAGCGACACAGTGTTCAAGTGCTCGAGGCAAAGTCTAACAATGAGTGAAGGGAGAATAATGTTTTTTATAAAAAATGTGTTGTACGGCGGGCAGCAGGTGATTTTTATTTTAATAGGATGCATTTTTTTATCTGACAGTGTCCATTTAGCTTAAGGTTTCTGCTGCTGCATTTCTCTGGAGATAACTCTGAGTCCCATAAGGGTTAGTGTTCATCTTTAAGCACAAGGAAAAATACTTGACTGCTCCAAAGAATGCAAATGTTTTTCAACTACTAGTTTGGATACAAAATTTGGATACCCTTTGATTCCAGCATAGAATTCTGTTTTTACCTGCACTCTTGAACTCTGATCTTGTCATTCAGATAGTTAAGACTCATCAGACAAGTGACAAGGTTTGGATGTTTTCGGTGGCTTTCGGACATTATGTTCTCTGAACAGTATCGTGACTGACAGATATAACCTAGAAAGTCAGTTTAGTGGCTCTGACTGATGGCTTCGTTATGCAAGCAGGGTGGGAACAAAAGGGGCTTCAAGCTTCAGGATTTCTTTTACCATTTAAAAATAAATCAGAGATGCTGCTTTTCTCTGTTTGGATGGGATGACTGAGTTGCTGAAGTTAAGGGAATAGACTTTTAGAATTATGTTTTAATCCATTATCAGAAGACTCATTACAGAAGAATAGGATGAAGATTTGGCTGTTTGGGCTGATGGGATAACTGCATTGATGTACTTGGCCATCTTTCTAATGTAATTTTCCCACTCTGCTTGAGTAGAAGGTTAAATATGTAGTAAATCATGTCTCTCTCTCTGTAAGATGTATCTAGTGAAATTATGTTTCTCAGACATACTGTTACAATTACGTTTTCTAAATTCATTGTTATGCAAATGAATGCAATCAGTGTAAATTTTATTTTTGCAACACACCTTCCAACCACTGGACACCATTTCCTTTTCTGACCCACAGCTTCTGTAATATACTGACATAGTGTTTGAGGGCTTTGTGCTTTTTCCCTAAAGATCTATATTTATTTTTTTTACATGGGCCAGTTTTCAGACTGCTTATTCCTTTAAGATTGTCCTGTAAATTTAAGATTATTTTGTGATCTTAAATACTGAAGCAATGAACGTGTAGTTAATTTGCATTTTTCTGTGTTTTTTTGTTTGTTTGTTTCCTGTAAAGAATGGCCTCAGAAAGGCAGCTCAAATGAAGAAAAACCTCTTGCTACCTGAGCCATAGTTTTCTTAACAGCTACTGTATGGGGAATGTGTCTTCTTGTAGCCTTAAGAACTGGTGCTTGCAGATCTCTTGTGATGAGCACTGTGCCCTTGAGTAACAGTCTGCAGAATTTGTCCTTAGAATTGGAACTGTGTCCTTTAACTTTGGAAACAGTTTATTTGATTCTTCAGGACCGTGCTTAGGTATATACAGGTGAAATAAACCTGTGATTGACACTGTGGGAAAAGCCAACCATCTGAATGTGGATGATTCTGTTACCACAGTGCTTTTTAATAGGCTACTAAAAATATGATAAATAACTCCTGGCTGTAAATTACAAGACAGAAGAACTACTGTATTCCATATGCTTTCTTTTTTGTGTGTCACCTTCTCTGGCCACCATCCCGGCCTCTTGCTTTTGATGCTGAGCTTCAGTCTAACAGTGCTGTCCCGGCCAGACTGGGAGGCAGTTTTGTGGCTTTACCAGCCCAAAAAGCATTGTTTCTTTTTTTTCCATCTTTCAAGGATTTCTTTCCATTTTCAGGATATTTAAAGCTTTTTGTCCAAATGAAATCCGGTGTTGCCTTTCCCCCTTTTTCTCTTTGATCCTGTATATGAACCAGTCATGACAAAATTAGAGCATGGACAGCAGTTCTACTCCAGTGCTGATACCTGGCATAAAGCTTGAAGGAGAAATAGATTTGACTTGTCTGGAGAAAAATGGTTTTAAGGTGTCCCTGATGAGGGAAATGAAGTTTTTATCAGAGTAGTTACTTGAGCATAACTATCCATATGGATGTTCTTATTCCAGAAATATAACCTTATTCTGGATGAAATAGTAAATAGTTTTTCTTATGTGTAGATCATAACAGAATATCATATAAAATACAATAAGCGCATCCTGCCTCCTCCTAAGTTCATGCCACATGAAAATACTTGTCTCAAAACAAGTCCATCCGTCTGCAGACCTGTCAGGAATGTGGTGTCTTCTGGAGTGAGGTGTAGCCTCAGAGTCCCCGGCATTTCATGCCACTTTTGTCTCCCTTACTTCTGCATTTGTGCCTTTAACTGTTGCATTGCAGTGACATACTCCAAGGAGTGGAGTGGCTGGGATTCCCTTGTTCCTGCACATCCAAATTTCCTGTGATTCCTTTGCTGCCGCACAGCTGTATTTCCAGTTTCCCTTGTTGCTTCACAGCTCTATTTCCCAGCAGGTCTCTTTATGCCTACACGGGGCTCCAGCTTGGCTCTGACAGCACCCATCATTTGCCCTGACATGTTGCTCACTTGTCTTCAGCTCTGTGTTACCATTAGATGGGGAGTTGGCTGCATAGTCTGTGTTTGTAGCAGGAACCAAAAGTCTCAGGAAGAATGTAAATAGCTGCTTCCTGTGATGTAAAAGCCAGCTGAGCATGTGTGCATGCTGGCAGTAGTGTGGGAATTGTACTGCGGTGTGAAGCAGTACTGTACTGTGAAAGGAGATCACTGTGTGTGATGTCTGTCCTCAAGCAGTGGGACACTTCAGTTCAGGGATCTTACTGGGTTTTATACACCTTTTTTTTTTTCTATTTTAACGCTCATCCTGTATAAAGGCCCTTTAACTGCAAACTGGACAGAGGCTGCAGGTAAGAAAAGACCTATAAAAATTGTCTCTGCACCCCAGGACGTTGGAGAATCTGTTACTTTAATGCACATCAGAAAGGTTTTGATGCTGTAGGAAAACATGCATGCTGTCTGTTCTAGATCTCTTGTAGCCACTTCTCTCATGTCTTCATTGTTAAACCATTCTCTCTCTTCTTTCTGTATCTTCTTTTGAAAGTCTTATCTCTAAACAAAGGCATATCCGTATTTGAACCCGCATTTTATTGACACTGTTGGGTCCAAACTCTGTGTGAGCAAAGCCTTGTGAACCAGTGAGCGGAAGGTGAGATAGTGATTGCATTTTTCAAAGCACTGTTTTAGCTGAATGTCGGGACAAATTATATTGGAGAGATGTTTTTCTCATTTAAAATGGCCTGGGAAACAGAATTTTTATTTGCCCTTCAATATGCTTAGCTTTAAACCAGTTTACAATTATTTAAAGGTGTTTGTTGGTTTTTTTATACAAGACCGTATTTACATGCAATTATTATTTGTAAACATAATGCCTTTCTTGAAATGCTAAGGTCTAGAGTGAAAAGGATGCTCGATATTCAAAGCCTCCATTCAGAATAGCACAAGCAGTGAATTGACTTGGAGTTCCAGAAAATAAGATGTGGTTTATTGAACTTACAGATTTTCTAGTTAGCTATTACTGAAGTGACAAGTCCATCTTGGTAATGCAGATGTTACTGTATATTCAGCTACCCAGATCATTACACTAAAATTACAAGCAATAATCTATTTTGAGCAAGTTTAATCCAAAATGCTTTCCATTTGGGCACAAAATACAGTTGATCTCTTATTTTCGTGGCAGTGATGCCTTGTGACTTGAATTGTGATTTTTATTTTTAATTTTTTTAACAAAATTTTGATTTAGATAGGTCTGGCTTGAGGGCACTGCAGTAACCACCTCCAGTCAGCTGCTGCAGACAAGTTTTTGGAAGGTTCAAGTTTTTAAAATAGGGAATTATGAAAAAGGTTGTTAACAGAAACACAAAGACAAAATGATAAAAATGTTCATTTGAAACTCAGAAAAACTACATCATGACCTAGACTTTATCATTTCAAAGTGATTTGTTTTTTTCTTTTTAGAATATGCATGCCAAATGTCTTGTCTTTTTCAATGATTTGTAATATACATTTTATGACTGGAAACTTTTTGTACAACACACTCGAATAAATGTTTTGCATTTTATTGGTTTCCTTCTGTCTATTAACCAACACACAGGTCATGTGGGTTGTTTGACATGATTCATCCAAGGAGGCCTTTATTAAGTGTGGAGAGAGGACACAAAGAGCTGTCTGTGCTCCTAACAGTGATCAGCTGTTAATCACAGAGTGCTCCAGCAGGGATCGCGGGGCGTGCTCCAGCAGGGATCGCAGGGCGCGCTCCAGAAGCAAACGAAACGCTTTCCTTAAACGTGACGCAGCGCTGGTGGAACGTGCTGTCCTCTCTGATCAGTACCAACAAAAGCAGGGGGAAGAATAGCAGGAGCTGGAGCAGATAAACCTTCCCTTGCTTTCTCATCACCCCTGCACTGAAGGGGTTTTTCGATTTAACCTCCTTGATGCTAAATAAGAATAAGCACAGATACCGATCTGCAGGGACAGATTATAAGGAATGGACAGAAGCATTGCCACGATCTAACGCATTTGCCAACCTGGCTCAGCTTCCAGCCCACTTTGCAGTTCATACTCATTTTAAAATTGTATGTTAGGTGGCTGCTCCATCCTTAGCCCTAGCTGATGATGCTTCTGCGAGGTGGTAGGAGTGACTTCTATTTGAAGTGGGCAGATTCAAAGACTGGATGATATGGTTTGCAATACTCTTGAGTGTAGGCTCGAGCTGGTGAGGATGAGCCCAGTGTTGGCTTTAGCTCTGCTGTTATACTCAGTTCCCTCCTCTCATGCAGTCTCCTACCTGCACATCACATCTCACCCGTGAAAAAGACGTTGTCCTCTCCCCTTTGCTTCTGCCTCATCCCACAGCATTCTTACTTAATAGAGGTACGTGTAAAGAACTTGAGGCAGACTTTAAGAGCATGGGCCTCTCACCCGAGTCACGTAAGGCAGAGGGTAGCCTCGAGGAATACAGGGATGAATTCCATAGACAACCCACAGGGGAATTTCTCTCTGCGGGGATCCCCGCAGAGCTGGTGTTTCACCACGGGGTGCAGCTGGGCAGCGTTTGTGTCTCTGGTGATGCCGGTTTAAAGACGCTTCCCGTTGCCTCAGTTCGTGGGGCTGAGCTGAGCCCTAGTACCCGAACGCTGTTGTCTGACCCGGGCCCGGCCCCGGGGAGTCCCTTGGGAACTCGCTCGGGGCTGCCTCCTCCGCGGCCGGCGGTGACACCAGCGCTCGGGGACATGGGCCACAAGCGGCGGCGGGACGGGCGTCCCCAGGCTGGGGACGGCGTGGAGCAGCTCCGACGGTCCGCGGAGAGGAGCGCAGCGCTCGGTCCCGCCCGGCGCGGAGGCGGGGGCGGCGCGGGGCCCGCCGGGAACCGCAGTCCCGGGCGCCGCCATTTCTCCCTCCGGCAGCGCAGGGCAACCCGGCCGTGGTGTCTGTGGGCATGGAGAGCAGCTTTGGCTCCGACTTCGGCTCCGGAGGAGGCGGCGGGGGGAAGCTGGACCCGGGGCTCATCATGGAGCAGGTGAAGGTGCAGATCGCCGTGGCCAACGCACAGGAGCTCTTGCAGGTCAGAAGGGGAGGCGGGGGCGGGCAGGGGCTGGCTCGGTCCCGGTGTGGGTCGCGGGGGACGGTCAGGCCGCTCCGCTCCCCTCGCAGCGGGGGCGACGGCTGCAGCCGGAGCCCCCGGGCCGCGGTCTCGCTCACGGGCTCTCTCCGCAGCGGATGACGGACAAGTGCTTTCGGAAGTGCATCGGGAAGCCCGGCGGCGCCCTGGACAACTCTGAGCAGGTGAGGACGGGCGGGAGAGGTGGGGACCCACGGCCCCCCAGCTCGGGGCGGCCGCTGAGGCTCTGTGTCCCGCAGAAGTGTATCGCCATGTGCATGGACCGGTACATGGACTCCTGGAACACAGTTTCCCGAGCCTACAATTCTCGGCTGCAGCGGGAGAGAGCCAACATGTGACGCCTGCCGGCCTCCGGGCCGAGAGGGACCATGTGGGGAAGGGACGAGCGGCCAGTCCAGGTGGTTAGGGGTGAATCCTGCTGCCTTCCCAGCCCCTGCCATGGCAGAGCAATAAAACCTCGCTGAACCTTTTGCATCCATTGGCTTTTATTAGCACCAGCTCCAGGAGAGAGTGATTTTTTTTCATGAGCTGCATGGTTTACTTCTTGCCCTTCCCAACTGTCCACACAAATGTCCCAAGGCATTATATCAATTGATAAATCCCTGCCGAAAGGGCTGCGACAGGCAAGGAGCCTTCTGTGGAAAACAGGGGCCAAGCCAAGCCAGCAATGACCTTGCTCAGGATTCCAGCATGGACCTATCCCTCAGGTAGTTACCCAGTCCCTTTTCATTAGTGGAAAGCTGGCAGAAGATGCTCCACATGTCACCTTGGCACTTTCACTCCTTGTGTCTGTGTAGCACTATGTGGGGCTATCTTTGGGCTCGTAGGCTTTGACTCAGCTCAAGCACAGTGTTGGGGAGCAGGACAGCCTCGCAAATAGCTGTACAAGCACAGCTAGGGGTGAACAGGGTTGGGAAGTACTTAGGTTCTTTCCTTATAGAATAAAGTGTGTTTTGTGGCTGTGATACTCTGTAGTTTCTGGTTTGGCTCTGGCACAGGCATTCCATCTTGGAGCCTACATTCTAAGTCATTTTTTTGATGGAGGAGCATGTCTGCAACAGGGGATGTGGGTCTGCTTTGGGGTGCAACTCTCTATTGTTTTCTGCTTACACACCGCTCCTGAAAAGGTGGGTTCATGCTGTGTGGTCAGCAGTGGATACAGCAGCTGGAAGAGGAGAGTGTTGGAGATTAACAGTGCCCATGTAGTGAGTTTTTTTCAAATCCCTTCCTTTGAAGCTTGTCTGTATTTTATAAAAGATTTCACGGTTTGCCAGACACACAGACAGACTGGAAGGATGACATCTCCATACCTGCTAGGACATTCAGAGGGATGTAATAGAACCTAAAGTGATCTCACACAAGGTAGACTGTGAAGAGATAATTGGGTATTTGGACTTACTGAAACTGGAGTTTCCTTTCCAGACTGTCAGAATGACTACTTGAAAATAAAGTGCTCTCAGACATGTTTGCTTAGGGGGCTTTTTACTTTTCTTTATGGCTGTATGAATTTTGTGGCACTGGCTGTGCAGCAGTCCCATTTTGTTCATGGGAGCATCCCACAAGTGTTCCAGCCATGGATCTGAACCCGTCTGGAGCTGAGCCATGCCTGGAAGCCAGCTGGCTCTGTCTGGGAAAGTTGTGGATCTTGCTGCCAGCTGGGTTGGGACAGAAGAAACCTCTTGCTATGCCGAGATGTAGACCTTAAAGCACCAAAAATGAGGAAGGGGTTTGGGGTACAAGCAGCTGTTCACTTTCGGTGGCTGAATCTATGGGGACTTGTCTAAGTCTGCTCTGCCCAAGACTCAGCATATGAGCTCTGCAGCAGTTCTTGTGAACAAAGTTGTCTATGTGTCTTATGCTGGCTGTTGGGACCTGACAAGTATACCTGGCACCACTATCTCAGCACTTTAAATTTTTCCCACCTAGTTTAGCTAGACGGTAGTCTCTGTGGCCATGCCTTCATCTTTGCCAGTTTAATCACCTGTTACCTAATGCAAGAGGAGCTGCAGAGGGGTGTGTGAGAAGCCTGTCCTAATATTCTAGTACAGGTGAGGGCCTGTGCAGTCTGAACTCCCAAGTGTTCTAGTCCTGCATTCTCTTGGGATCAAATGGTGAGCCAGAATGTCGTCAGTGAGCTCTCTAGTACCATGCACTAATTGGAAACAGCATCACACCCTTCCCAAAAGCCACTGCACGGCACAACAGCTCCATCAAGACAGTGAGGTCTGAAGCTTCTGCAAGGGCATAACTTTGCGCTGGGGCGAAGTTCACAAGTCTGTTGGCATGGCTTTGGGATGACATCGCACAGGCAGAGGTCAGCCAAATTCCATGAATCTTTGGCAGATGTTTCCGGCACCCATCCAACTAAAAAGGTCATGTTTTAATGCGCAGTATGTTTGGCCAGGTCTTAAGATGGGACAGGCCTCATTTATTTATAGAAAATGTCTAGAATTTGTACCTTTCTATGCAAAGCAGTTATCAAATGCCTTGGTGTCACAACCAGTGGGTCACACAACACTGGCATTTGCTTAATACCTGCAAGGCCATCTTCACCCCTTTGCAACATCAGAAAAATGTACAATAGCTGAGGGGTTAGTGCGTCCTCCGGCAGTTATTCCTCTCATTCATCGCCTTCCCTGAGTGGTGAAATGCAGTTTCAGAGCTTGAGGTTCTGCACAATCCAGCCCTGGACAGCTGTGACTTTGGTGTAGACACCAGGGAAGTATGGCCTGGCACAGCCATAGCCCCAGCTTGTGATTCCTGCTAGAAACCACTTCCCTGAGGGTTCTTTACATGCCAGGGGCCCACCTGCATCGCCCTGCAGAGAGAGGAAAAGGAACCAATATCAAGCCACAGGCAGTGCAGCTCCCCCAGCTGTGAAATGTTCTTTCTCTCTGGGGCATGGGTATTTGCCGTCCTGTTCCCCACTTCCCCAGGAGCCCCATTCCAAGCTGGAGGACTGCTCAGTGATGTACTTGCATGAACAATCTGAGACTGGGGTTCTGGTACATAGAAGAGTGTGTTTGGAGGTACAACAGGGCCATGGAACAGGCTCCACGGTATCCCTGTGGTCTCTTGCTTAGCATTACCTCTCTGTGTGTTTCCCTGGCCTGTCACAGGTTGGTGGGGCAAAGGAGCATGAGGTGTATGCAGGATGGACATGGATAGAAGCAGCAGCCAGTTGATGGATGGACAGACAGCTGAGCTAAGGGAGGCAGGGCAGGGCCCTCCTGAGAGAATATAGCCTAGGGACTTGGCATGAGCTGGCTCTGTCCCAGCCACAGCGTTTGCTGCTCTTGCACTCACTGAACAGCTGTCGACGGTGCCCTGTGGGAAACCAGCACACAACATCCTGCTGCTGATCTGGACAGGGTAGAACTTTTTGCAGGCCTGGTCTCCGATCATGTTCACTGCTGCTTTTTGCAGATGCTTTGACATGAGACCTGAGGAGATAAGTATTGCTGTTAGCTGGGTGAAGAGCAGATGAGAAACAGCAGCATGTGAAGAACTGGGGTCTCTGCAGCCTTATTTGCTTGCCAGAGGGAGAGGCCTGCTCTGGGAAAGTGAATCAGGCCTGGTTCAGCAGAGCAAACATAGGAAGGTCCCTTGGGTGTGTAGTTTGTCAGGCAGCTTGGCTGACCAGACACAAATGGTATTGAGGCGGTCCTTGTACTGCAGGAGCACAGCTGGAGCAGCTGCTGTGGGGGTGGGGAGCACAGTGGCTGGCATGTAGAAAGCTTGTGAAGGCTCCAGGAGGGCAGAGGTGTGACCAAATGGAGGAGTAGCTGGGGAGGAGATGATGGTGACACCAGGCCTTGCCCAGCTTGGTATCCTCTGCAGCATATGGCCTGGGATGGGAGTGCTTGGGGTAGTGGTGTGGGAACTGTAGGTGTTTGGGCTTGCAGTGTTGCAGTGTAGGTGGCATTGAGCTTGGCCATCATGGATGTGGGAGGGCCCTCTCAGCCAGTACCTCCTTCCTTTGTGGAGCCCCAGCCTGTGATGAAGCATCTGGCCCCTTCATGGAAGATGTGAGAATTGTCTGGGAGACATATAGGTCTGATGGTGCTGCTGAACGTGACAGGTGTGCTCAGTTCCAGTAGTGCCACATCATAGTCTAGGCTGTAGACGTTGTAAAAAGGGTGTTTGTAGATACGGAATATTTTCTCCATTTTGCCATCGATGCCACTCAGGAAGGGTGTTCCTAGAAAGGCCACCCACATTTTGGGGTCACTGTAACTGCAGAAAGACAGCAAACCTGGCTGTTAGGACCACAGCCTCACAAGAAGGGCCATCCCTCCACTTGTGGGGCTGGCCACACCTTGGGAAGTCAGGACCCCTGTCTCCGGAACAGTGGGTATACTCAGGCTTTGCTCCACTCGTTCCTCTTCACACTTACCTGTAGGGGCATATCTCTGATAGGGGGTGTGTGCTTCCTGCGGGGCACAGCATCCCAGCCAGGGTGCTGGACCGTGAGGGAGGGGAAGGGCAGGTGGGCTGATGGGACTGAGGCCAAGAGCCAGCTGGCTTAACTAGCTCATCTCAGACTTACATGTCAAAGCAGTGAGCTGCAGAGAGCAGCCACCGGTCAGCAATGAGGACAGCCCCACACTTGTGCTCCTTCCGCCGAAGCCAGAGACTGACTTGCCAGGGCCATTCTCCTCGAGCTGCGCTGCTGCCACCCACAATCTTGCTGAAGGCCAGAGCAGTTGTTAAGCCACAGTCTGGAACAGAGGGAGAAGCACTGTAGTTTTAAGTAACCATAAATGAAAGGAATGACTTCCTGCCTTCCATAACCTGTGCTGTGAGACAACCTTCTGGGGGAGCGTGGACAGGGCAGTAGGATGTGATGAATTCAGTTCACCCAGCTGAGGCAAGGCTTGACAGACAGGGGATATTTTGTGGGCTTGTTATCACAGATCACACCTTCCAGGGATGTGGTATGTGAGGAGTGGATATTTGGATGGACTGGCTGAGCTATCACACGGCAAGGAATGTGCAGCCCAAAGAGCAGTCCCAGGGATGACAAGACACTTTCTGGGCTGCCATGTTGTGCAGAGCTGTCTTGCCACCTTGTGCTACCAGACTGACTGGCCAGAAGGCCAGTGTGCTGGGAAATGGGTTCTAATGTCTGTACCAGAGTAGAAGAGGCCACACTTTCTGGCAGTAAATTTGGATCTGGCTCATCCAGCTTTATCTTGTTTTAGGCTCTGGCAGAGCAAGTACGATCTGGACCATAGTGGGCTGGCCCAGGCCCGCAGTGTCTGGGCCCAAGACAGCCGGTGTGAGTATGGTGGGTGCCACTGTGGAGTCTGGGTCATGTAGAGCACAGCTGGCAGCAGCCAGGGGCTACAGAGGAGAACTCACTGCAGTTGTGCTCGTCGAAGCCATTGCTGCAGTCCACAACACCATCACATTCTGGATTTTCTTTTCCAATACACACCTTGCTGGAACACTTGAAAGTGAGGCTGGTACAAGGCACTGCTGGAAGGCAATAACCCATGGCCTGCTCAGTACCCTCTATGCTGGAGGTGTCCTACCAACATGTCAATGCATCAGTTATCAGTTTTACCTGGGGTTTGGGTGGGCTTGGCGGTCTCGGTCATTCTCAGAGCTGTGGAGGTTTCGCTCACGGTTGTGCTCATCTTCGTCCCCAGGGTGGTTCTGCTGGCTGGACTTGCAGCCGTTGTGCTGGGCTGGATAAAAATGGCTGTGGTAGAAGTTCTAGGGATGGCTGAACTGGAAGGGATGCTTGTGCCACCATTGGGCAACTGGGAGATGGTGTCCAGGATCCAGTCTGTGAATTCCGTAATTCTGGAGTACACACCAGGTCTCATAGCCTGGGCACAACCAAATCCCCAGCTCACGATGCCAGCAAGGTAAAATGCTCCTGGGGTCACTTCACAGGCCAAGGGCCCACCTGAATCTCCCTGCAGAGGAAGCAAGGCAATGGCTGCTCAGTCCAATCAGGTTTGCCCCTCAGACACACCAGAGGGACTTAACTACCCCCAGCACTTCTTTCTCCAGCCTTGTGGGTCTGTCTGCTGTCATGCAGTGTGTATGCAGGGCATGAGCATGCACAGGTTGAAGCTAGGGTCAGTGGCTCAACCTGGCTCCTGTCAGCACCTTTCCACAGCTGCCACCAACTGACTCTGACTCACTACCACCAGAGGAGACTTGCTTCATTCAGGATTTGTCTGGCCAGACAGAGTGGTGAGATGTTGGTTTAAGTCATTCTCAACTTGGTAGAGCTTTATTTACTTTTCTAAATCTCCAAAGTAGTGGGCTGGGGTTTTTTGTGCTCAGGTACATGGGAATTACACAGCTGGGTTACAGCAGGTCAGTAAGTATTTCACAAGGATCTGCTGAAGGCAGAGCTAGCCCCAGCTTTCTAGAACAATCTACAGAGTAGAGAAATACCACACTTTTACCTGGCATGAGTCTACCATCCCCTCCATGAAACCAGCACAGATCATTCGGTCAGTGAGGGAGAAGTTGTAGAGGAAGTTGCAGGTGTTCTGTTCTATGATGCCTACAGATGCTTTCTGCAGGATCTCGGGCTTGGTGTCTGCATGAAAACCATGGAATTACTGAGTGCAGCAGAGGGAAGGAACTAGTGGCTTTTAGACTGACTCAACATATACTTTGGGAAAACAGGCTCTAATCTCATATGAGAATTGAGTCCTATATAACCTGTTTTCTCAGCAGCCCTGAAGCTTGTAGCTCACCCCAGGGTGCAGTTTAGTGTCTGTGCTAAGGATTCTGCACACAGTTTGTATCCCATGGTCCTGAGAGCTTGTGGGCTTCTTGTCAGCCGGACTTCTTTGGTAGCACATGTGCCACTCTCAGGCCTTCTCCCTATAGTGGGATCTTTGCTTATGCTAGTTGCTTGGAAAATCTCTGTGACTGAGAGTGGCTGCTGGGGCTGACATACCGTCCTGTCAGAGCTGCAGCAGACTCTGATGCAAACGCCTGACACTTGCTTAGCATGGTAGAGCTACTGAGGGCAGTCCGGGAGGTTTCTCTTGGTTCCCACCAAGCTGCTCTCTCCATTTTCTTGTTTGCTGGTGACTCCTAGGTAACTGTGGTTTAAAGTAGGGCTCAGTGTGCCTTTATTCTTGCTTATTCTTGTGTCTCTGTCAGTTCCTGACTGTCCCTGTTACTGACCCCTGTCCTATACATTCCCAGGACTGTGGGTCACAGTGGCACGGACTTTGCTGCTCAGGGTATCACTGCTCCAAGGCAAATTGGCAAGTAACGCATTACTGCTTACCGTTCCCTTCCTGGAGGTCACCCCATCCAGAAATGAGGCATTTCTTGCCAACAGGAAACTTCTGCACTGCAAGTGGGAGGCACACAGGCTGTATGTATTTGCTGAAGACAAGAGGTCTTGCCAATTCAAGTACAGCCACATCAAAGTCCAGAATCATGGGGTTGAAGAGGGGATGCGGGATCACTCTTGTTACATTGACTTTCACTGCATTCTCGTCTGTTCCATTTAGTGATGTTGCTCCCACATAGGCTTCGATCTCTTCTGGAATTGTCCTGCAAATACATAAACCTAAATGTGCATACTCACACACTTACGCCTGGCATGAATTCTGACATTGAAATTGCAGACAGCTTTACATGATCAGCACACAGCAGAGCAGCCCAGCTAAGTCAGGCCCAAAGAACTGTTTCCAGCAGCGGCACCTCTAGGATATTACCTGAAGAGCAAGTAAACATGTAATAGTAATCCTCTCTTCATCTCCAGAAATTTGTGATTTTGGGAGTGTTCTGGCACACAGGCGGTGTCTCTGTATTCAGTAGGTCTTGCTGGATTTTTTGGTTTTATTTGGAATTTTCTAAAGTTGCGTTTTATTCTTTTTTTTTTTAACCCCAGGTGAATTTTTAATATTCAGTTTAATGACATTTATTAAAAACTGCTTCCTTTTGATTATTTTCCACCTGCTCTTGGTGGTTATTTGGTATCTTAAAAAGACAGTCAAAAGGCATTCCCTAAACACTTTGTACCCTTCATTATTGTACAGTCCCATCAAACACTGCCTTCCCACCAGTTGTTTTCTGTCCCAGGTCTAGTCTGATCTATTTTGTTGTGCTTGTTATGATGCTGCTCCACACCCAGCTCATCCCTGAGCCTTGTGTACACATTCACACAGTGTTACTCTTGCCCTCCTTGTGATGTTGGAGCAGTCGGTGTGCTGTGCATTACCAGCAACACTCTGCTCATCTCCCTTGTTTTTTACTGCATTCCTGTGCTTGTTAACTGCCCCTGCCACAGGACTGCTGCTCTCAGGAAAATATCCACATGTTTCTGACCTCTTGTTTTGAATTGCAACAGCTGATGGAGACTCATCCTCATTCACAGACAGACAGCACTGCTGGTTTTGGTGTGTGCCTCCTTTCACGCTTGTCTACCTTGCATTTCACTTGTTGCTTTATTGCCCATCTGTTTAATGTATGAGGTTGTCTTAAAATCCTTCAGAGTTAGTCACCCACCTTTTCTGCCTTCAGGAATTTATTCTTGACAAGCATTATCTTCTTGCTACTCATTTCTTTATCTAGGCTACTTATAAATCTGGGCTTGGGCTCTTGCAGTTTAACAGAAATATGCAGAATTGAACTGACCATTTTCCCTTTAGCAGCAGACCATGTGTCTCTATTTCATATATTACAGACAATTTTTAAGGTTAAATTTATTAAAGAAACTCTCTTGTGGCACCTTTCTCCACTCCTCTCAGGTGTGTTCTCCTTGCTCCCTGCTCAGGCTGCTTTAACCTTTCTCTGCCTCATTCCAACTTCCCCACAAACTCATTTTACTGTGAATGTCTACTTATAGCAAAAATTAATGTCCAACATGTGTTCTTGATTTCCATTTCTTGACTCCAGTGCCACACTGTGGATTTGGCTGTGCAGCTCTGTGCCAGTGGGCAGGTGAGCTGGAGCAGGGGCAGGGATGGGCTCTTACTCATTGAAGCAGTGAGCTGCTGACAGCAGCCAGCGGTCCCCAATGATCGTGGCTCCACAGAAATGTCTTGAGTCTTCTTTCAGGCTGACTTGCCAAGGGATCTCTCCTCTGGAAGCATCTGTTCCTCCCACAATCTTGCTGGGTTTAGAGAACCCAGGTCGTCCTCCACACTCTGAACAAAAGTCAAAGCATGACTTGTGAGTATTCCTAGCACAAGACAAGCAAGGAGAGACTTTGCTCTCTCTAACCAGTAAGCCTTAGCAGGGACAGGTCAGGGCTGAGGTGTGAGACACCTACCCAAGCCCTGCCAGCTGATAGTGGCAGTGCCTGATGGTGGCCATGTACATCTGAGCTTTCACACAAACTGCTGTTCTGCATCTTGCTCTTGGCAAGTCGTCAATCCTGGGCCCTTCTTGAAGGCAGAGTAATCAGCAGCTCTGTGCCTCTTAGCCTTGCCATTCCAGATAAAAAGTTAGTTCTAGATTTAGAAAAATACCCTTCATCTACATCTCCCTGCAAAGCTGCTGGGAGGGCTCCTTGGAGTGGACAGGTCATCCTGCAGACACCTGCCCTCCTTCCCTTCAGAGAGAGATGCATGGCTGCTGTGAAGGGGCAGCCATCAGTTTTGAACTGCTGGGAGTTCCTCAGATGGCAAGCAAAAGTAAGTGACCAACAGGTTAAATACTGTCAGATGCTGCTGTGTCTTAGTGACCTGTTCTGGGCCTGCCAGAGCAGATCAGTTACATAGGCAAGATTACACAGACAGTCACATAAGCAAAGGAGCGCATGGAAATGCAGAGGTACTGAGTGACTTTGCCAGGCTGCTCTGGACTGAGCCAGGGCAGCCATATAGTGTCACTTGTGCCTTAGCACTTAGGCAAAGTTGTGTAGCTCAACCTACAGAAGGTCAGCTTAGGTCAGCGGAGGAGCAAACCTGACGTTTGGACCTGTACCTGTCACTCTGCCTGCCAAGGTGCACCTGCTGTAGGTGCTCATACCTTGTGGTCTTGCTGCAGTCAGTGGCCTGCTGGCAGCTGGGGCTGGTGAGGTGGTAGGGGTTGCTCCGGTGGTGGTGTTGACCTCTTCAGCGCTGACCATGTTACTGTTAGTACTGAAGTGTACTGGAGGGACAGTACGGGCTATGGAGGTAGGGAAGGCAGAAATAGCATCCAAGATCCAGTCTCTGAGTTTGGTAACACGTGTGTAAACCCCAGGCCGCCTGGCTTCAGCACATCCAATACCCCAACTCACAATTCCTGCCAGGAAAAACCTGCCAGATGGTTCTTGGCAAACCAGGGGCCCACCAGAGTCACCCTGCAAGAGAAGCCAGATGGTGAGCTTTCCCTGGGGATGCATTGAGCTTGCCCTGGCCACCCTCAGCATCCCTCGACCAGCTGGGGTCTCCCTGTCCCTGTGTATCCTAACTCACTTCCTATTTGCTCCAACCTAGTGATGAGTGGAGCATCTCTGTGCTGGCCTTTGGGTGTTCCTCTGTGTAGGCACACTGTCCTGCTATTACGCAGTAGCCTTGTGCCCTTTATATGCCAGAAGAACAAAGGACACTATCTGTAAAATCTAGGATTTAGCATTTCTACTGCTTTAATAATTTGTTAAACCTCATAAAGGTTAATCCTAGCAGCCTGTACATAGCCAGATGATGGGTGTTCATTGCCTGATACACAACCCAGGGACACCATCAGGTTTTCTTGATTTGGTCTATGGTTCCCTGGTCAGTTCTTGGTTATTGTGGGACCCTGTGACTATCACTGATGGACATGTGGTGTCTGTGAAGCTGGTAATGCCTTCTGGGGATAAGATTGCTCTAGACCAGTAACGAATAACCAGATGGGTCATGTTCATCACCCAGCTTTGAATCTTCCATTCTTGGCTCCTTCTCTGGTGTTTGTGCTGTATTTGGTGCAGAAATATGAAGCACTACCGCCAGAAAAGTGCAGTTTTGTTTAGCTGGTTTCTGTTGGTTTGAACAGTCCTGCCAAACCACAGAGACAGACCTAGAAATCACAGTCCTCCTCCCACGTCACAGTTCTCCTCTCTCCATAGTACGAAAGGCAGGCCTGTCTCCAGCTGACCACTTGCAGTTCCAGGCTGGATAAAGGCTAACTAAAAAAACACTCTGTTGTTCACCAAAACTGTTGTGTATGTTTTAGTTTCCACTGCTGCCCTTTGCCCATCTGGATTTTGATCTGAAGACCTGTGTGGAACACTGGTAGGGCCAGCCCTGATGACAGCCCAGGAAGAAGAGAAAAGTAGTTAATTAGCTGAAAGAGCCCCTTAAGCAACAGTGCCCTACTCTAAGCAGTAGAGAACATATCCTCATTTGTGTCTTCTGCAGTCACTGATCTGTGCTTGTGTCCAAGGCAGGGCCTCAAACGTCAAGGGGAAACAGTGACCATAGTGTCAGTTCTGCTTCTTGAAGTGTCACTTGGTGCATACTGAGAGGGAAAAGCCTTATGCGGGCAGGTGTGCCATCTTCTCTGGGCAAAGCTTACCTGGCAGGAGTCGACTTTCCCCTCCAGGTAGCCGGCACACATCATCCTGTCTGTGAGAACATGGCTGTAGAGACTGGAACATAGGTTCTGGTCCAGAAGCTCCACTGTTGCTTTCTGCAGGAACTCGGGTTTCACCACTGAATGAGAAAGATATGATTGTGAGCTCAATGCAGGGAGCCCTGCACAGGATCAGCAGCTCAGGGTACAGCCCACCCCAGCTGGCCAGGGCAAGGTCCAAGTTCCCTTCCCCAATGCCTCCTGCCCTGCTCACACCCCACCATGTCTGCTCTGCTGGCTGCCATGCTTTGCTTACAGAAATCCTCCTTGAGGTAGCCCCAGCCAGAGATAAGGCACTTCTTGCTGGTGGGGAAGTGATGGCCAGCGTCTGGCAGGCACACAGGCTGGATGTACTTTGTGAAGGTCACAGGTCTCTTCAGCTCCAGCACGGCCACATCATAGTCAGCTGTGTCGGTGTTGTAAGAGGGGTGTGGGATGATCTGTGAAATGTCCATTTTCACTGCACTGCTGTCAGAGCCTCTGAGGGAGGTGGTCCCTGTGTAAGCTGCCCACATGGCTGGGTCCTGAAACCTGGGGGAGAAACAGTGGGGGCCATGTGATCCTGCAGCCACAACACTGTCCTGCAAACCTAAGCTGCCTCCTGCCCATCCTGCCATCCGCTCCAGGAGTGATGGAAACTCCTCATTCTCCCTGTGATGAGGAAGAGTGGTGCAGTGGGAGCTTGGGCAGATATGGCAGCTTTTGGAATGGGGATGGAGGGTGGAAGGTGGCGTGACTAAAACTTACTCAGTAAAGCAGTGAGCGGCAGACACCAGCCACTTCTCTGTGAGGATTGCAGCACCACAAAAGTGCTCATTGTTCTCTCGCAGGCTGACTTGCCATGGGAACTCTCCTCTGGATGCCTCTGAGCCTCCGACTATCCTGCTGGCAGTCTGCATGGCAGGGCGACTCCCACAGTCTGAAAGGGAGGAGAAAGCCAGTCCATCAGGATCCTGCCACTGCACCCCAGCAACACGTTCTTGGGGGCAAGTGGGAAAAGCTGCTTCAGCTTTGTGTGTGCTGCTGCATATGCTCAAGCAGCAGGATGGTACCTGGGATGTCACAGGGCAGCTTTTAACCTGCAGGCTTGGAAAGTGCACTGCAAAGCACTGGCCCATCACAGCATCCTCCCTGAAACTCTTCTAGAGCAAGAAACTGTAGAGCGGCATCCTGACTAGTATGACGCGCTCAGCTACTGCCTCATGATCAGCTTCCAGCTCATGGGCATGTGGCTCTTGTCAATTGTGCCAGCCCACCAGGAAGGTGGATCTTGTCACAACCCATCACAGCTGGTGGGACCAAGGTGTTTCCAGGGCACACTTTCCCTTATCCTGATGCAGCCATTTACTATTGGCTTGAAAAGTCATGCCATATCCTTGGCTCTCTTCAGTGCCTGAGAGCCAGTGGTGTCCCACCTGTCAAGGTCTGCAGCAGTGGGTTGTGGCTGGCCCCCGTGTCCAGGAGACCTGCTTTGAGAGATTCAGCACAGCCTGTTTGGCTGTCACATTCAGGGCTTTCTTTTCACATACTGGATGTCGGGAGCAAATGACTGCCTGTATCTCAAGGGCAGCTCTCTGGGGACGGCGAGGCTTCAGTCACTCATGTCTTCTGCAGTCCACACAGCAACTCTCCCCTGGCTTCTCCAGGGGCAACCACCACCGTATCCTTGTCATTCTGCTCCCTGGCTGGGCCAGAGTCCCTGCAGGATGGCGCTGGGAGCAGAGCTGCAGCTTGTTTTGAGCTTGCAGGGCCCTGGGCCACCAGGCTATGAACAAGATGGGGCCCAAGCACCTTTTGTATCTGTATCCAGGCTGCTGGTGAGGAAGAGGAGGAGGAGGCTGCAGAGTGCAGGTGGCTCTTCCTGCTGCCTGGCTCTTACCTGATTTCAGTCCAGGTCTTTGGGGAGAAACCTTGTTGGGACCTGGGAGAAAGAGGAAGGAATCAGGATCAGCAAGGGCAGCCCAGCCTCCGGTCCTGGAGCTGTGTTCCTGGGCTGGGGCTGCCACAGGCTTTGCTGCATCTTCCTCTCCTGCCTGGCGATCTTTTTGCCCGCCCACGGCCAGTGTGAGGCGGGGCCCAGGTCCCTGCTGGGGATCCCTGCTCTGCCACAGGGCAAATCATAGAATCATGGCTACAGCCCTGCAGGCTTTGGGAGGACTCCACATGCAGAGGGTAATTCCCAAAAGCTGTGGCAGTGAGCTGCCTCTCAGGAGCAGACTCTGAGGCTGAAGCTATGCAAGGCTGTTTGCCTAAAGCCAAGGGGACTCTCAGCACCTTCCATTTGGGCAGCACAAGGCTCCCAAAGCTCCAGGGATCCTGCCCATTGTGGCAGAGGGTGCAGAGGGAGCTGCAGAGGAGCCCACACCTTCTTGTTTCCCAGGCACATTTTTTTAAATTGGCTGGACCTGGAGTCTTACAGTCACACGCAACTCCACAGTCACAGAAGGAAAGGAGAATTTCATGTCAGGTGGTTTCAGAGAGTAATTCAAGTATGAGAAATAGCAACCTGAGCTGTAGTTATTGCTACAACTCTGAGGTCTGCCTAAGGGCTGCTGTGCACAGGTAGGTACAGACAACCCAGCAATTAACCTCCTGGAGCTTCATCCGCTGTCCCTCAGACTGGTTCCAGGTGCTGCAAGAAAAGCCAAGTTGCAATTTATGCTTTAGGATCTGTCGTTGCTGTGGGCCCCTCAAGCTGCTCTTGCAGGGCAGAGAAGCAGGACAGCATTCATGTTGGAGGGGTATTTGGGGACCCCACAAATGTCTGTTAAGCAGCAGCCAAGATCTAGGCTGGTTTCTGCTGCTGTTTGGTGAAGCTGGAGCAGCTGGGAGCCAGGCAAACCATTTTATCCTTTTGCTGGGTGCCTGGCAGCACCTCCATTTCTAACACTGCTGCTGGGCATGAAGCCTTGAGTGGACATCCAGAGCTAAAGCCCTGCAGCAGTTTGGCTGAGACATATGGTGGCTTAGCTCTGTGACCTTGGGTGCCAGCAGCCCCAGCACAGGGCACCTTGCTCTGCCTGCCTGGCAGTGGCAGGAGGGCCATACCTGTGAGAGAAGCTGAGGAGATGGTCCCATAGGCAGCCAGGGAGAGACCCTGCTTGTGCAGGGCAGCCGCCAGCCCATGCCTGAGAGCTTCCTCCTCCAAGGCAGAGCTCAGGGGTTGGGAATCCTGGGGGGTGAAGAGGAGGCGGAAATGGACGATCACACTGGAGTTTCCGTTCCTACTGGGAGACAGAGAATTAATGGAGACCTTGGCTTCATGATCAGTACAAGGGACAGGTTCCTGTGCTAGCTGTCTGCAGGAAGCTCAAAGAAAAAAAACGTATTCTTAATAATTTGATTCTTAATAATTTAAGGTTTCTCTGGAGCTGTGCTCTGGGTTGAAGTGGTCATTTGAATTCTTTTTTCCTTCGACTCAAAGCTGTGGTTGAAAAAAATTGTTTCCCTCTGCCTTTCTGACTGCAGTTCCAAATGACAGAATCCAGAACATTGTTGCAATCCCAGATGAAAATCCAGCCTTGACCAAAACGCAGTTTCTCTTTGTACTAGCTTTGAACAAGAGCACAGGTGTGAGTTCACCTTCCTGGTGAGGCTTGTCAGAATGCCCTGAAACGTGAGTTGCAGGGTCTGCAGAGATAGCTGCGTACACTCACCTGTAGCCCAGGATGGTGCAACCGGTGCAACTCCAGTCCAGCTGGGAGTCCTGGAGACTGGACAGAAACTGCAAAGCAAAAAGTGATGGTCACACATTTACTGGACACCAAGGAGGTGTGAATAGATGATGCCTGGGATTTTGCTGGAATCTGGAGGTGTTGATGCATTGTCTCTTGCCTCTGCACGCAGCAGAAGCACCCATGTCCAGCTCATGTGTAACCGTTTTCCCACCCTGGCTTTAGGGCATGAGGTAGTACATCCTTTTTTTATGCCTTCTTACCTCATTTGCAAGGAATAGGCCTGACACACATTTCCCACTCCACAAATGTCTCTCAGGACCCTGACAGGGCCTCTGTCTGAACGGATGTGCAGTTCAGCCTCACAGTGTACCCTGCTGATGTTTAAGAAGTCCCAGTTTCCTCCTGCCCTTGGCATATGGATTCTGCTGGTGCTTCCACCACAGTATTTCACAGGTCTTTTTTCAGAAGGCCCAGATCAACTCACCAGCCTCTCAAGAGCAGGTGTCAGCACCCTATAGTAGTCCGAGTTCTCCGCCTGTAAGCTGCTGTTGAATGTGATTCCTTGCAGCTCCACTGTGTGCTCAAAGCTGGCCTCTCCCGCGGAATGGCAGGCTGCCAGAGAGGGAAGGTGGCTGTCAGAAGCAGCTTTCCTCACTGCTTTGCAACATGGGTATCATCATGTCCTTTAAACCTCCTGCTTTTAGCAACTTGACTGTCCCTGACCATCCCAGCTGCCCCAGGGGTGCCCCATAGCTGGACTGGGATACCCTACACATGTGCAGTAATAGCATTTTGGACTGAACTTGTTTGAACTTGAAAATAGTGGATTTTTGTCAAGCCTGAGACAGAAATTCATGAACAGATGGGTACAGCCTGGCAACCTGAGATTGGCCCTATCCTTGCAGGAACAGCCTCGGTAAAGTTCTGCTGGGTACTGAAGCCAGCTCAGAAATTGTAACTGTACAGATGGGATCTGTCAGTCATGTCATGCTGGGGTCCTCACCAGGGTGCTGGCCTGAGGTGACATCTGGCTATGGGGCAGCAGAAGCAGCAGGAGGGAGGTGGGAGAGGGAAGGAGATGGTGGTTGTGCTCTGGAGTGGGACAGTCAAACAGGCAGTGATCAGTGGCTGCAAGTGGTTGTGATAGGAAATGGCAGAGACAGCAAGGTCCAGTGACAAGAAATTTCAAAGTCACAGAGAGAGATTAGAGGATAGAATCATAGAATCATGGAATAGTTTAGGTTGGAAAAGACCTCTGAGATCATCGTGTCCAGTCATTCCACCAGCACTGCCAAAGCCACCGCTAACCCATGTCCCCTAATGCCACATCTATAAGTTTCTTAAATTGCTGCAGGGATGGGGATTCCACCACTGCTCTGGGCAACCTGTGCCAGGGCTGGACAGCCCTTTCAGTGAAGATATTTTCCCAATATCCAATCTAAAACTCCCCTGGCAGAACTTGAGGCTGTTTTCTCCTGTCCTGTCGCTTGTCCCCTGGGAGCAGAGCCTGACCCCCACCTGGCTGCACCCTCTGTCAGGGAGTTGTAGAGAGCAAGAAGGTCTCCTCTGTGCCTCCTTTCCTCCAGGCTGAGCTCCCCCAAGCTCCCTCAGATGCTCCTCATCAGACTTGTGCTCCAGCCCCTCCGCCAGCTCCGTTCCTTTCTCTGGACATGCTCCAGCCCTTCAATGTCTTTCTTATCATGAGGGGCCTAAAACTGAACCCAGGATTTGAGGTGAGGCCTCACCAGTGCCCAGCACAGGGGGATGGTCACTGCCCTGGTCCTGCTGGCCACACTATTACTTCAGCAGATCAACATCTCACCCAGCCTGGGGTTGTCTGTGAACTGACTGAGGGTGCCCTTGATCCCCTCATCCAGACCATTGATAGAGGTATTAAACAGGGCTGGCCCCAAAGTGGCCCTGAGGAACACCACTGGTCACCAGTCTCCAGGTGGATGTGACTCCATTCACCACCACTCTCTGGGCCTGGTCATTCAGACAGTTTTTGCCCATTGAAGAGCACACCCATCCAAGCCATAAGCAGCCAGTTTCTTCAAGAAAATGTTTATGGGAAATGGTGTCAAAGGCTTTACTGAAGTTGAGGTAGACCAGATTCAGAGCCTTTCCCTCATCCACTAGGCAGGTCATCTTGTCACAGAAGGACATCAGATTGGTCAAGCAGGAAAGGAATAGAGCATATGTATCATGAGACACTGAAGATAAAGTGCTCCAAAGTCACATATTGAGAACATGAGCTGACTACACCCTTTCAGTTTTTGTGCATGCATGCAGAAAGGTGTCTGCATTTTGTCCTCAGTAGGAGGATTTTGAGGATGTCTGCTATAAGCAGTGCAGACCACTTCTCTTTTGGAGCTGATGAACTGAAAGAATGTACCTGGCTGCACACTCACCCAGCAGGATCCCCAGGCAGATGGCTGTTGCGCTGCCCACCACGGCAGCAGCAGCGGTTACCTTCCAGCAGCAGGCCCCCAGTCTCCTTCTCTGGGTGCCTTGCTTTATCTGGTCCATGCTTTCTGAGCAGCTCTACAGATGGTCTCTGTGATTAAAAAGAAGAGGAGGAAAATGACAAGACTGGGATGAAATCTGTCATGCCAGCTAAGGTCACCCCAGGAGCTCCAAACAGTGCATTGCCACAAGAAGGGAAAGGGTAGATACACACTGTGTCCCTTGACTGTGCCTCAGGCTGCAGTCAGAAGATTCAAGTTGTAGGACCTGAACACTTCAACCATAGTGGCTCCTCCCTGCCTGGTTCCCCTTCTCTGTCTTCCTAGTAGGCCACCACCATCTTCTAGGTGTGGTGGTGGTGTCCATTGTGTTCGTGCTCACAATGGCCATGGCCGGTGTGAGCATGAACCAGCCTGATGCCTCCATCTCTGTGTTCTGCACAGGCTCTGGATGAATACTGAGCCAGTGTCCCAGCAGCACAGAACCTGCCCAGCAGCACGCTGTACCTGCTCTTCAGCAGGCAGTAACCCAGGCCTGCTTAGCAGCAGGGTTTCAAGGTCCTACTGCCCACAATGCCAGGCTGAACAGGTATCTCAGCTCTTAGCGAGGGCCGAGTACCAAGGGGCTTGACATCTTGGCTTGCTCCTTCTGCCTTAGACATCACCCCTCATGAAGGTCCTAAACCCAGCCAGTGTCACTAGGGGGTGTTTTGGTGCTGCTCAGGAGTCACGGAGCTGCAGTAACAGGCAGAACAGTTGAGCTGTAAAGTTCAACATTTATCTCAGAGTAACCTTATAGGTCTGCAAACACGACTATACTGCAGTCACATCCTTAAACATGAAACTGCAGTCTGAATAGACAGCTGCAGAGAGAGACCTGCCTGGGAATCTGGCTCATGAATGGACCAGAGCGAATTGGCGTTGAATACTTCAGCAATCATTGCCTGCTCCTGCTGGACCATTCTGACCTGGCTATGGAAGTCTTGGCATTAGGCTACTTATATCCCCAAGGTGCATGTTATATGGATTAAAACTCTCTGAGTAGTAAACCTCACCCTGTAGTTGTTTATGAGGCAGATTCCAGGATGAGGTTTCATATAGCCCAATGCTATTCCACATTCTTTGCAGGAATTCTGGAGGAATTATAAAATCACAGTGGGTGGCAAAGCCCACTACAGCATTTAGCTGAGAGCTCCCAATGCCTAGTAATGCAGAGCAATTAATATGTTCTTTAATTACAGCTATGCTGCTACCCTGATGAGCAGATTCTCCTTCCCTGTGGCCAGCAATGGCACTGGTGCTTCCAGTATTTTACCTCAAGTCGTCCTTCACAAGAAGCAAAGCCCCTTCACATCATCACCTTTCTTGCCTCCACCTTTTCCTGGCCTTTGCTAGACTGGTTTCAGTATGTCAATGTTTTTCCATGCACTGAAGATGCCCAGATGGGATATGGTGCTCCAAGTGTGAATTCAAAAATGCCAAAAATGGAAAGAACATCTATCTTGGGTTTTTTTTTTGTCTGCAGTCTTGCTAGCACGAACCAGACTATATTTGGCCTTTATTTGCACATCATCAACAATTGGGTATCACTAAGAATGAAACCAGCCTGGAATATCCATTGTTATTCCATCATTCAGACAGGTTAGTATCTGCAACAAGCCTGATGAGACAAGTAGGGACACTGATTTCCTGTGGTCCTAAAATGTATTAAATTACTGGATTAATATTTCTGCCTCACAGGCAGAAAGAAGACACACAATCCTTCTGTTCCAACTGGCAGGCTGAAGTTGTCTCAGACAATTTGTGTGGTCAGAGTGGAAATCCACAGAAGTCCAACCTTCTTGGCCAAGGATCCAGAGCTCCTCAGCTTCAGAGTGAGTTTTTGGAGGACTCAACCTCTGTTGGAAAACTCAGATTTACAGGAGACACCAGAAAAGCCTTGGCAAAGCACAATCACCTCTCAAACTTACTCTGTCTTGATATCGACAACATCAAGAGTATAAAACCCTCAACAGGGCTTCCTTCCTCGGTTCCAAAGTCTGTCCTGCCGAGGAACGTCTCACCTGGTCACTTCCTGTCCACTCAGACAGTGCTGTGAGAGGTTGGGCTGCCACAGCAGCGATTCACTACTGCTGTAAATCAGACTGTGACTTCAGAGAAGCTGCAGAGGAACAGCCTTTTCTAATGTAAATGCATCCAGCAATGAAAGGAAGGGGGGAGGAAAGGGACTCAGGGAGAAGCAGCTCCCTGTTTCAGAAGAGCTTTTCAGTGTTTTCCAAGAGGCGTCAGCAGCTCTTTAAACTGAAGCTTCTAGATAAGAGATTTTAAAAGGTCATTTCTTTGTGAGGCAACAGAGAGAAAGGGGAGAGGAAGGGAGAGTCTGTCCAAGATGCCTCTTTTTTTCTAGCAGACATCCAAATATTCTTTTTCATCTGTGACTGAGCCTGGCACAGATTGGCACTGTGGCCCCTGGGTTCTGCTAACAATGTCTCTGTTTGACAATTCAGCTCTGGCTAAGGGGAGACAAGTAGGGAACTTTTTTTCCAGTGATCCTTGTGACCTGAATACATACAGATGAGGGATCCCTCCTTCCCTCTTTCGGTAGGTTTTGGAGTCACCGTCTCTCTTGCAGTGTGCTGAATGTGGGCACTCAGAAGTCTAGTCCAGGTGTGCTGACCAGTGCAACAGTGGACTTCAATGGACCTCAAAGGTAGGACAAATGCATCTGAGAAAAAATAAACATTGCAGACAAAATTGGCTCTGGCTGGTTGTTTTTTTGACAATACAATCTTGGTTGCGTATAAAAGTCATACTACAATGACAGGTACTTGGAACCCTAGAAAGAAGTTTGTATTAGTGATTGCAGAGGCGTTTTAACTGGAAAAAATAGAGTATTTAGAGAAACTTTCTACTTCCCAAAACAATCAAAACTTGTCTTTGCTCTCCCTTTTAGCATAAGGAAAGTTTATTTTCTTTTGATGTCGTTGGTGTGAGTTAAAAAAGAATTAAAAGGATGTGTAAATGGAGAGCAAAATAGAGATTGTAATTTTTTTTGCTGAAAGATAATAAGGATCATCTATAAATGCACAGTGGAGATCTGTAGCAAGAAGCTATACACAGTGAAAAATATTGTGACGTAAAATCAGATGAGCGAAAAGTAAATTTTGCTAGTGGGGCAGAAATTAGGAGAGTATTAACAGTCATGAGTTTCCAATAGTAATACTGAGAAGTAAAAGCACATTCATGTTTTTTTGTCAGCTTATAAATTGTGAGTGGTTATAAAATATGATGCTGCTGAGAGCAGGGTGTTGGGAACTCTGACCTAAGAGAGTCCTCTCAGTCCCGTCTCAGTGGGGTGTCTTTTCGCTGTTACATTTCAGCAGAGAAGGCACCTCTGATGTGCAGCAGAGAGTCAGCAAGCGCCGTCCTGCAGACTGTCACCATCTCTGGTTGTCCCTGAGGATCTGCTGCGGTGCTGGGAGGTGGCCACCACCGCTGCTCTGCTGCTGCTTGGCAGCCCAGGGTTTATTTTCTCCACAGAAGTCTGAATTTTGCTCTAGGGCAGCCTTGAGTCATTCCGTAGGATTTCCTTGGAAGATGGATTTTATTTCTCAGCTGGTTCAAGTAGGGAAATGGTAAAATATAAAGTGATATGGTAAAAATATTCCTTTACTCAATTAGCTAAACTGTCACTAACACCCACTCATCATCAAAGAGGACAAGTAGCACGTGTGTGTGTGGGATCTCACATGTGTGTGTGTGTGATCTCACATTGTGTGTGTGGGATCTCACATTGTGTGTGTGGGATCTCACATTGTGTGTGTGTGTGTGTGTTTTCTCACGTGTGTGTGTGCGTCCACACGTGTGTGAGGACATGCATGTGCAGCATGTTGGGGGAATATCAGCTGCAGGAGTAACAGGGGGGCAGGGCAGGGCCACGCAAAAGGCACCCTGGTTGTTTGTCCATGCACGGGGCACAGACCCAGCCTCACTGTGGCAGGTGTCTCTCCAGCTCAGGTGATCTCATGCCATACACACCTATAGGACTGGCCCAGAGCACATAGCTCTCCAGCGCAAATTGTGCTGGTTCCTGTTTTCAGGTAGAAACTGTCTTCTTGAGCTTCAGCTCTTGAGTCTGAAGCACAGTGGTGACCTCCCCGTACTGTGCTGGTGGCTGCCCAGCAAAAGGGCTGGTTTTCTTCATTTACCTCCACATACCCCGGACTTCTTTCTTACAGTGCTTGATACTTCTCTTCCTTCACCTCACTGTGTCTTCATGTTTTCACCTCCTGAGGTCTTTTCTTCTGCCTTCCTAGCCCTCTCCAGTCTCTCTCCCTTCAGAATAGGAATGTTTACACTCCTGTCTTGCACTGCACTGCCCCAGGCACCCTCCTGCTCTTCTCCAGCTTCTCCCATTCCCCGTCTGCCAGCCCCTACCAGCAGCCCTCGACCACAGGGACACAAGCTGAGACGCCCTGCCCTGAACTGTTGGCCAGAGGAAAGAAAGACAGGAAAGAAACAGTGGTACCCATTTTTTCAAAAGTCAACTTCATTTACAGATAACAAATACGAGGAAACCCTGATGTCCCTCAAGGGACAATGCAAGGAAACCACCCCCCAACCCCCTCCCCAACCCCCCGACGGTGAGTCTGGGCTGCTCTGGCATCTGGAGGTGCTGCATTTCTGTATTCTAGCATGCTGAGTTTCTCCCACACTGTGATTATAAAGGGCAGCCAATATGCTGCAACCATTTGAGTAACCAAGTGTTAAATAAAATACTTGCTTCATCCCATAATGGGGTAGTGTGGCTCTTAGCACAGCAATACTGTGTCTACTGAGCTTTCAGACACAGGAGTTGTAAAACTGTCTCATTGTGACCTGTAAATCCTCACCCAGACAGAGCCTTTGCAAAATGATGGCACAGGTATGAAAAATATGGCACTTGCTCAAGGTAGACCACAAGCTCAGCAGCAGATCTTCCTGCAGCCTTAGCAAGTAATAAGCCTGTGGCCAAAGACAAGTGAAAGACTACTGGTTTTATCACCAAGATAAGACTTGTGGCACTTCAGAGGGGGAATACAGCAGAAGCAGAAAATTTCTCTAGAAGGAGGTAGCCCAAAAGCAGAAAGCAGGCTCCAATATGCCTCACTTGGTTGGTTCACCATCCAAAATCACAGCCACCAAAATAACAAACCATATCTGTGTCACCAAACTATGAGCCTGAGCAGGAGAGAGAAGATGGTCATTTGCTGTAAGTGAAATCAGAAGCATGACCAGAGGAGATAAGAGATGTGGGTGTGCAAACAGATCTGCTGGCAGGGCAAGGCGGGGGGAATAGCCAACCTCCAATATCTCGGTTAAAATGGGGTCAAGCCTTGTGATTTTTTCCTTACAGTTGGGAATTTAGTTGTATTGAAATGAGGCTCAGAACTTGTGGCAACAGCTACTGAGAAGGGTAGAATACTTTCATAGGGGAGTGGATTTATAACCAGTGGTATCTGTTGGCGGATGGGGCAATGCAAGGACATGTCAGTGTGGAGAGGCCAAGACCTGTGTGCCAGTTCCTCCTTAGGGCTCAAGGGTATCCCACAGCCACTCTCTGAGTGGGGCTCCAGAGAGGGAGTGTTGGAACTTATTCCAACACTGTTGTTTCCTGGTGAGCCCATATATTTCCCCTTAAACCTTCTGATGAGATGATCTTATGTCATGAAAAAAAGCCCATGCAGAGACAGCAGCAGCTGGTTGAACAGATACAGGACAGAGCTCTCAGCATCAAAGGTAAACCGTCCCATGACCAGCACACACATGTTTGGCTACATGGTCTTTTTTCTGTCTGACATGAGCTTCACCTACCATGACACTGGTTCCCCTGGACCACCCAACACTGTATTTCTCTAATCCTTTTGCTTTAACCCATCTCCAGCTTCTGTAACGGATGTATAGAGCATGTCCATGTCACCGTCTCTCTGTAGGTTAACACTTAGAAGAGGTTGTGCTGCATTTGAACGCTAGACCCTACTTTCAAGCAGAAACAAACTCCTGTCATCTAAGAGACTTCAGATTGAGCTGAGGACACCTCTTGTTATTAAGCTGAGTGAAAAACCCTGACACTGCAAGCCCCCAGACCATGCACAGCCTGCAAGTCAGCAAATCTGAGTCCCTGCTCACCTGCAGCACTCATCTTGGAGGTGCATCTGGTTCAGCTGTAGTCCTGCTCTCAGCAAGCCAAATGACACTGTGCCGGCCTTGTTTATTGTCCCTCTTGGTCTAGAAATGTCTCTCAATTTACAAGTAAGAAGATCCTCTCCCTGCCTGCCAGCTCAGCAGTCTCAGCTGGGGCATGACAGACAAGCTGAGCTCCCCAGCGCTCGTATTATCACTGGTAACAAAGGCTCTAACATCACTTCCACCTTGGAGACACTCAACCCTGAGCTCTCCCTCTGGTAACAAAGTACTGGGCACATTTGTACCTGCAATTACTTCTTAAGCTTGTAGCCATGGATTACACAATAAAATAAAGGCAGCTTCCTCCCCTCCACCCCCAACTGTGCTGGCTTGAAAACTCAGTACAGGTAGTAAATACTGAATACACATAGGGACTATCCAGTAAGCCAGGAAGTCCATGTTTGTCTGGTTACTTTCCACAACAGGAGCACTATATAATTCGATACTTTTCAGCTCATGAACGGCCAAGAAAAACTCACATGCTTAACTCATGGCATTTCCTTCACTGACATTCACTCGCCTCCCTTGAACACTGTCTGGCCCTGTGCAGAAGCTGTGGGAGAAATCTTGGTCCCAATGAAGCTAATGGACATACTAGGACCAGAGGTTCTTGGAGGAAGAGGGGCTAAAGTAGAGGTCTTCATTTTGCAAATAATCACATTTTATTCTTTCTTACCAGCTTACATACATTAGAAGCAATGTGTAAATTACATTTTTACCTAGCTTCAGCTGTTATTACAGATTATCAGGTAGGCATTAGTATTCATGGACACAAAACCCCCAAGCTACCCTGAAATCAGTTACCTGCAATGCATACTCCCTCAAAGGAAGAACTCACACAGAGACACCAGCCAGTGATTAAAGGTATCAGTCAAGCAGTGAACTCACAGCATCTGAGTCAGTGAGAGGCCGCAGAGTGAAACTCTACAGGTATCGATATGGGATAGTGTCACATGCTAAACTCCAGTGCTGACGCTGCGTGACCACGTACAGCTTTGGCCAGCCCTCCTGCCTGAGGCGACCATCCCCGAGCAGAGGCCGCAGGACGCTGGCACACACAGACTGCTCAAGTCCTGCACTGGGCGGTGTTGCCTTGTTTGACACCTCGCTTACAGGGACCTCCCTTAAGCAGGATACGGGCTGTGCCGGAGCTCTTTGTAGGGCAGCCTCAGGGCTGGAAGACGAGTGGGTGTGAAGCAGCATGACTCTCAAGCCCTTCCCTTCAACCGTGGGAACAAAGAACCATCCAGCTACAGAAACATACATTTAAGCTCAAATGATGGTGCTATTTCAAGCCCATAGAGGTTGCTTATAAGAGTTGTCCCATGCCAGGTCTAAGCTGCTCACTGTCAGGGCTGTTTCACTCTTGTATTTTCTACAATGATAATGTTGCTTGTTTCAGCATTTAGGTCTGCATTACTGCTAAAGTTGCACTTTTTGTTTTCCATGAAGTACCCTGAGCTTTCTTTCTAGAATATTTCCTAATTTGTTATAGCTTTCAAATAATACAGACCATTCTCTGCATTTGTTTTCCAAAGTGCTTAAGAAACTAAGATGTTTCTCTTAACCAGTACTTTCAGAGAAGAGGGTCTAGAGGTCACTTTTGACCAAGGCTCATCCACTAGGTCCCACATATGGTGGTTGAACACACACTGCTTAACAGGCAAAGGATGAAATGGGCTACAGGAATACAACTGCGGAGCACAACTGGCAGAAGGGTCAAACTTCCACAGACATTCAATGGGGAGCCCATTTCTGTAGCCAGTGGGTTACTTTGGTCCAGAACAAATCCCCTCCAGCTCTACCCACCCGTTTGTGCAAAGTGCTCCCAACCTCCCCTGAATCATGTTAAAGTTACATGGAATCGAAAAGCACTAAAAAACACTCCAGCATTACATAAGAAAAACTGCGTAGCCATCAGCAGCTAAAAGGAAGCACAGAAGATGTTTCCATCTCTTACTTTAAATAAAAGGTGAGCTGAGCTGTTTTCCCCACAGGCAATAAATTCAGAAACGGGCCGTTTCCTCAAAGCCAGCAAAGCACGAGGGATTTCCCCAAGCACGGGGGAAATCCAGCGTGGAGAAGCAGTTTCGAACTCCCGCTTGTCTGAAAATCTGCGGGTGCAGGCAGCAAACCTGTCTGACCCTGACGAAGAAGCAAGAAGGAAGAGCAGAAGGAGGAGGAGGAGCAGGAGCAGGGGGGCTGCCGGAGCCCCAGCCGGGCAGGAGGGATCGCGCTGGGCGGTGGGGCCGCGGGGCGAGGAGCATCCACGGGTGGTTGCAGCTGTCGGGAAAGGTGCAAGTTTTTCTCTTCCCATCCGAGCCAAGAAGGCCCGGCAGCTTGAAGGAAGTAAAAAGGGCTCCTAAGAAGGAGCAGGGACTCACCTGCTTTGCTTTTCCCCTTGCCGCCAGGTGCCTTCTCCCCAAGCGGAGCCGCCCCGAGCTCATCCCCTCGGGCCCGCGGGGCGCCGGCGGGGGCGGTGGGAGGCACTGGGGGAGTTCGCAGCGGAGCTTAAAGGCACAGGCTGAGAGACAGGAACGGTTCAGCCTGAAGAGCTGGTTTGTTGCTTCCCTGAACTTTGGAATTAAGCACTTTTCCTCCCCCCGCTCCCCAGCTGCCTGCGTTAGGAACAGGACCGGTGATGCCCCAGCTCCTGCCTCTCCCCAGTCACGGGACATTCCTGCAGGTCGCTGTACAACTCCCATCCCCTCCAGCAGCAGGACAGAAAGGAAAATAGCTGCCTGAAGTGGGGTGGTTCATACCCTCAACACTGAATTTCCCCCCATCACCAGAACTTGGCAGCCCCCCACACTGAAGCCACGGGGATGATCTGTTAACCAGCACTGGCCCATGCACACAGAAACCGTAAAGGGAGCAGTATTACAAAAAAAAACCCCAACCCTACTAATTTCCTCAGTCAGACATCCATAGCCCTTCCAGTTCATACTGTATGTAGCATCCTGACAATCTCGGTGTTAGAACAGCCTAACTGCTGCACAGGAACGGGCAGGGATTATCCAACATCACACACACCCACAGCAGAGGCCAAAACTGGACAGAGTTCCTTGTGCTGAAGTTCATGTTTAAGCCCACAAGTTCTTCTGCCATCTTGAAAAGACAAAAAATACATGAAAAACTGAGAACTTGTTTTGCTTTAGTCTGAATTTTTGCCTGCTGCTTGACACGGTCAGCTCTCATCCAATAGCCACTTCTGTCCCTAAGTAGCTTCAGCATGAACAGCAAACTTTAGCAGTTCATGTGTTTGATGGCAAAGCAGTGAAAGAACATAGGATTCTAAAATGATAAAATTATCATAGAGATTTATCTGAAGTCGATTTTGTTGAGAGTATATCCTTTCATTCCTAACATCTGCTGTCTCATGGATCTTTCCAGACTGAGCAACAACCACTGAAATCTGTTTTAGGTTTCCTCCTGAGCATCGATAATGAAGACTTGGCTGGTTACAGAATCACAGACTGGTCTAAGTTGGAAGGGACACAGAAGGATCATCGAGTCCAACTCTTAAGGGAATGGACCATATGAGGATCAAACCCAGAACCCTGGTCTTATTAGCACCAAGCTAATAACCAGAAAAATGCTGCAATCTCTGAATCTGAACACATTTGGCTGTGAGCCAGTGAACACCACAAGCAGTTCCTGTTCTTTCAGACAGATTGTACATCCCTGTGAAAGAGCTGAGTGAGGGATTGACATCCTTCTAATAGTCCATCAGATAAAGAAGATCTGAATGTATCTTTGTGTGAATGGAGATGCAAAACTGCATAATCAAAGCCCAAGAGTAGTAAGGAGAGGAGGGGAGATAGGACTGCAGTAAAAGAAGAAACCAATAAAATTTATCAGTGGTCAAATAAATAAGAAATTAGGAGCAGCAGTCTGCACTCCTGCAGAAGGGGCTGGGAGCAAACACATCAAAGTTAAGTGAGAAGACAAGTCACTAGGGATGTGATCTCTGGCAACCAAACTCAACAGGGGCAGTTGGGACCACCCTTGTCTCTTATGTTTGCTGCACACACAGTCACAGTGTGCAGATAAAATGAACACTGCACTAAGGCAATATAATACTCAAAATTTAATAGAACAATCAGAAAAACATTGTGGTGCACCAGAAGGATTTAAACGTCTTTAACAGTATTTAGCAGGTTTGCTACATTTCATGTTGGAGTGCTGGAAAATGCTGTACATGGGATATGGAATTATTTCCATGGTCAAGAAAATTTCTAGATGCAAAAAACAGAGTAAGGAGAACTTTACATGAAAGAATTTCAAAGACCATTCACTTCATTCTGCTTCCCAGGAAGAACCTTTTACTGAGAGCATGGAAAAGATGAACATGAGGTTAAATGGTTGTGTCTCCTGGCCTTTCTCTGTGGTACAACAACTAAGAAATGGAATGGGGACAGAAACCAGCTTATGAAAACTAATCAGAAATGAAGAGTTTTTTTATTATGAGAACTCCATCCTGACACATCAAGACATATGTCACACACTCTGCAGCACCACCCCCAAAAGACATTTTAATTGCAGATTTCCTTGTTTCATTTTCTTTTTCTGCACTGGGAAGAGACATTTCTCATTCTTGAAGGGGAAAAAACAGTACTGGTTAATTTAATTCAATTTTAAATCTTGATTTCAGAGTGATAAACCAATCAAGATATAAGAGAACATAGGAATAGAAAAAAACCTAATACTCCTACATAACTTTATGAGAGACATTTAAGAAGAAAAAGCCTTTTTTCAGAAAATTAAATTCTGCACTATTCATTTTTATAAATATACAAAACTGATGGTTATATAGCTTTCTTCTGCTAGAGTTTCCCTCTCTCTTTTTTTTCCATATGGAAATATCACAGAAATATTGAGTGACTCACTAACTTCTTATTAATGAAAGTTGCTTGAACTTTGTTGGAATTGTTTTCAGAGTATGCAACTATTGAACAGCTCTGTAATGGCCAAAGAGTTGAAATGCCCTTTCTCTATCCCCATCCAGGGGGGTACAAAGCCAAAAATAAATATACTCTTAATTTGGACTTCTGGAGGTCATTTGGAATGAATTTCTCACTTGAAATAACTCACCTGGAGCACTGCATTTACCTGTGGGGTCCTCAGCATCAGGAATGACATGGACCTATTGGAGTGGGTCCAGAGGAGATGCTCCGAGGGCTGGAGCCCCTCTGCTCTGGAGCCAGGCTGGGAGAGCTGGGGGTGTTTACCCAGAGAAGAGAAGGCTCCAGGGAGACCTCAGAGCCCCTTCCAATGCTAACGGGGCTCCAGGAGAGCTGGAGAGGGACTTGGGACAAGGGCTTGGAGGGACAGGACAAGGGAGAACGGCTCCAAACTGCCAGATGGCAGGGCTAGATGGGATATTGGGAAGGAATTCTTGGCTGTGACGGGGTGAGGCCCTGGCACAGAGCAGCTGTGGCTGCCCCTGGAACCCTGGAAGTGTCCAAGGCCAGGTTGGATGGGGCTTGGAGAAACCTGGTTTAGTGGAAGGTGTCCCCACCTATGGCAGCGGCTGGAACAAGGTGGGCTTTAAGGTCCCTCCCAACCCAAACAATTCTGTGAATAAGACTATTGCCCTAATCACTGTAGTAGGTGTTGTGGATATTTTTGCCAGCTTTAAAGACTATGGTTGACACGACTAATAATGTAACAGAGTACAGCTGACAGGGCAAAAGAAACCTCCTCAAGATCAACAAGACTAAAAAATTCTTCCCCTGGGATGGATTAACCCCCATGCCACAGAGTCCATGAAGCTCCTTAATGTTCTTTGTCTATATTAGTCTAACCCCATGTTGTGAAGCAGGCTGATCTAGGAAGAGGCAGCAGGCCAAGTCTTGCTGCTCAGGTGGTGTTTCCTTGTAATCTTCCATGTAAAAGGGGACTTTTCCTGCCCCACACAGAGGAAAACATGGAATATTTGAATGGCTGGGCTAGATGGTTATGCACTTGCAGAGGATGCAGACATACCTGACCATAACATGACCTGCTCAGGAGCATCTGTTGGGAACAGGGTGATTCCTAGGAGCCACTGGAGACATATAGCACACCTCTTCTGAAAGCTGCATCTCTTTCCAAAGAACTCTTCTAACTGAGAGCCGTATGCAGAGGTGTTCTAGAGAGTCAAATCTATCAGGTGAAAACTTCTTAGGTGAAACTGAGAAACCATGAACAAGGGGATTGTATTTAAACAGAAAAACCAGATCAAAATACTGTATATGCCTCGTTAAAGTTCCCACAAGAAGAAAAATAGGACAGATTTGCAGCGTAGCCAAGTCCTAGAGTCCCCAGCTGGTCCAAGAACTCCCCAGTTAATCACCTGCACAAGTGAGGCAATGAGCTGATTTGAAAGCTGGCAATTGACTGAACATATTCACAAAAACATATTTCAGCAACTGGCACAGGAGCTCTCCAGGTGGGAATTTCAGTGTGCCCTGAAACCAACCTTCAGGCAGCACCTGAGCATAGAGCAATCCCTGTACTTAACTGAGCCATCATCCTGGGTGGAGAATGTGGAGAATCCAGCCCTTCCTCCCAGAGCTGCCTGAGGGGGTTTTGCTGCAAAACTGAGAAGGGTGTACAGAGATAAGATGCTTGTAAATAGTCCATACAAACTGTTCCTGCAGATGCAGAAATGGTCACGTAGGACAGATCTTTAGCAAATGCACAAAGTAGTCAGGAGAGGCTCGGAATGTCAAGATTTTCAGTAGTGATGGATCTGCATGTGTGGCACTGCGGGGAGAATTGTGGGCTCCACCATAAATGTTCAGCAGACCAGCAGTTCAGTCAACCTCCTCTGGTTTGAATGGTGTCATTCCACATTAGAGCATTACTTTCTGCCAAGACCTATAATATGGGCTTTTTTAAAAAACACAAAACCAAACACTCCCCCATGCCCCAAAAAAAAAGCAACACCCCTTCCCCCCCCCCCNCAAAAAAAAAACCACCCCCCCTCCCCCCCCCCCCAACCAACCAAAACCCACAAAACCACAAACAACAAATGCTCTGTCCCTGTCTATGCAACAGATACAGGAATAACCAAGTACAAGAATATAAAGGTCACACAATTCGTTCATTAAGCTGATTTTGTTCCAGCATGCAGATGTATGTCTAAATCTAGAATAGCAGGCACTGTTTCAACTAATATAGGCTGAGGTTTACAATACTTTAGGATGAGCTTTGTGGCCAGACTGTATCTTTACTACCCTCTATTTAAAATTAACCCAGTCTTTCTGGTTTTGAACTCTCCTTGTCTAAATGGAAGCAGCTGTTTCAGTTCCCCAGTGACAGCCCAGACAGAAAGGCTGTCTTGCTGCAGCTGTTTTTT
>VZTE01000277.1:268985-371550 GCA_013397775.1 Eulacestoma nigropectus
GGGGGGGGGGAGGGTGCTATTGTTGGTGTGGTTTTTGTTCTTTTTGTTGTTTTTTAGGGTCAGATATCACAAGAAATTTCTCAATTTCTCTCTTCTCAGCTGTATTGTGTATTTAAAAGTGAAATGCAGGACATACTAAGCAGAAACACAGAGTGGAATTGTACCTGTTGTCAGTTTGTACCATTCTTGGATACATCTGTGACTTGCCTTGTAATTCAGTAGATATTCAGCATTTTTTTAGAAAGAGGGACTGTTAGTAAACACCTCCCTTCCCAAGCAACAGCACTTCAACATGCAACAGGGTAGTCAAACCCAATTTATTGGTACAAGTGATCACACGGCTTTAAATGGCTGGGGAAGCCCTGGCACAGGGTGCCCAGAGCAGCTGTGGCTGCCCCATCCCCGGAAGTGTCCAAGGCCAGGCTGGATGGGGCTTGGAGCACCCTGGTATAGTAGAAGGTGTCCCTGCCCACGGCAGGGCAGTGTAACTGGATGAGCTTTAAGGTCTCTTCCAACCCAAACTGTTCTGGGATTCTGTCAGGGTTAAAAAAGCTGGGGAAAGAGATTACTTGTGTGGACTGTGTGGGGATGTCAAACACTGTTTCTGGTATTGGGCAAGTTTGAAGAATTTTGCATGGAATCCATCTCATGGTGGGAGCTGTACACAGCGATCTTTAAATTCCAAAAGACATTTTATCACATCCTGGAGCAAACAATAAAAAAAAGTGTTTCAAACTTAAGGGTGATATAAAATAGCAAAACTCAGTTCAAAAATTAAGTATCTTTATTTGACACTTTTAGAAAATTTTTACAGTTTTAAACTAAAACAGACTAAAGGAAATTCCAGTGTTTTTTAAAAGCAAAACAGAAGGAAAAACCGAACGACCGCAATAGTTGACTAGTCATTTTCAAGTTTGTTTTCTTTCATCATATCTATATATGCCTGAAACTGGCTTCATTACTCCATGGAAAATTCACTCTGAAGAAACCCTTGGGATATTTCTCATCTCTTTGTCCTAAGATTCTGCCACCCCCATTAATTTTGAAATAGGGTTATTTCCATGTTACATCACAGAAGGGAAACTAATCTATATCTGGTCACTGGAAATCCTATGTATTACAATGTATTTACATATAAAAAAATATATATATTATGATGTGCTGTGCAATTGGATACAAGGCTGTAATTCAGTCAGAGGGAGGGCTGGTATCAAAACCATAAAGATCCATACAGACATAGTGTGGGAAAAGGCCACCCAGACTGAATTGAAAATCTGATGCATGTACTATGGTAAGACCTACAGTTTTGGAAAACCAGAAATGTTTGCCAAAAATGTCTTTTACTACTTGGAAACAAACTTGCTTTTTCCCTTGGTCTTCGCAATGGCTCTCTCCTACTGTCGGCACAGGAAGGGATCAGTAAGGTGACACAGTCAGTTGTTATTACTTGCAAACAGTAACAGCAGAAAAAAGTATCTTGTACCATAGATATAAGATCCCTCTATCATAGACAAAAGTCAGAGAATTACTGATTTATTTATCCTTGCAGATATCATGCAATATGCACAATTTTGCAAGTCATCAAGTAGTAAATGCTACACCTTCCCCAGCCTGTGTGAGGAGAGAGGGACCTTCTTCACATGGGGGATCAACAACCCCACAGTCAGCTACAGCTCCGGAACTGATCCACGTGGTGTATGCCATTGACAGACTGACTGACAAGGTAAAGGAAGTACAAGACAGGAACCAAGGAACTGGGGAAGGACACTCATTTTATCAGCATCACTGACTACATCCTTACAGAGAACTAAATTCCTCATTCTTTACGTCCCATCTCCACTTCATTACCATAGCTTGTTTGTTTGGAAATAGTAGCCCCATGCAGGAAAAATACTCCAACTAAGTTTTCATACCAGTCTTCCTGCACTGGCTAACTTTCTTGGCTGTTCTTTCTTTGGAGGGAGGGGTTGTTTTTCAGTGTGGGTTTTTTTTTTCTCTCTCTAATTTTTAAAAATTTTATTAAGGGGCCAAACTGCATAGAATATCTTAAAACAGCAAAAACATAAAATACATTGGCTCAAGAGAAAATCTTTCCTTCAGTACCTGAAATGAGCTTGAAGTTTATTCTTCATGCGTACATATCTAGAGTTAAACAGATGCATTTGCAAGCGCTAAAACTAACAATCTTTTAGTTTGCACTCTTCATAACACTATCCTACATACTACTATTTGAACACCATTACTAAGTCCTTCCACAAAGACACCAGACATTTAAGACTGTTCTACTGATAATGTTACCTCCAAGAATCAACTTCCTCTCTAAAGGCAGCTACTGTCAAGCATCCAAGAAACGAGCATTAAGCGAATGGGTCTTAACTCTTATCTTGTAAATCCTCCTTATACCGCTTGAAATTTTTGCTTCCAGTCTCCCACTAATTGACACCCAACGCACTTCTGATTCAGTTTTAGTAAAGTAACCCTACCAGGGGTCACAGGGGGCTTGTGGGTTGCTGGCGGGTTATCAGACCCCAGTTCCTCCAGCCTTGAAGGAACATGGTCAGCAATGAGCAGAGCATCCATGGGCAGGGCTGTAAATTCAGATTTTTCTTAGGTTTTGCTTTCCTATGTTGCTAGGCTGAAAGCACCAGAGCTCATAGTTACTGTTGGTGACTTTAGGATCAAAGACGTTTCATGTGTTCAGCCCCGTAAGCAATGCAGCGCGTGGCCCGGGCCCCAGGCTGAGCACAGTGGTCAATTCCCCGTTTCATGCCTTTCATACAGCACCAGGAGTCCATTGTGACACAGAGATTCCTTCTTTCTCTCCCACAACCAGTGCTGGCTCTATGAGAGTTTGAGAGTCAAAAGGTTGCTGGAGGAGACAAGTGGCAAAGTATGAGTTGAAGATAAACGGGCGACATGTTCACCCCAGCACAGGCAGACTGCTGCACTAACTGGCCATCAGAGCAATCAGCCTGTTTTCCACACGGGCTTGCTGCCAACTTAGGGTCTGCTGTAACATCTCTGATACACATTTTTTGAAGTCTCCACTACTGAATATGAAAAAAGGAGATTATGACCCAAACCAAAAAACTATGCCACTGTGTGTTGTTTTTTATTTTGTCAAACTAAACCTGAACCACTGTTTTGAAGTTTTTGTTCAACATAAACCAGAACAACTTCAGTCAGAGCAGAATAATAAAATCCTCTTCTGGTTCCTTGCTAGGGAATGCATGTAAAGGACTGTGCTCCTCCCCAAACATCACCACCTTCCCACCATCCCAGCATTCAAAGCTCAGATCCACAATGGAAGAAGTGGGAGGTTTGTGGCAATTTCCTGACTATAGATATGTTTCAGATGAAAAGAGCTATTTCTATCCTTTCCGAACCTCTGGCTTAAGGAAGAAGTTATTGTATTGGAAACAACATCAGCTACGACTCTTGTGTGCAACCCTACCCCAAGGGTCAGGCTCTGGGAAACCTCGCTGGCCTTACTGCACCGACTGAACAGGGTGTTGCTGCTTGTGCAAAGTGTCACAGTCTCAGGGCTGGAGATCTTTCAGCAGCTCTTGACTATGAGGTGTTGGCTGTCTGCTACTGCAGGGCTCCTACCAGCCCAAGCCACCAATTTTTTTAGGAGTTAAGACAGAATCTTAGAATCACAAAATGGTTTGGGTTGGAAGGGACCTTACAGATTATCTCATACCAGTCCCTGCCACGGGCAGGGATGCTGTCCACTAGATTCAGGTTGCTCAGGGCTACATCCAGCCTGGTCTTGAACTTCCAGGGATGGGGCATGAGTTGGTGATGAGCTGGTTTGAGACCATGTCTCTGCATATTTTCAGCTGACCAATATCTACATGAAACACTCAAAAGTCAGTTCACAACATACAGCGCATGTCTGTCAGCAGGAAGCAGTTCTCAACCAAAAAAATCTAGCTTGCAGATAATCTCAGAATTTCTCAGAGACAAACACCTGGATGAAGTTTGCCATCTGGAGCTAAACTTGCATGCTGACATGCAGAAAAATATTATGAGAAAACTGGATAAACTGTAACGCCACCTTCACCTAAGGAAGGTGGCTCCAAATAATCGTAGGAGCATGGGAGCCTGTAACCCCTGGCTGCTGGACTCATCAACAGCTTCTGGGAAACAGAACCAAGCCTGAGCCCCTGCATTACACAAAATTAAGTCCTCTGCTAGTTCCTGAAATTATAGATGATTGTGTACAGTACACTAGTTCCCAATTCGAGAAAATCCAATTTAAACACACTATTCATCACCTATCACTAATCTGCAGATGGCAGAATGTTGTCTTTACTTCACATAATTTATTTAACTGCAAAACTGGAAAAGGTGGAACCCTCACAGAAGAGCACGTAATTGATAAGTAGAGATGATAGAGAGGATCAGTGAAAAGAAAGTTCTTTTATGCCAGTGCCCAAAGGAAGCTTCTGGTAGTACACAAAGCTGTTGTGTTCTGAAAATGTTCCAGGGTCCCAGAAGCAATTCAACAAATTAAACATAGACAAAGGAGTAAAACTGATATGGTTTCTTTCCAGAAGATTTATCACTTTTAAGCAGCAGAAAACACAGTCTTTGTATCACAAGAGCTGAACAGAGGTTACAGAATACCCTGACAGCATTCATGATATATAAATCGAGTACTCCAGGATAAAGTTCATGCTATAACATCATTAAACCCTAGGCATCCTGACCCTCAGACTATACCTGGACAGGTAGGCCAGGGCTTGTTGGCTGACCCCAAATGCCAGTGGCATGAAATGACTCTGGTTGGTGTGGTTCAATTTTCTCCTTGCAGAACCAAAGGAGTTCATGCCCTGGGCACTGCCCTGTCCTGCTGAGCCCTTCACCTGTTGGACACTTTTAGATTTTTCCTACCACCAGCGCCAAAATTTCCTTATTGTAATCTGTCTATTAATTCTAATGTCATCCCTACTTGAAAATGACAAACTGTTTTCCCAATTTGCAGCAGCATTTCAGATTTCTGGATATTTATCATGCCCTTTGGTCTTCTCAGTCAACTCTTCCACTGCCTTTCTTGTTCAGTGTCTCCTCATGCTGAGTCATCTTCAGTTTTTTCTCATCCTCTCTCTCTCTCCACCCTACCCAGCACCACTGGCAAAAACCTAAACTGAAAAGCTGTTAGTGCAGCTCTGTTCTTCATGCCCTGCCCCAGCTGGGAAACCACACGTGAGATTACAATACCTAAAGATTCACTGTCCCTTGTTGCTGATGATTTCTGGACCTCTGACCATAGTTCCTGTCCTCATTTGCCTGAAGACACAGCCCTACAAGATTTCCTTTTAAAACATCAGAGATTATACTTGTCATGGAAAAAAGCACCATCTCTGCAGGCTTTGGATGAGTATTTGGATCTACTGGTATTTCACACTTGTGTCAATGTGCTATGTGCCAAGCGTTGATAATCATTACTTGTATACATTGCTGCTTAGCCAGCATATTCAGCCCTCAGTGTACTACAAATAACACACCAGATGATGAAAGCATGTACAAAATACTCTGTTTTGTTCATGGACAGTCAATGAAGCTGCTGTTAAAAAGAAATATCATGGGCTTTACATCCTATACAGCCTGTGTAGTGCAAGAAACCAGAAACACACACCCAGCCATGGGGCTAAAGACAAGAACAAAACTACTGGATCTTGCACTGAAACAGCACATGTGAGCTTTAACTTCAAGGCAACACTGTTCTCAAACACCCAATACTGGCTTTTTTAAAGGTAAAATTTTTTGCAGGTAAATTCACAGCAGCTCCCAGAGGCAGATTAATTCAACAATGACTGCAGCCACAGCCTGCAAGCTCATAACTGTTATTTCAGCACAGGCTGCTGGCTGGGTTCTTGTCTGGCTCTACAGTCTGCACCAGTTTCCAGCATACTCAGAAGTCACCAGGCACTACCATGGTCGTCATGATTTGTTCCCAGTTGGAACAATTAATGAGGAATGCAAAAACCAAAGCTGAAACACAGAAATGTGCATGGCTGAAAAATACTGTCAAGACATTCTTAACAACAGCCATACTGAGGGGTACTGTAAGGAAAGAGCATCCTCTGAAGGAAAAGCTTGACCGATTATCCAAGACCATGGAAAATGTTCAAGAAATTTGGAAACAAACAGTTTTCTAAAGGAAGTTTTCTATGAAACATGTTAATAAACCTTTTGGAAAATAGGCTGTGCTGCAGATTTTCTGTTGTCTGGCATCTGTCCAAGTTTAGAGAAAACATTAAATATTTTTGCAAGTGTAATTCTTACATATGTGGATGTGCTTTTATTAGTGTCACTGGTAAAAACAGAATATATTTTTAAATTTATTCTTTTTGGTTTCTTTTTAATATATTTCATTTAAAATGCTCTTTATTTGTGACAAGAAAAATAAAATCCGCAAAATTTAAAGAAGGTTTGGGATACTTTTCTCTTGTCATTGTCAGTGAAGTCTTTCATGTTCCATTCTACCTTTAGCTGCATTTGGGCCATCCTTCAGGAGGGAACATGTGGATACCGAAATGCTGCTAGCAGATGAATTTTCCAGCTTCTTGCCTTAATTCTTTGAGAACCTTTCCTTTTTCACACAAGATATGAAAACAGTAAGATAGTTTATGCAGACAATAGTCACATCTGGTGTTTTGCTAAGTTCTGTTTATGGTACACTGGGAAATGTTTTACCGTGGATGTGATAGAACCTGAACCAATCACCCTAGGAGGTGTGTGAACATTGTCCAATCGCTTTATGGAACTAGACTATATAAAAATGATTGTAAAATTAATAAATAATTCATTCTTTCGCTGGATTTGATGTTGCTGCATCTCTCCGTTCCTGGCTCTACAGCGACAGGAACAGACCAAAACAAACACTTGAGGAAGGAATTTGATCCTCACTATTGTGATCCAAAGAGCTGGGTTTTCTCAAAGGGATTTTTTTTTCAGTGGTGTTGGTTATTGTTGGGGTTTTTGTGTTTGTTTGGGGGATTTTTTGACTGAAAGAAATGCTTCCCCTGAATCCATACAAGTTCTCAGGTAAAGAACCCTTACTGAATTTCTAGACAGATAAGGCTTAGTATGTGAAAAACATAAACAAGAAGCCCATCAATATTATTTTTAACATTAATATTACTTTCATTACTTTAAATACTAAAACTCAAGTTTGGTGTGGAATGTGTACCTGAAATCATCAAATAAAATCAGCGTCAGCCACAGTGAACTGATATGTGTATTTTCCTATACAACATTAAGTTTTAAGTTGATCAGGGAGGTTTTTTAAAGATAAAAAAATACAGCCTTGGTTTTTGATGGAAGCGATTGAACTGCCCAGGATCAGGGTCTGAACAGTCAGAGCCAAACTGGAGCACCAGGGTCACCTGATTTGTACAGTACTGAGATAGTAAAAATCTGTAAATTGTTGCCACTTCACATGCTTTAACTGGAGATACTGCACTGAAGCTATTGGTGTTTTTTTTCCTGCATTCTTTGTTGTTTGGGGGAGAAAAAAGTCACACATAAAAATAGATGGAAATTCCCCAAAATCTGAGGTGAAGCAGACCTGTCCAGAATGCAACTGTGAAATGCCTACAAGTTCAGTGTGACCAGTTCTTCTGCTCTAATTGAGCTATGAACAATCTGAGAAAGAAACTGTTTCCTAACCACACAGGAGAACAAATGCTAAAATACACTTTCAAGTAGATGATAATACCTAATGCTTTGTCATCAGAAAGCTACTGGCTTTTAAATATGTAGAAAGCTACTCCAAACAACATTATGACTAAGACATGATCAAGGCAAAAACCAATAGAACTTTGAGTCAGTCTCCAACTTATCTTACTATTTGTCAAGTTCATTATTTAAACACAAGATTGCTTTCTTAATTTAATAAAAATTTAAGTCATTGTGAAAGTATGAAGGGATAATCCAGCTGATTGAAGTTTTCAGTAAAATGTTTCTGTTGCTTTTTATTAGTAATAACTGGTTCAGGTAACTGCTGGCCAAAGTAGCAGTCCATTAAAGAGGAGATTGAAAACCAGACTGCTTTAGTATTATCTTCCATTAGGGTAATTTGTAAATTAAATGTAGTGTTGGCCATTGGATTCAGGGAGCCTTCCAAAAAACTCAGTAAATCATCCTATCAGACAAGGTTCAAGGCTTTAAGCAGGAGCGGGCAAAACTCTGAAGCCAGAGTGTGGTTTTAGAGAAAGCTGCTCACATTCTAAAGAAAGAATGCTACCACTGCCCACAGAAGTTATCATCCAAAAAGCACAGGGCAAACTTTTGGAAGACCTAGCCAAAAAGACAATGGCTGATATTTAACAGACAGACTTGAAAAGAGAGCCCTTCAACTCCAATTCAACATGCCAACTGGAGACTCTCAATTCAACAGCAATGCCTCTGATTGCATCACTGTGACAATACTTTTGTAAATGACATTTTGGGCTCTCAAATACTTGAGAGTATTTCTTCCATGCAATCTGGAATCATATCCAAGGACCCTATAATACTTCAATTTTCTATTTCAGTTTTTCTGTGAAGTGTTTGAGGCTTTCTGGAATTGCAACTTAAGAGCAGAAGAGACTCCTCTAATAAAGCCAAATATACTTAGATGGAACAAGTAATATGCAAATCATCTATGAACAAAAGCTGATGCATAAAAGACTCAATTATGTTATACAAGAAAATACACAATTTCAGGAACGTGAAGTAAGACCAGCTGCACCCCAAAATTTTTAAATTCACAAATTCCTTCACAATTTAGCAAGAGATGCAAAATAATAGGTGAGATCGCAAGCTCATTCCAGAACCTGACAGACCATGCTTTGGCTACTACTCTTGGGACAAAGACAAAACATGACTTAGGCAGTTGGTAAGTTACTGAGCAGCAAGTAGCTTTAAATCACAACTGTCTCTAGCACCATAGGTGCTCTGTTGGGAATGAAAAAACAGACTATTTTCTTCAAAATTAGAAATCACAATTATATTCCTTGAATGAGCAACAAATAGAAGCTCAAAGCCCCAAACATAAGAACATTTGCACTTTAACATCTTCCCAATGAAAATACTGCCTGTTAAGCCTAGTATAGTGCTACTACCTAATTTTTTTTTACCTATTTGGCCTGAATTTTATTTCTAAACATTCTTAATACGCATTTGCTTCCAGGCAGCATTCTGTGACCAACCCTGTTCATTATCAGAGACAGCCCTTAGAGATCACATGAATGCCTAGAAAGCTTCCTGGAGCTCTACTTATCCTGCCTTTTAAACTACACTAGTAGCCCAGGTACCTAGAAGTAAAAACAAAGACAAAAAAGTTAAGAGATGCATTTAATGCACCATGGTAGTATAAAGCCTTTTGGAGTAATGGTAATCTAACCATTCTCTGCATTTCCTGAATGTCAGTTTATAATAACGCATTCCCTTTTATCAACGGCTTTGACAAGTCAGAAGTAAAGTAAAAGGTGACAATAGGGAAAGTGCCAAAAAAAAAAAAAAGAAATAAAAGAAAAAGACCATGTTTCTCTTAAGTAAGGATTGTAGCAGACTCGTTCAATGCTTTTCCTCCATGTTAACCTACACCATGGTAAAGCAGCAAAACAGCCACACACGTAAAGATTACTGAGTAAATAAAGACTCTTAATGCTACCTCGCTATAATGCAAATGGAACAAATGGTCAAAGGCATTCACTAACAGTGATCATTGAAACCCACACATCAGAACTCCTGGAGAGCACCATATTTCAGAAATAGGTTTGAAGCGTAGAGCTGTACCGAAGCTGGAGACAGAACATTCCTTGTTGGATTCGATGATCAGACTCCCAATGAGGTTCTTCACTGAAAGCAGACCCTACTAAACCAGTCCTAAATACATACTGGTTTTATATAGATATGTTTGTGAGGGAAAGTAAGGAGTTCTTATCAGATCACTTATTCCAGCTGGTTTTGTTCTGCATTTAGGCATTTGCTTTCAAGGTCATCCTTATTCTGAGCAGTTGGTTCCTCACGCTGGGCAACAGAGATTTCCGACTGGTCTGTCTTGGTGCTGGCATCAGCCAGCTCCTCTTCAGCTGAGGCAGAGCCGTGCAGCTCCTTCATGTGGAGGGTGGGATTGGTCATTTGTTCTGTGTCTTGTTGAGAGGCTGGTACACTGCTGTTTTTGGGAAGCTGCGGGCAGTTGACAGGAGCTATCACCACAGGAGGCTGAGGTAGGTCTTTCTGTAAATGGAAGATCACAGTCAGAATGATGGAAAACAAGAACTATTGTGTCCAGTTATCCGAGGTAATGGTCATACAAGACGAAGATCAAAGGTCCATCATCTCTGTTATCATTCTCCAGCAGTGGACAGATGCATACAGTTATCTTTTCTTTGTGTTTTATAGGACACCAGGGGAATTTGTCCTTCCAGAAAGTGTTTGCTTTCTGAGTGATTGTTCCTCACCAGTTTCAGATGTGGTCTGCTGATAAGGCAGCAACAGGTCCTTGGCCACTGTCCAGTTCTGCCCACCTTTACTATCAGTGTACAAGAACTGGCAACTTTTACATAACGTTTCAGATGACCTCAAATATTTCTCCAACAATTAAATTCATTTCTCTAGTGGAAGCTTGTGAAAGTTATCACAAATAGTTGAATAATAAAATAGAACTCACTGGGGGAACCTCTAGCTTGGTAGATTTGGCCTTCTAGTAAGTATTCAAAAACTAAAATAATGCATCATGATAGAAATTATTCCTTTTTGAAACAAGTTAATTTCACTTTCAGCACAGTGAAACAAAGTGATAATTTAATATACTGAACTACAATTCCACCTTCATAAACAGTAAGCTATGAAAAAATATGAAGAAAATATTTTAAGGGTATATTTTATATAGTAGTAAACCCCACGTTTTATATAATATTGTAACCTTTTACTACTACTGATACTTCCAAGAGAGATCAAACAAGTAACATTTTGGCAGAATCAAGGACAGACGAGGTCTACTTTACTTTTCACTAGTCAGATTTAAGTGGCCATAAACATTGCAAAAACCAGAAAACCTTACTGAGGCAAAAAATAGTATGTAAAAAAGCAAACAATCAAGCAATACCAAAATCTTTGTGTTTGTGTGATAATACTGCAATATTTTACTCAACTTTAATTCTAGTTAGGTTTTTATAATATTAATATTTCCTGAAGACACTCATATCAAACTGGTATTCACCGCAAAGCCGCTGCCCGTCCAGAACATGGCAAGCTCCCTTCTCCAAAGGGCCACTGCAAAGCTGGTGAGGAGAGTACAGGGCACCAGGTAGAGGAGAGCAGGTTGGCCCATCTGCATCAGTGCCAAGGCAACAAAGGTCACAAGAAGGCCTATGCCATATGCTGGAAGAAAACAAACCCAGCAAAAAACAGTTATTCAGATATAGCTTTGCTCAAGCACGACTAAATAATTAGCTAAAGGAGCATTCTCACTGGAACTTTTTTCAAGTAATATGTAAAACATCTCCAAAGTTTTTCAGTCCTCTTTAGAGAGAAGCATTATTTACATGATGTATACCAGGAATACTACAGTTCTTCTATTGATAATAACATGTGAAAGTAGTGTGATTGGCCTAGTCCATGCTGTGCAATTAAATAATTAACTTAAGCAAAATAAATATATGAAATATTGTGCCTCATATTATATTTAAGAATTCAGCAGATACAGACAAATATTTTGACCATTATAATGTGCTTCTTGTTTGGGTTGACTTTGTCTGTTTCTTACTATCCTGCCACACAGCTAAAAAAAAAAAAAAGCCAGCCTGCTCTAGGTTATGTTTTTATTACTTTCTACTTCTGCATAAATGTGGAAAAATTTATTTAGTAGAACAGAAGCAGCTTGGATCTCATAATGTAATTATTTTCAATTACATTTTCAAGACAATGAAGTTAATCCAACTGATTTTTCTTCAGAAGGTGAAGAAAGACATTGAGGGGCTGGAGTGTGTCCAGAGAAGGGAACGGAGCTGGGGAAAGCACTGGAGCACAAGGCTGAGAGAAGTAGCTGAGGGAGCTGGGGGGGGGCTCAGCCTGGAGAAAAGGAGGCTCAGGGGGGACCGTCTCACTTTCCACAACTCCCTGTCAAGAGGGTACAGCCAGGTGGGCTCCCAAGGAACAAGGGACAGGACGAGAGGAAATGGCCTCAAGTTCTGCCAGGGGAGGTTTAGACTGGATATTAGGCAGAGCTTCCTCCCCAAAAGGGTTTTCCAGTCCTGGCACAGCTGCCCAGAGCAGCAGTAGAATCCCTATCCCTGCAGGGATTTAAAAGATGTGTGGATGTGGCATCTGGGGACATGGTTAGTTGTGGGCTTGGCAGTGCTGGGTTAACGGCTGGATTTGATGATCTCAGAGGGCTGTGATGAGAATGTTCAATAACTCTTTACAGTTCTTGAAAATGCTTTTCTGGAGGGGGCATATTTTATTATTGAGAGTTCCTTATATCTAGTTAAAATATTTCTTACTGTTTCTTATTGTAATTTAAGTCCGTTGCCTCACATCTTATGTTCACACCTGCAAGAAAAGTCTCTCTGTCCTCTCTGCAGTCTCCCATTAGGTAGCTGTGGACAGCAACAGAATCTCCTCTGTGCTTTCTCTTCTTTTAGAACCCTGTGCTCCAGCCCTCTGCCACCCTTACGGTCTCCACTGGATTTACTCCAGTATGTCAATGCCTGTCTGGCACCAGGGATCCTGGTTAAGACTCAGTCTTAAGTGACAAATTGAGAGGAATAATCACTCCTCTTATAACTGCTGACTCCATCTTGCTAACTCAGCCCTGTATGTGGCTCATTCTCAGTGCTGCAACAGCACACTGCTGACTCTTTATCAATACGTTTTCCTATTTCTGCAAACACATTTTAAAAGTAGCAGATAAGACAACAATTTTGTTTAAGTATGTATGAGAGAAAATGATTTGGAACATCGAAATAAAAGCATCTCTGTACCCCTGCTAGAAGTGTCCATGAACCTAGGTATTTCTTCAAAAGAATTTCTAAAGAGGTTGTTAATGAAAATTTCTCATGAAATTTACTGCAAGCATTGGAGGTCTTTGCTAGCAGAAGTCCACTGTAAGAAAGACAATAGGAATCTGTCAGATGCTATTCCTCAGTAGTATTTAAGTTTATGGCATGTAACTCTGTGGATTGTATAAACTAAAGAAGAAAACTTACTTAGAGGTGTTATAGTCATCACAATAAAATTCTCTGCATCATAGGTCATGGATTTTTAGAATACACAAGAAATTAAGAACAAAGTCAAAGGATGATATCCCTGAACCTGAATTCTCATGCACAATAAATTCAAAGCTTCATGAATCAAGAAACCAGAATGAGTAGCTGAGCACATGTGGAGATAGTGTAACTACAAGGGGTAGAGTGAGACCCTTGGCAGCCATGGTAACAAGAAGCTCCCCTTACATAAGGCAGACAAGACAGCCCAGAAAAGCAACGTCAGCTAGTTGGTGATGGAAGATCTAGCCTTGAAAGGACTCTGCTAAATATTTCTGTTTAATAATAAAAGGAAGAACAGGATAAAAACCCCAAACTATGCCATGCAAGACTGATGACACACTTTTAGAGAGAGCCACTCCTGTAGGTCTTGTGTTCAGGTGGCACTGTGGTACATACCTATTGTGCAGGCTACAAAATAGACTCTGGATGACTGCACCTGAATATCAAATCTATGGCAATAGGCTACCAGTAAGCCTAGAAAAGGAAAGAACAGTTAGAACATGCTTTCAACCTAGTCACACACTACATCATAAAAACAAAACCATCAAACCAGCTAGGAACTTCCAAGAATTTTTTTCCTCCCCCCCAAAACTTCCTTGGCACACTGTGTGTAAGCACCATGACAACATATCCAGGAGGCTGCACAATTTACAAACCAGTTATCTGACGGCACAAGCCCCATGTATCAGAAGCACTCCAAAAGTAAAATAAACAGCTACAAACATGCAGATCACAGATAAAAATGTCATCTCATCTCTACTAAACGTTTGTAAAAATACAATGTTCACAACAAGAGTGAGTTCAGCCCCTCAAGCTGCTATTGAAGACAGTAGAATTTTATGTTTAATGACTATGCCTGTTGCAGGTTGGGGGGAGGAGGGGACACTAATGGGGATGACAGAGTTCATATTTCCCAAAACACAAGAAAGTAAAACAAATGATCTCTCAGAAGAAAACTGAAAGCCAGAAGGTGCATAATTTTTTCACCTGCAATGATGCCAGGAATACTTCTACATACTATCTAAAATCAAATTTGAGAGGTGTGGTAGAAATACTGGATGTTGTGCGACTAACAAAATTATGAAGTTTTGAGTGGTCAGGCACCTGTACTTAAACCGTGTGCAAATGGACAAATAATTTCCTCTATCACCACACTATTAAGGATGCTTTATAGTATAGAATCAGTTGCTAAATCAACTCCTGCAATTTCTCTACATTTCTTGACATCACTGCATGTGAAACTGAACCATAAGATTAATGTGCATTTTTCTTGTTGAAAAAGTGAATAGTGCACAAAAAACCCCTATACTTAAAAATTTATCAGGTTTATAGTAGTCAAATCAAACCTACCACTTGAAGCAGAAGTACAAGAGGAATAAACTAGTATGACAATGCAACAAGTAAAATTCTTAACATGTTAAACAATACCTGGAACTAAAATGTCTCCAAATCCTAGGAGAGAAAAAGGCCTGTCACATAGAGCCAATGGTGAGGAATTCAGTCGCGGAACCTTCAGGACCATTGGGAGCTTGGAATGAGAGAGACACATGTCTGATGAAAAGCATAGTGACACTACATACCAGAACTTGTTCCTGTTGTACTCAAACTGCATGCTTCAAATACAGCAAATGTATCTTTTTATACATTCATTACATACAATATTACTGAGAACTCACAAAATGCATTTAAGATGGGAGCGATGAAATACTTTCTAAATACTATGTTAATTTCAAAGTCCTCACATACAATCAGGTATCAATTCTGCTTTAACTGCAGGTATGTAAAAAATTTAGGTAAGCTGCTACGTGCATAAGAAATAACAATTTATACAGTTCATTCATCTGGGTGCAATAAAAGTCCCAAAAGAGCAAGACATGAATAATTTTAAAAAGTCATTTTTTAAATCACTTTTAAGACTCTTCCCTGCCCCTAGTGTTCCTATTTATTACATTATTTGCAATGCTGAGGCACAGTATGCCATGGTCCATTGCAAACCTGTATTCTCTTTATTATAGTACATTCAAGAAACTTTATGTTCTTTTTTCTTTTCTTATATTAGTGCCAAAATAATTTTATCTACTTATACTTTCATTACTGTTTTATCCAATTCATTCTGTGCATAAAGTTGAATCCAAAGGGGTACTAAAGGGGTACAGGAGAGAAGAACAAAAGAAGTCAAAGAAATCAGTATGGACTTTATGGATTGATCCACGTCCTGCAAACAACTATTTTCTTTGCTATTTTCCCATGTGACACTATTACATTCACTGCTGAAATAGATCCAATTATTCCTTAAATTAACAAAACCAAGTTTTCCTACAGATTATTTTTTTTGTTTTGCTCACTGTATCTGTCTCCTACATCTCACATACTTTTCTCCCTGAGTCAGCCACATCTTGTAAGGTGTTCATGCAATTGGCTGCTGTCCAACAGTGCAAACCCACTGAACACTTACTTCTGTTTTCTTCTGTCTCCAATTTGTGTTTCTCTCCTTTAACCTATAGCCTCAGCTTTTCATAAAGCAAATGTCATAAAAGGGAAGGAGGGGGAAGAGACAGACTGATTATATGTTTTATCTCTTTCGGAAAAGATGCTTATGCTTAATTAGCAGTAAGTTAATATTTACAGATGTGGTCATATTTTTGTGAAGCTGAGCTAACCAGCTTTCATATATTGAAACCCTGTCAAAAAAAGATAAAGGAAAACCAAAGCTGGTGTGATGAACCCCTACAAGTCTGCTTTGCCCCTCCAGAATAAACATTCAGGAGCATTTATTCCCACATTAAGTTCTTTTCAGATTGGCATCTCCATTTCAGCTTTGAGGTCTTGAATTTTAGAGAAGTTAAAATTATAATAGTTGAAAGTTAGTGCCAGATTTTCAGACTACATGCAGTACCTTTTCATGAGTGGCAGAATCAGATGGGCCTGCAGCCACCTCCACCATTATACTCTCCCCAGTCTAAAGAAAAAAACAGGAAAATTGTAAATCAGCACTTCACTCAGCAGCTCTGAGATCATTTAGGAACACACAGAGAAACAAGTCATTACACTTCGCTCTCTGGGCAGCAGGCAATAGAGAAGCATTTTACTTACCTTTGTTAGAAAAGGTGTGATAAATACAAAGAATACATCATACACAAAAAGAACCAGGAGGAGTAAGGTACAACCCTGAAGGAAGAGACAAGATATTTGGTATTTACACACTCTGCATTAGCAAACAGCAAAGAACTGATAATTAGAAGGCAAAAGAAAAAGCTAACAAAGACTAAAACAAGTCATCCATGTATTTTTCTTAATTCCTAAATATTTTAGATGGAGGAATAGGGTCTTGCATGCACCATACAAAAGAAAGTAATTATTAAACTCAAAATTACATGTTAGTGCCCAAAATTCTTTATCATGTAAAATCTGGAAATGGTGCCATTTCAGTTTGCTGGAAAATATGAAGAAGCTCTGCACTGGAGGATGCCAAGCATAGCTTGAAACACTATACACCCATATACTGGCAGTCTATACAAACTTACAGGTGAAGATAATTTGAAACAGGAGTTTGAAGAGCTGCTTAAGGGGCAACTAAATGACTAATACAGATTTTTGTCTTAGGATACTGACCGAGTTCAGAAAGATTCCAAAAAACAACTAGACTGATGCATTAGTTGTATGTCAATTTTAAAACAAAAAAACCCAAACCAATCAAAACAAAAACAAACAAACCCAACAAAAAAACCCAACCACCAAACCCATAAATAAATGTCTGGTGTGTGATTCACTAGTCAACACTCTCCAGAATCTACAGAACAATCACATGACACTTATTCGTCTACATCATACTCATTGCATCCCTTTTTTCCAGGCTACATATGAATGGAAGTGCATTCCAAGGCAATATACTCTATTATAAGTGACTCCTCTGTTCAAACTCATACATGCAAACATCTTCTCTTTACACCTGTTTAACTTTCATACCTTAAATGTAGGCAGGCGAATTGTTTTCAACATGTAAAGACAGAAAGCAATTCCTAAAGCATCTTGCAGAACCCAGGCCCACCTTAAAAAGAGGAGAGCAACATTTTTGCAGGAAAGAGCAGGAAAAGGAGACCAAGCCTTGTCCTCACTAAGGACTTGCTTGGGACAAAAAAATCCCTTTTATTCAAAGTACTTGCTTGAAATCGACATTGTTGTCAGCATGAATTTGCAAACTGGAAGTTGTTCTTCATCAACCTTATAACCTTCCACAAAGAAGTGCCTGGGAGATGGGGAAGAACAGTGTGATATTGCCTATCTAGACTTCAGTAAGGCTTTCCACTGACAATCTTCCATAAAATCCTCACAGAGAAACTGTGAAGTACAAGCTCAATGAGCAGTGAGGTAGACTGGAAACCGGCTGAATGAGGTCAGTGGATACCAAAATGAGAAGTGCTGGAGTCCTTTGTCCTGTGTACAGGTGTGCACCCTTGTGCACTGAGGCAAATTTACAGCTGGGCTTGTTTTTCAATTGTGTTTTGCAAGTTGAGTATAGAAGTGCTCTTTGCTTTACTCTCAACTGCTAAGGTCAAAGAGAAATAGGATCTGAGATAAACAACACTAAGGTTTCCCAAAAATTCCTAGGATCTAGGTGCAATGAGAGATGATGCTGCTGGATCAATACCTCTGCACTTGCTGGTGGAGCTTTGTGCAGGAGACATTCAGGCCCACTCCAGCTCTGAGGCAGAAAATGGATTTCCTAGTCCTACATATTACAGGTTGGAACATCTCTATACTGTACTATATTCTGTACTCCTCAGTCTGACACTTATCTCTCTAAAAGGTGTTTCAGAGTTGATGATTCCTGGATTTGAGTTCTGTCATTGAATGATCCACACAGAACACAGACCCCACAAAAGCAGTAACATGCATTCAAAGCACAAGTCAGACATCTTTAGTATCATCATCAGAAACACAAGCCAACATTTCAGTGCCAACACCGAGTCCCTGATAGAGGAACCAAGAAGATTAACACATCCTGTACACATGGGGAAATTGGAATATCTGAGAGTGAGGTAAGAGGTAAAAAACCTCAAACAAAAACCAAAACACAGTAGTCCATAAAAGATCCACCTCTAACAAAAGCGGTAAGAACATGCTACAGTTAGGTACCACAGCAACACTGGGCGTAGAGAATTACTGACTCATACAAGACAGTTGAGAGAAACTAAAGATCTGACAATCTTACCAGTTCTTATTCTCATGAAGAAGTAAGTTAGACAACTTGTGTCTAACTTTCCATACCACTTCTGAAAAGCTGTCTTAAGTCAAAAAGATCAGAATACTGACTGGGACTCAGAGAAATTCAAGCTTAACAAGAGACAGTTTTCTGTAATTTAAACGAACAAGAAAAAGATGAAGTACATAAGGAACAACTATGAATTTCTGCCGGTCTCTACTTTTTTTCCTGTCATTCCTAAATTCTGGATACATGTAGACTTCTATGGATGTCAGTTACTTATACTATAAAGCGTATTACAATTTTTGGCACAGAAACTAAAATATACACTTACTGATCTTCATTTCTGAAGATTCCCCAGACTACGCTGACAGAGATACAAAATACTGCCAAGAGCAACATCCGGACCTGGGGACGCTTGTGAAAATAAGGCAAGTTGTTGTCTGGGATTCTGAAAAAGAAACACACCAAAGCTACAGTTGTCTATGTATATACCTTCTTCCTTTATAACATTTTGAAGAATGGAGCCACTTTTTAAACCCCACACCTACCCAACAGTATAAAAACCTATGTTTCCCTATTAAAATTCTGAAAGTTGCCACATACCTACACTTTCCCAAGGGGAATCTTCTTACAAAGGGAGACAGACAACTGTAAAGACCAATCGAGGCAGCCAGGCAGAATATTCCTATTATAACATAGACTGAGGGAAAAAAAGTATTAAGTCCAAGTAGAATAAGGCAAGAGATGGTTTTTTTCGTCTCTTGGCTGAATAAAGAACAGATAGTCAATAAGACTAGATGAGAAATAAGGCTTACATTTCAACAGTGAAAGGTAAATTCAGAGACTTCAAATGATTGATTAGATTCATGCTCTTTAAGTATCTAATTCTAGCTCCTTTTACTCAGATGTACTTTATGCAATACCTACCTTCAACAAATCAAAACCTCTATCCTAGTCTTCTTAAAGCAAGTCATAAGTGTCAAAGGCAACCTATGGTGAAGCATTTATCTTCTCTTTATGAGTACACATAAGCATTATAAGGGAACATTAAAATCACTAAGTAGCAAAATGAATTAATACAGATGAGATGCATGTTTCACTACTTCCTCAGAAATATGAAGATGGAAGTTCCAGTGCATTAGGCTCTCATGTCTTTTTTGTCAATCTTATGAGTGATCAATAGAAAATTATCATCTTCATAAAGATAAAAAAATTGATCCTTGATCTTGACTTCAAATTAAACAATAATAGAGAGAAAAGAATAGGTCTGAGAACACCTTTAACAAAAATAAAAAGTGGAAGATACTAAGTCTGTATCTACTTAATAGGCTTTAAGGGTTGAAAGAAGCTTTATGACCAACCTCACAAAAAGAAGGATTAGAAATCTACTCAGTGAGTTTTCTTACAGTATTTTAAATCATATTGTGATGAAGACACATGACAGGAGAGAGATGTTTCATTATTATTTTCACAATAAAATGTTCTTTTAAATGATGGCAGCCTTGTGATATTGAAGATGTATCAATATAAATACAACCTTAAGAGTACCTAAGTGGTCATAGAAGAAATAAAGGAGGACGAGCATTGAGCAGCACATCACTACAAACACACAGATCATTATGGGAGTCACATCCACTGTTTCATCATCATGTTTCTCTGCCCCATCATCACGCTTGTGCTTCATGTACCTCCTGAAAGAGTAATATGGCTACCATCAGTTCATTCCTTCTGCGACAAGATACACAAGGAGGCTGAATCAACACAAGGGGTTGAAAACATGTCACAACACCAATGCCTGCTTTGATTCCCACTCAAGTCAGTGGAACACCACATTTTCCATGGATGTATGAACATCAGCTAAAACGCAATGCATAAACCAGTAACTCCTGCATTAAGTTACCTAGAGCACTATTTCATTCACTAAAAACTCAACTGAATCCTGAAAACTACTGCAGAATAATTTGCTGACTTCAGAAGAAATCCTTAAATCAGGTTGTGTATACAAAATAAATGTTAGAAATAAGTATGGCACAATGACCTCCTTCTCCTAACCCCACTTACTGGCAAAAAAGTAACCATAAAATTTCATTTAAAAATTGATAACAAACATAGCATATGTCAGCCATCCAATCAATTTGGTTCGCCCTATACCAGTAAAAGCAAATTTTATTTTTTTTTTTTTTTCAAAGTATTTCTGTGGTGAATTTTTGCAAAAGCCCAAACAGGAAGCCTATTACTTAACAATTTTCTTTCTGAGCTTTTCAAATGTTTTGTCTTTTGACATCGCAGAATACTAAAATGCTCTACATGCTATTTATACTCTAGTGATTTCCTACAGTGACCAAACCAATGCAAGGCTCACGGCCTTTCAAACATCACATCAGCATTTTCCCATTCTGGCTACACAGTCTCCTAACCTCACTAGCAGAGCTGCCAGGTGATCCTTACATAAACACCATGTACTTTTTTTTCTGCGAAAAATACAGGAAAACTGCTATACTGCATTCAGTTACTCACTTTTTCACATCTCTGCTTCCTGCCCAATAGCCTCCAATTGCAACAGTCCCCACAGCCATGACAAAGATAATCACCATGTTGTAGTCCAGCACAGGCTCATTTGGTGCGTACATTGCTCCTTTCACTGAGCTGCCAAAACTCTGTGGAGGTATATACAAGTTATGAAAGGCATCCAAAAAGCCACCGTAGCAAAGGTTCACTTATTTAATTTTCACTAAGCAACCTCAGAATCAGGCTTTATTATAAACACTTAAGAGCCATCCACTGGCTCTTCTATTGGTAATGTTTATTTCCAGCACCAGGCTGTATTTTGATTTTATTCCAAAGATGAGAAATAACCTCCCAAGAGATTTGATTTTTTTTTCCAAAACACAATAACGCAATCTTCATGAGTACACTCTCTACATATTCAAAGCTCTTAAGGTGGACTTAATACTGTTGAGCAGTGACTCATTTACATGAGATAATATAAATGAGAGCTTTTAGTATTGAGTTTACCTTGCCGATATCTAACATATCAGTATAGCTAAGCAGAGCCACAGGAATATCAATCTCTTCATACTGACTCCTATTACCTCCAGGAGGAACCTGAAAGACAGTTCAGACCAGGTAAGAACATATTTATTTCTGCAAATACTTCTACTCCTTCAAAAGGGTTAAAGTTGCAAGTTCCGTTCCTGCTAATTTGAAAAATATCCTAGAAGGGAACTTAACGACAGCAAACACTCAAAAGTCAAAATATATGCCTGTTCCCAGTAAAACAAAAGTCATGTAAGACTGTAACAGCAAAATACAGCAACCAAATGTCAAGCAGTATCTTTTGCACATCAGGGCCACATCATAATCAGGGTCACGGGTTTATGACTGATATGTGCCTCTAGTATTGACCAGGACTCAAACCTACTAATTTTATTTTCAAAACTAATTATTTTACAAAATACATGCTGTTGATGCTCCAGCTGCATCTAGAGCACTAGATTCAGTGTGGCAGTATGATGAAGTCACAAACCAACCTCATCCTTTGACTACAGTATTTCATTTGGAACAAGGGCAATTCTGAGCCCTTAACTTGAATGTCACGTGAGCTCCGCGCAGACTCTTCCTACTTAAATGAGTGCCTCTTGTTTCATTCATTCTTCCTTCGGATGTATGATTTCCACACATAACTATGCAATGTACATACATGCAGGAACACACATGCATTATTTATTTTAAAGAGGAACATCAAATACCAGCAATGTGCACTGAAGACAAGACAGTATCATCAGAGGCATATCAGCAGCATAGAAAGATAAAAAGCAACTTACCAGTCTCTCTCTACTAACAATCAGCAGCCCACGAGCCCCATTTATCTGAGCGAGTCTCACTTTCTCGTAGAAGGTGCAATTTCCTCGCATCACCATGGGGATTTGATTATTAAATCCTCCATCAGGTACATCAGAAGGAGAACACAAAACAGATGCTGTCTGGTCCTGCAGTTGCAAGAGTGACTGAAAAAAAGAAATTAGTTAAATACATATATATAACATATAATGATAGAAGAAGTCAAGAGCAGAAGCCAGAGTCTCGAAAGAGTAATTTAAAACTCTCCAGTAATGAAGTGGTAGAGTATTCTCAGAGCAACATGAAAGCTGAAACAGTGCTACCTTCTCTATTATGTAGGGTCCTGCCTTGCTTCATCTTACTGTACAGAATTCTGCTGGTAATAAAATTGGGGGTATGACCTCCACTGGCATTTATTTTCTTCAGCATCATTGCTGTTCTGATGGACACAGCCAGGATGTGGGAGGAGTACAGCAAAGTTTTATCTTTGCTGGGGTGGCAGAGTGGCAGGCTGGGATGATGGAGGGTATGAACAGCTAGAAACCAGAACATAGGCTGGGGAAAAGTACAAAAGCATAGGCAATAAACTTCCATGTTGAAACCTACTGTGTCCAGTGAGCTGAGATTTTGCATTCCAAGTACTTGAATATTGGATTCTAAGCTACTTCTTTCACCACTTGCAATCCAGAGATCTTGCAAGCCCCAATTCCTTAGTTTTGGCCCTCCTCAGACCCAAAGACATCTAATCTGGTGTGTTTCAACAGGAACATCCCAAAGACACTTCAAAGCTTTAGAAATGAAACTGGCACAAATTGCTCCTTGCAAAATCTAAACAACCACCAGCATCTTTGCCCAGTTCTATTTGCAAGCTACCTGAAAACTGCAATTATCTACCAAACAACCAAGCTGTGCTAAGAGAAGCAGGTCTCAGCCCTTGCTGAGATGAGCTGTTAGATTTGAGAAGAGTCAAGGTAAAGTTTTAACCTGAAAAAATGACACATGGAACAGTTTATATTAGAAATCCATAGGTACATGATACACCATACCTGTGTAACAGAGTCTACTGTTTTAGGAGGGAAAGTGAAGCGTCAGGCTGCCAGTAGTTTCAACCTTATTCAAAAAACTGCTGTCTCCAACCTGACCTCTAGAGACAGTGAAATGCTCCTACCCACACTTCCTGGTTGTCCAAGTTTCAGGTAAGCTTATCCCTCTATCAGAGCACAACACAAATGCAGAATGAGCTCAGAGTGGCGCACTGCATCGCCTCAGTTAATGAACTGTACTGCTGGAGTGCTGAAGGAGGAGGAGGGAGAATGTGAAAGAAGGGAAAAGCAGGAAAGAACCAAGGAAGGAGACAGGGATAGGAAAGGGATATAGCATACACGACCCAAGTGTCTGTGCAAGCTATTCTGGACTATACTGGCTCCTGCAGAGCTACTGAGATATGACTCTAGTGAATTTTTATGAGACTGATTTAAACAAGATGTCTACAGCACAGTCTCCAACTCTCACAAATACTACAGTCAGTCATGCATGTGCTGATTCACATTACACAGTCAGGGCAAGTGCAAGAGTTTATCAGCTGAGTCTATACAAGGCAAAGACAACTACTGACGTATCTAGAGACTAATCTACACTTGCAATAAACCCATCAGAAGTAACTGACACTTGCCTATACACTGGTAAGGAACTCTAATAATTCTGTGGGGCACTCAACTGGCTGAATAAAATAAACTGAGTATCAGTCAACTACATCTTCCCCTATTAGTAGCTCATTCAAAATGCATTTGCTGATTTCATCATTCAGTGACAGTAACTTTTTCTCATAGAAAAAAGTGAAGAATTTACTCAAATTTCAGCTCATACAGCTTTGGAAAACACAGCAAAAGCTTGACACAGTTTATGACTACTTAATCTTACACTTGACACTGAGAAAGCACTAAAGGCCACAGTTCAGTATATAAGCAAAACCATGTGGTATCTTCTTGTATCATGCTGATGTACAAAAACTCCTTTGCAAGCCCAGGTATGTGCCATTTTAATTTTATTGATCACATCATTGAAAAGGAAGATTTTTGTTTTGAACCAGCAATAGTCATTACCTCTGCACAACGCCTGGAAATTGATATTGCCATCCTAGCACTGCCTAGAGTGATCTTAACAGATAAAATGTTTTCTAAGCAGAGCAAACAAAGCAGTTGCTTCAAATTCTACTAATCCAAGTAAGAAATTAGAAGTTTTCTTGTAACAAAGGCATTTTTTATACATTCTTTTGTCATTGGTTAGCTAGGTACTTACAGCTTTACCCAGATCATGTGGCAAATGGGCCCACTGAGAGTTGAAGAGAATACAGTAATCTTTTCCGTTGCTGCTCCCCTTCTCTGAAAGGACATGTACCATCCCATACTCACAGTAAACCTGAAATGTAACAAAAATTTCACAAGAATTTTAGGTTACATAAAATACCAGAAGTGATGGGAGTAACTTGCTGTTGACTGGCCTCCTTTGTATTTTTAAAGAAAAACAGAAGAGTCTACAAAGTTTCTATATCTGTGCAAGGAGTACAGTGGAATTTGTTATTATTTCCATCAATGCTTCAAAGAAAGACTTCAGACACATTAGGCAGTTTCCCTCCTACACTACAATTGGTCAAAGAATCAAATGAAACCATACTGGATGTGTTTAAAGAAAAGAAAAAAACCCCAACAAACCAAAAAGCCAACCTTGAACAACACAGCTAGACTGGTGCACATATATACATATGTGTTATATACATAACCAGAGCAAGGGAAAGAAGCTGGACTAATGCAGAACAGATGTGAGACTTGGAGTACTGTGTTCAGCTCTGGGGCTCCCAACATTAGGAGGACATGGAGCTGCTGGAGCAAGTCCAGAGGAGGCCACAGAGGGTTGGAGCCCCTCTGCTCTGGAGCCAGGCTGGGAGAGCTGGGGGTGTTCACCTGGAGAAGGGAAGGCTCCAGGGAGACCTCAGAGCCCCTTCCAGGGCCTAAAGGGCGCTCCAGGAGAGCTGGAGAGGGACTGGGGACAAGGGCCTGGAGGGACAGGACAAGGGGGAATGGCTTCCCACTGCCAGAGGGCAGGGTCGGATGGCATATTGGGAAGGAATTCTTGGTTGTGAGGGTGGTGAGGCCCTGGCACAGGCTGACCAGAGCAGTGGGCTGCCCTAACCCTGGAAGAGTTCAAGGCCAGGTTGGATGTGGCTTTGAACAGTCTGGCCTAGCCCACCCCATGTCAGGGGCCTGGAACTAGATGATCTCTAAGGTCCCTTCCCAGTCAAACCATTCCACGATTCTATGAATAAGACACCAACTCCTGAAAGCACAGCCTGAAATAATAATCAATTCTAGATTCACATCACTCCAAAACTCAACCCTGGACACCTTTGCTGAAGATGTGGCAAGACTCCATAGCAGCAGCAGCTCTTTTTCTGTCCTAGGTAGCACACGTAGACTCCCAAGTCTACCCTACTGCATTTACTTATCACTGCTTCAATGACCAGTCATCACTGTTGTCAAAACTCCAACAATATCTGCAACAATATACGTAGCAAAGATTACATATCTAAGATTTATCATTAAAGGCCTGTCCTGGGTCAGGCTGGGACAGAGTTAATTTTCTTCAGAGCAGCTGGTATGGTGCAGTGTTTTAGACTTGTGCCCAAAACAATGCTAATAAGAAACTAATATTTTAGCTATTGCTGAACAGTGTGCAGAGTGTCAAGTCCTTCTCTGTTTCTCACCCTGTTCACCCAGTGAACAGATGCCAAGTGGTTGAAAGGGGTCACAACTAGGGAGATGATCAAAGAGATATTTCATACCCACAGAATGTCACATTCATTTTTATAAGGAGGTTAGCTATCTTTTGCATCATGTACATGTTAGAATTCTTCTGAAGAATTCCTGGAAACTGAGATAACAGAACCAAGATCCTGTAGTAACATGGAGAAAGAGAACAAGGACTACAGCAAAAATAAACACAGTAACATACAGCAAATCTACCAGTTTTAGACATGTCAGTTGTGATACACAGTATGTAACCTGCTTGTTCAGTGAACTGCTCACACTACATCTAACTGCAAGATGTGCTGATTTTAACACAAATGTTTTCAGCTTCCCATCCCTGAAAAAAAAATACACAGCAAATACAGTAATTTCCTTGTTATTTTGGTTATGTCAGATTGTACCAGGCCATTTCTCAGCAAAACTGAAAGACCTGGGGGCTTGCATAGGGTGACTAGTCATCACAAGTAGGTACTAGCAAACATTTCCTTAACACAGACATTTTCACAAATCTTATTCTTCATGATGAGCTCTGTTCTCTTAAATGTCTACTCCTCTCCTTCCTTTCTCTCCATATAGGGACATAATTTTGTGAGTACTAGGTATATTCCTCATCTTCCACCCAAAAAGCTGAACCAAAATCACGTACAAGACTATATATATACATATATATATGTATGTATGTATATACATAACCTGCAAAATAAAGTACTTTTGTGGAGTTGATGCAGTCGTCTGCTTGTACCCAAGTCGTAGTAGATGTTTACCCAAGGAACCAGAAAGTAGGAAGACAAAGCAACAGTGGAAGTACGTGCAACTTCCCTACCACTAGTGGTGGTTTTCTTTAATTGGTAGTGACTTCATTCTTGTATTAACTGAGACAAAATAATTGTAAATCCTGCCTGATCTTGGAAATGGTTGAAGAAACACAAAGTATATAATGAGGTCTGCTCTTACTGTTCTAAGGACTCTGAAAAAAATCCTCCTGGCCATTTCTAAGTGGCAAATAGGTCTCTTGCAATGCTTCTCTCTCTGAGAAGAGGCTCTTGTCCTCACTGGAACGAGAAGGCACACAGAGCATCACTTTAACAATCAGCCATCAAGTTCTACAGGACACTTCTGTGCTCCTCAGGGCAGCAACACTGGGATTGCAGGTTCCTCAGACAGGGAGGACTGTCAGGCACCATCTCCACTCATTGAAAAAGTATAACTTAAGAAGTCTTTCCTTTATACAAAATACTGAACATCAGCACCTCAGTGCAAAGTCTGCTCATATGCATTCTGTGACCATCTGGTCAGGTTTGAACACCAACGCATTAAGAATTCAATTTAAGTTTAAGATCTGACCAGCTGCTGCAAAAAGATTTTAATGCTTCAGATAAAAATACATTAAGATACAAAAACAATGCTCAGAAAGCAGGACAAAACCTAATTTTTAAATGTAATTCAATTATACAAATCCAGATCAATGCTTCTTTTTGAAGGAGAGTCTTGCCGATCTTCAGCTGCTGCTTTAGAGCCTCCCAGTGCTCTTACAGAGCAACTTCAATGTTCAAGTAGTGCTGTCTGGTAATAGATTGTAAAAGGATGATGCTGAGAGCAAATGCAAATCATATCGGTATTTTAGCTTCATACAAGCTATTAGATAGTCAGGAAAAAATTGACCACATATTAAATGTAGCAGTCTCAAAATACTATTTCAGCTCAGTGATTTGGAAATCTAGTCCTTAGGAATACCAAACATTTTTAATGTAACTGGATTCTACCTATTTTCATTTTTGTGTTCCCAGAGCATTTGTTCCTATTGTAATGGGAGTTTCTCCATTTTATTGAGGACACTTGCTAATCCTTACTAGCACTTAGCACTTGGAAGTTTGTTTAAAAACATACATAAAATATCTGAAACGTACAATAATTGATCTGGTTCTCATCTGAACTAGCCACATATTTGGTTTCTGGTGCAACACTGTCATTCATTAGTGACCCCAGGACACAGGATGAGGACAGATCATCAGTTCACAACCAGCAGCAGGTTCAAAAAAACCAAAACCAACCAACCAAAACCCCCTCAAACCAAACAAACAAGTCCCCCCCCATCTTATCTTTCTACCATCCCCCTTTGTGTCATGCTCTTCTCTATCCACACACCCAACTCCTTCCTTTCCATTCTTCCTTCTCTCTTTCTCCTGTCCAGCACTCAAAACAAAACCGAAGTCACTGACTGAAGACATGTTTAATTGTTCTATTGCTCTAATTTAGCTTTCCCCAAGGAAATCACTTTGTGCCTACCAGAACTGATGAAACATTGTTCTGGAGAGAAATATAACATCATATCCCTAACCATCGCTGCTACTAATTAGAAAGTTGTGATAGACTAATTTGTCAACATCTAGTTTAACATTCATAGCCTAAACACACCAATGATTTGGTAATTATGCAGTTACACTCTTAAAAATACACCTTACACATCTGTTTCTTCATGCAGCAGCCAAGGAACAAGATGCTAAAGATGACTGGAGTCAGCAACAATGTCGTATCTTAACATGCTTGCTCAAGAATCCATTAAAAGAATCCATCACCCTTATTTCTCCCTCTTTATTTCAAACCGTACTACACATAAGTTACCATGCACCCCTAGGAGGCACTTGTGGTAAAAATATGTTTTTTGGAACACTTTTAAGAATCACAGAATGGTTTGGGTTGGAATGGACCTTTAAAGGTCACCTTGTCCAAACCCCTGGCAATGGGCTGGGAAATCTTCAAGTAGACCAAACCCTGTTCAACCTCACCTTGAACATTTTCAGGGACGGGGCACCCATCACCTCTCTGGACAACCTGTGCCTGTGTTTTACCACTGGCATTGTAAAACTGCTCTTTAACACACACAGTGTGCCCAGAGGCAATGATGGCATTCTGCTGCAAGATGTCAGCAAAGCAGTAAAGAAACATCATTGTAAAAATATACAGGAGGTAGAGATTTTTATATTTAGCTCTTCTGCATATAAATGGTCTTTGTTAACTCATGCAGCAACTTTTTCCCTTTTTTATAACATTAGTGTTAACTAAGTCCTCTAGAACCAATGACATTTGTCCTGAAGCGTGCTGATACAGGAGGTCACACTGATTAGCTCAGTGCAGATTAAAGCCACTTGAACATAGTGCAAGTTTCCAAGATATCTGTGGAGAAGGAGAGACACTATAGTGCATATGCTGTGAGGAAACAACAACTCCAACTCCCTGCCATAGTGGACTTGTTAACTCATATCTCAGGTATCCAACCATAGCACCTAAACTACTTCCAACATAAGCAAGTAATTTAGAAAAGTAACCTGTACTTATTATCTTGAATTTGACTTCCAAGAGTAACAAACAACAGAGATGCAAATACAGTCACACATAAAAGACAAAAACAAAAGAATGTTCCCTGCTTATTGTACATGGTCTGACTGGGCTTAGATAAGCAAACAAAACATGGAGTAACTTAGTTTTGAATATCACATGTAAAACTCTGTCCAAAATCTTCAGGCAGTTTTGCAGGAGCTAACTCCTGTAATTGAACAGCTTTATGCACTTGGGAAACAATCAAGCTGTACAGTTAAAAGTTTTACATCTATAAGATATATGGCACACAACTTTAAAACGAGAGTAAGTACAGGGTGTGTTGCTACATTTCCGTGGAGATAACCATTACTGGAACTCAGGAATAATTCCTAAAAGGCACCCAGGAGACAGTTACACAATTACACAATTTTGCTTTCTGAGCTATTTAATGGATGTTCTTCAAAGAAATATTAAGGGAGTAAAAGGTTCCTAATGTGAAGTGCTCAAAACACTTTCGAAGCGATGTGGATTTGTGTGCCAAAAGCCAAAAAAAAATCAAGCATGAGAGGAATTAAAGGCAATATGAGCAGGGCTAAAAGCAGAAGAGGGAATACAGAGTTTTAGAAACTCTGTGGAGAATATAACGTGTGGATAATGTGGATTAACAGGCATTTTTACAAAGCTATTATCACTTAGAATCAAAGCATAGTTCTGAAGTCTGTTAACAGCCACAACAAGTTTGTTCTTATCCACTTTGATGCTTTCAGTTTTGTTTTTATTCATGTCAGTAGGTATGAGACAACAAAAGCTCAAAGCAGTGCTGCTGATGCACTGGCATGGTGGCAACATTTATGATGATTCTTAACTCCTAGAGAACACTTCATATCTTACATTAACCCAGGAGAAAATGTCATCTCCTGTGCAGATCCTATACAATGTTCCTACAACCTCAAAGGCTCTTTTCCAAGGGTTTGGATATCAAGTCCAGCCTTTTTCAAACACAGAAAAACAACAGCTGCTGTGACAACAAGGTATATTATAATACTTGCTTCTTACTGATCCTATGGCTTAAAAAGCACACAATAGTGTATAACTAACACAAAAGTAAGTGTTTTCTATAAAGCTGCAAAACTGGAAAAGGTTTTCACACAACAGAAATGTAAAATCTGAGGGCAGAGTTTAACAGGCAAACGAGCTAATCTAATGTTTGTGGTATCAGAAGGGCATACTTGTTGGCTCTGAACCTCATCAGGGCTTTCCACAGATTAATGCATAAAAGAGCAGAATACTCCCCAGGTTTTTTTGCTGTGCAAGTTTTTTTGGGTTACAATTAATGTAGTTCAGAAGCAAGTACTGGGACTTGCAAGTAAAATGATGGAAGAAGGTGGAGATGAAGAATTCAGCTCACCCATATATCAAGAAACTTCAGTGTGAGTGACTGAGCCAACCTAATGTCTGTCTTGTTTGTTCCTCCCTGCCTCTGGCCTCACATTCACCTGGATGTCCCACATACCTTTTCCACTTTCAGCAGCTCTATTAACTGAGCTGGTCACCCAAATCTCAGAGAGATTTCACAGACACTGGGAGCTGTGTTCCTTGAAGAAGGAACGAATGAGCTATTCTGCTCCTACAGTAGGTACCATGTGAGAGTTCCCAGGAGCTAGAGTCATTCTTTCCCATGAACTGCACTGATCCATCTGGAGATCAGCAATAACAGGCAGCAAAGCTGTACACAAATAAAACACTCCTTCAACAAACACTGTACGGTGCAGAGAGCTACATATTCACAATGCAATAATTCCAGGAGACTAAATTGTCAGCCAACACCTTAATGCAGAATTTCAGACAGTCTTTTCAATTCTTTGGACACATATCATAGAGCGCCCCGATTTAAAATACAAACCCATCACCTCAATATATTCTGCTGAAAGCTGCTATAGTGAACGCGAGCTAGATCCAATGCACTCGCTGCAGATCATGTTACTATGTTCGTCACTAGTCAAAGGCTCATGTGTATCTGCTGTTGTTACAGGACAACTGAGAGGTAACAAAGCCAGGGAAGTTAAATGAAATGTGAGAACTGAAAAAACAAACAAAAAAAAAAAAAGCAAGATCTAAGTGCAGATTGTACTTGGATCTATAAGATCTCACTCCTTTTTAAGTGTTCCCAGATGAGGACTCAGATTTGGAAGAGCCATGCTTCAGTAGCCAAGCTGGTCCTTCTCCCTAAATCAGAATATAGAAGTAAATGTGGACACTACCTCTTCTTACCCCATGGAAAACAACCAAACAAAAAATTTCTATTATCCTGTTTCAAGGAGGGATATAAAGGTGTATGTTTACAATCACTAAGGCAAGAATAAGGCATTGATAATGAGTACAGCTGGTGCACAGCAAATGCACACAGCAGCTCCCGACAACAGCTGTTAGCTCTGCCCCCCGGAATAACTCCAGCCATCAGTCACGGGGGTACCACAGCAGGATTAGTGCAGCAGAGCATTCCTCTCTGCCTCACACTAAGGAGAATGTACTACCCAAAACCATCCCAACAAGTGCAAGCACAAGAGATGCAGAAGTAATGCACAATAGGAGGTATTCAATCAGATTTTTAAAAAGCCGGCTTGGCTAACGGAAACATATTGGCAGCACACAGTACATCAATTTTTCACTGCAGCAGCAGGACTGTTTCAGCACCCTGGCCAGTCTGCCCAAACTTATTCAAGCACATTAACACTTCCACTGCACAAATATACCAAATGCTTACAGACAGGAATGTGCTGCAATGCATGGAAGCTGAAGGCAAGACCTCCAAGTACCCACCAGTGGACTATCTCACCTGCTGTCCTTCTGCACTGCCATGTGCTCACCTTCTCCAAACTGATGGATCAAACTGACTCTATGCCAGTCTTTGACTCGTTCTTGCATCTTATTAATTTGTGGGACCTACCTGTCCCTGTGAAGCATCAGTGGAGATAACAAAATGCATGGGGCATGCAAGAGCATTATGAAGAGATAACACGGAAAAAGATGATGGATGAAAAAAGGGAATGATGCAGAAATAAAGAAGTTAGCTGGCAACCAGACCACTCTGTAACTAAAGATTATTGGCAAGGAATCAGGAAGGAGACAGATGAAGAAGAAGGAAAAATTAGAGTACCATGTTAAGATGTTACATCAGTAATATTCCAGAAGACATAGTACGCTGCAAATTGCCTAACAGTCAAAAAGTTTAAATGACACATTAAATGACATTTCAAAATTTTCAGAACACAAAACACTGAACTTTAAATGCAAAAGCTATGTACCATGCAATGTAATTGCTAGAATTCCACTCTCTCCTGTATCAAGATCACATGCCTAGCTCGTCACACCCTTAGAAATATATCCCACAAAACTAATTAATATTTTAGTAACAACAATACAAGACTCAAGACAGACTAGAGGGTCAGGGTCAGCAGAAATCCCTTCTTTTCTGCTGAATCCTTCCTCATAGGGAGTCTGTCAGTCGGGATAAGCCCAGAGTTGTCCCTGCGGGGATCCGGCCCGGGGGCTCGGCTGTGCTCCCGTCCTCGGGCCTGCGTGGCGAGGACGCTGGGCTGGGCCCACGGGGACCCGAGGTTTTAAGAACTACGAAGAAAACGCTGTTTATTACGGAAAGAAGGAAAAAGTCCCAAACAACCCCAAACCCAGAGATACATCAACACTGCCAAATCGCGAAGGGCAGGGCCGGCAGCCCGATGCGCTCCGCTGCCTTCCTGCGGCCACGGCTCGGCCACGGCCCGCTGCGGGGCCCCTCGGCGGCTGCAGCACCTCCGGGCGCCCGGGCCGCTCCCGCCTGCGGGAGGCGGCTGCGGACACGGACACGCCGCACAGCCCGCCCGGGCCCGGCTACGCCCGGGGCCGCTCCCCGTCCTCAGCCAGGGTGCCCGCGCAGCCCAGCACAGCCACTGACCTGCGGCAGCAGATGCAGGAGCAGCCAGAGGCAGAGGCGGAGCCGGACCGGCCGAGCCGGCCGCGCCGCCATGCCGGGCGCGCCGCCGCCGCTTTGTTCCGACCTGGGCCGGGCCGGACCCTTCCGCACCGGGTACCCAGAGCCCGCCCCGGACGTCCCGCCCCGCCGCCTCGAGCCGCCAACGGGCTTCGCCGGGGCCCGACGTCACTTCTGGTGGCGCCGAATGAAATGGCGAGTGGCGGCGGCGGCAGTGGCGGTGGCGGCGCGGGGAAGATGGCGGTGAGGAGTGGGGTGGCTTGGCTCGGCTCGGCTCGGCTCGGCTCGGCTCTGCGGCCGCGCGGTGCTGGGTGGGCATGGCGCCGGTGCTGTACCCGCGCCCCCGTCCCGCTGCCGCGGGATCCCGCAGGAGTGCTCCGGGGCTGTGTCTCCGCGGAGAGCGCGCTTTAACTGGGCCGTCTGTGCTCTGCCGTAGGATAAGGAGAAGAAGAAGAAGGAGAGCATCTTGGACCTCTCCAAGTACATCGACAAGACCATCCGGGTGAAGTTCCAGGGCGGGCGGGAAGGTGAGCTCGGCGTGTGGCTTCAGCACGAAGCTCTTCTGCCTTTCGGCGTTTTCCCTCAGCGGGTGCCTGTCGGCTTTGCTCTCCTGCTCACGCTGCTTCCCTTCAAGGGAAGGCGAGGAGTAGCGGGTCGTGTTACTGACTAGTGGTTGTAGTTACCGGTGTGAAGCTTTTCTCGTTTAGCTTTTCCGTTAATCTCCTGGGTGCACTTTTATCTTTATGGCTCATCTATGCGTCTTTTCTTTTATTAGTTGTCTTGAACGGCCTTATTTTGGCTGGTTTTTTTGCATTGCAAAGATGCGCTTAAAGCAACAAAGAAACATTTATGGATGTAACAATTAATACAACTGTCGTGCCTTTCATCTCTTGACATGGTAAGCATGCCCGGAGTTCGTGGTTCAATATATGCCACCATGCTTTTCCATCTCTGTCCCTTCCCAGCTGGGAAGGTACATCCCAATGCGGTTGGTGCCACCCGCCGGCACTTGTTTGTCTGAGTTAACCATGTGCTGCATTTTAAAACTCCACTGAGCCCTAATGCTTATAAGGGTTTGGAAGTTACTTGGACTCCTTACTGATGAGTGTATTTTTCAAACTGGGAAGTCGCTCTGTGTAATTTCGTGATATATTTAGTGACTAGTCTTGTGGGATCATGTTCTGCATTAGGACAAAGTGCTGGTCTATGTGCAGTGCCTTCCCATGAGGCAGTGCTTAGGCTAAAGAGATGATGTGCCAGGAGGGCACCTGGAAGATGGTGTTTCTGAGGAAAGAACTTAAAATATGGTCTTGCTTCATTTTTAACCATAACCTTTCATTAAGGATATGTATTTAATTTTGGGCTTGCTTTTTTTTTCTTTGCGTGACTTGTACTGATTTGTTATGCAGAAATATTCTAAAATGCCCTTGAAATTGGCTGAAAGCAAAAATGTCGCTCTCTCGAAAAACATTTTGAAGAATTGATTGAAAAGTCTGTAAGTTTTAATTGGCACAATGTAGACCAGCTTTTGTGTACTTGCCATTGATAAAGAGGACCCTGTTTAGTATCTCTGGTCTCATTTGCTTGGTCTTGCCTGAAGGAGGGAACAGGGCTGGAGAACTGAATGTGCCTTTCATGCAGTCTTGTGTTGCAGTATACCTTGTTTTGGTCCTAATCATTTTTTTCTGTGTGGTCTTCAACAGCAAGTGGTGTCTTGAAAGGATTTGACCCTCTTCTGAACCTTGTGCTGGACGGTACCATTGAGTATATGCGAGGTAAGTAATATGCAGCCTTTGGAAAGCTTCCCCTCCCTGAGTGGTTTTCTTAACAGAAATCTTACAGCTCTATGAGTGAATAAGCAAAAACTGCAGATTAACATCACCCAAACTGCAGCGTGATTGGAATAACTATGTTGTAAAGAAAGAGATAAGGTGACAGGTCTATGGGACCTGATAACATGCATCCGAGGGTTTTGAGGGAATTGGCTGATGTAGTTCCCAAGCTAGTCTAAAACATTTAAAAAGTGATGGCAGTCAGGTGATGGGAAAGAGGGAAACGTTGAACCCATTTTTCAAAAGGGTAGAAAGGAGTCTGGGAACTACTGTCCTGTCAGCCTTACCTCTTGTGCCTGGGAAGATCATGGAACAGATCTTCTTTGGAGCTCTGCTAAGGCATATGGAAGACAGGGAGGTGATTTGAGACATCCACCATAGCTTCACCAAGGGAAGATCCTGTCTGACCAACCCAGTGGCCTTCTATGACGGAGTGACTCCATCAGTGGACAAGGAAAAGGCTTAAAGATGTCTTTTATCTGTACTTCTGTAAAATCTTTGACACAGTCCCCCACAACATCCTTCTCTCTAAATTGAAGAGAGATGGATTTGGTGGGTGGACTGTTTGGAGAATGTGGAATTGGTTGGATGGTCCCTTCCAGAGGGTAGTAGTCAATGGCTTAATGTCCTCATGAACATCAATGACAAGGGGCATCCCTCAGGGTTCTCTGTGGGGACCAGTTCTGTTTAGTGTTCATCAATGACATAGACAGCGGGATCAAATTCATCCTCAGTCTGCAGGTGACACACCTGAAGGACAGGGCCATTCAGGGGAACCTGGACAAGTTTTCGAAGTGGGCCCACAGGAACCTCATGAGGTTCAACAAGACTCAGGTACAAGGTCTTGCTCCTGGTTTGGGACAACTCTTGGTATCAACGCAGGCTGGGGAATGAACGTATTGAGAGCAGCCCTGCTGAGACTTGGACATACTGGTGGATGAGAGGCTGGACAATATGTGCTTGCAGCTCACAAAGCCAGCTGTATCCTGGGCTGCATCCCTAGCAGGGGTGGGGGATTCATCCCCAGGGAGGGGATTCTGCTCCTCTGCCTCCCTCAGGTGAGACCCCACCTGCAGAGCTGCCTCCAGCCCTGGGGAACAACATCAGGAGGACATGGAGCTGCTGGAGCCAGTCCAGAGGAGGCCACGGAGATGCTCCCAGGGCTGGAGCCCCTCTGCTCTGGAGCCAGGTTGGGAGAGCTGGGGGTGTTCACCTGGAGAAGAGAGGGCTCTGAGGAGATGTTATTGTCGCCTTTCAGTACTTTAAAGGGACTTAAAAGAAAATGACAGGGCATGAATGCTTCAGCAGGCCCTGTTGTGACAGGGCAAGGGGTAATGGGTTTAAACTGAAGTAGGGTTGATTTAGATATAAGGAAGAGGGATTTTTTTAATGAGGGTGATAAAAACACTGGGACAAGTTGCTTGGAGAGGTAGTATGTGCCCCATCCTTGGGAGCATTCAAAGATGGGACTCTGAGCAACTGGGTCTAGTTAAAGATGTCCCTGCTCATTGCAGGGGGGCTGTACTAGATGACCTTTAGAGGTCCCTTCCAATACAAACCATTTTATGATTCTACAGCAGAAGTTGGATTAAGCACATTATAGAACAACCTTGGTAGTCCTTGCTTGAGCTCCTCTACAGTTATCTTATTGGCCACTCTTGTCCTCTAAAGCTTGAATAAAGCAGTGTGTCTCTTTCTCCTCTCTGAAACAAAATGTATCATTTGATAGGACAGTGTTTCTGAAGAGTATTCTCTTACCTGCTTAAAAGGAAACACCTGAAGCTTTGAATTTTCTCTTTAAAAGGGAGTTTTAAAATGTGTTGTTCATTTTTATTGAATATAGAGGTATCTTATGGAAGATGGAACTGGCTGATTTGTGTTTGTCTGTCCCAATCCAGCCCTGTTTGGCCTGGTCTGGGAATGGACCGGTGCTCTCTTCCCTAATGCATTTAGAAGTCAGGGTCTCTTTCTGATTTGCATTGATCCCCAAGTGTTTGTCTGTAATGACATTTGAAATGGCATCAAGAGCTTTTTTTAATCTCTTGCATGTATGCTATTGGTTAGATGAATGAAAGGGCCTTTGAATTCTTTAATAAATGTGTTCTGCTTTTTGTTGCATACAAAGCAAAGTTCTTTATTGCTCACTGTCAGTAAGGTCTTGAAAACATCAGATGTCACTGCTGCATCACCTGTATAGTCCATGTGTTCAATAAAACAAAGCAGTTATGCCAGGAAAGAACATGCATGTCTGTGCCTTTTGAAGTTGATGGAAATTGGTTTCTTTTTCTTATTTTCCTGTTCTAACCATGGATCTCTGCTTTTTAGATCCGGATGATCAATTCAAATTAACAGAAGACACACGTCAGCTGGGACTTGTGGTTTGCAGAGGGACTTCTGTGGTTCTGATTTGTCCACAGGATGGAATGGAAGCTATTCCAAACCCTTTCATTCAGCAGCAAGATGGCTAATGCTTGCTTTGGATTGTCTCTGAAAACTTCAGGGGTGCAGCTCATTGGAGAAAACTATCAATGTGTGAGAAGCTTCCTGTTTTTGGGGGGGGGGGTTGAATGTGTATTTGTTAGTGTGAAAAAAAGTCAACTTTTATTTTTGTGGCTTTCATAAATGATGAGAGGATGGGGAATGTAAGAAGTATGTTCTTGTTTTCCTCCCACCCCCAAATAAGTGTGTAGCTATGTTGTTTAGAGCTGACAGGAGAGAACATATTGTCATGAATTGTCTGAAACCTTGATCTTGTGAGTTTTGAAACAACCCCATACAATTAGTTGAGAATGCCCTGAATATTGGTTATATTCTTTCCATTTTAAAATACATTAAAATGTATTTAATCTGAATTAATCTAAAGCCTAAATACAGTAGAACATGTTTTTCTTCCTCTTAGGTATCAGTACTCAGCTGGAGAAGCATTATGTTGTAGTCTTCTGCTGTTGAGTTCAGTCTCTTTTGTGTAGGAAAATTACTTCCTTGTGTAGTGTCATCACCTTTATAAGGAATGAAGCCAAGAAGGTCTTTTCCAGCACTTGTTCCAGATCTGGTCGGCTGTGATCTGTGTATCAGCAGGTTCACACATTTCTACAGGAGGACCGGTTTAACGTGTGGGATGATTCTTGGCTGAGTGACTTGAACCTTATGGAGGTATCTATTTGATACTTGGAATTTTAGGGGAAGAATATTTAATATCCTAATGTTTGTTCACTTGTAAGCAGTGTCTGGAAATACTACATATTTTTATATTGTAGCTATCCACTTGTGGTTCTGCTTGTTACAACTTGATTTGTAAGTAAACATTTTTATTTCTTTTATACTGCAGAAAATGCAAGATTTGAGGAGTTTTGAGTGAATAAAGACAAATTAATCTGTTTCTAAATGTCTGGTTTTTAGTCTGTAAAAGTGCACTACAGCTGACATTACAGTTCTTCAGCCATAAATCTAAATTAAATTAGTTAAGGAGGTGCATAAACACTGCAGGATCAGGAGGGACCGGAGCAGAAGCCATGCTTCAGACAGGGAATTGATGGGAAAGGCCTGAGAGCCTCTGGTCCCTCTTCTGAAGCATTTTAAAGACTGCCCGGTTGAGGTACGTGCCTGGAGCCTGTATGTAACCTGCTTTTGCCACCTGCTTTTCCCTGTATAGAGGACCCTTTATGAGGAGGCTTTGGCAGAGTGAATTGTTTTGCTGGCAGCAGCAGTTTTGTTCCTGAAGGTTGTCAAGAACACATAGCAAGTACAGGTTTTATTGGTTATTTTGGCCACAGCACTGTTCTCCCACGCATAGCCTTTCTTGGGTCAGCTCCAAAATGGGTGGGAGCTTAGAGTAAATTTCAGTTCAGTGAATCTGACTTTTCCAGGAGGCTCTGAAACTAGGGACCAAGTGTCTTGTCTGATGTATTGCCTGTGTGAACTTGAGTGCTTCTGGATTTTAATCTGGGGGCTCACAGAGCTGTCTATAAAGTTGTGCTCCTCACAACCTGGTTTCTTTCTAGTGCTACAAAACTTGTTCATGCAGCTGCACAGTTCAAAAGAGAGTCCTTATTTAGAGCGTGAGGAGAAGAATTTGCTCACCATCAGCCTGAGCAGAGTCTCGAACTGTCCTTTAGGTGGGAGAAAGATTGCTGGTGTTGATGCCAGTAACATGCTGCATTATCTTTGTGCTCTTAAGTGTAGCATCAGAAACAGATCTGCTGGGGTTCTCTGGGGTGGATTCTGGGCTCTCAGTGCAGGGAGATCTGCCTGAAGCCATGGGTGAAGTGTGTAAGCTCTGGAGAGGGGCATGTTCCCAATATTTCCTGCTCAGCTGGTTGGTTGATTGGTCTTCATTGTGAGCTGCATGGCTCTCCTTTTCTGTAGCACAGACTTCAGGGTTATACTTGGGAGTCAAGTACCTGAAAAGAAGACTGTGAAAATGATAGAGGGCAGACATTTTAGCAGGGCCTGTTGTGATAGGACAAGGGGTAATGGTTTAAGCTAAAAGAGGAGCGATCCAGACTAGAAATAAGGAAGAAAGTTATGATGGGTGTGGTGAGGCACTGGTACAGCTTCTGTTTGTTGAGCTCTGCCAAGAACTGGGAGCGAGTCTTGCTGGTATGGGTTCTTTGGGTAAGGGGCTCTACTTCAAGGTCACTATGCAAATCTCTTCTCTTAATAGCTTTGGAAAAATTCACTGTGCCATCAGTGAGCTGTTGCTTGTTCTACGTCTGTGTTTATTTAGTGCATTCAGATTGAGGATGACTGAACATGTGAAGCCATCTGGGTTTGAATGGGGGCTTACTCCTTCCTCTTCTCTCTTGCTAAAGTATAAAGTTGGATAGATAATAAAAACTGTAACCACTTTGGTATTTGATTAAATTTGACCTAATGAAAGATGAGGTAATGGTTGCTTTTTTCCAAATGGGTTCAATGTTTTCTACAACTTTTTGATATTTGCTCAGTGCTTAGGAATCTTTTGGTTGTTTCTCCTGTTTTTTCTTTCTAGCCCAGGCTCTTTGCTTGGCTGCCAGCTCCCCTATTTTGCTGTGGCCTTACCTGGTAAAAGTAGATGCCATTCAAACCTGCATTTTTTCAGTTATACAGCTGTTCTGCTATTGCTGTTCAGAAAGCAGCAGGAAAGACAGAAGAGCAAAGCAGGAGAGTAGAAAACATTCTATTTTTAGGACAAGATTGGCTTATCTCATATTTATCCTAGCTAGGAGGATAATGTTTCCAGAGATCTCACATGGGTAAGGGCTGCATAAGACTGAGTTAAAATTAACTGCCTGACAGTCTACAAGCATGGAGCCTGCACAAGAGCCACAGGAGCTGGGACCTCAGACAGAAATGATTGCAGACACAATTCTTGAGGTTGGAGAGAGACTCTTCCAGGTCAGCCGTAGGGTGCTTTCAGTACACAGTCGATATTTTGAAGCTATGTTTTTTGGAGGAGCAAGAGAGAGCTCTGAACAGCACATAGTGATCAAAGGGATCGATGCAGTGCCTTTTCAGGCACTACTTGAGTTCACTCGCACAGCCCAAGTGCTCATAGGTCAAGAAAATGTGACCAGCTTACTGGAAACAGCTGATTTTTTTCAGTTTGACAGGGTGAAACTGTTGTGTGAGAAATTTCTGGAGAGAGAACTGCATGTTTCCAACTGCCTGGGCCTGATGACCTACTCACAGCAATTTGCCTTTACAGAGTTGTATGTGTCTGCTATGAATGTGGCTCTCACTCACTGGGGGGATGTGATATACCAGGAAGAATTTAAGGCACTACCCAAGGAAATGCTGATGCAGCTCCTGAAAAGCGATGACCTCTTTGTTTCAAGAGAGGATGTGGTTTTTGACAGTATTATGATTTGGATAATGGAGGACCCAGCAACAAGAGAGGAAGAATTTCTGGATTTGGTGGGCGAAGTCAGGGTCACTTTTCTGAGTTTGTCCTTCCTCGATATCTTGGTGAAACGCAGCAGGTGTGCTGGAGAGACAGATATCTTTTCCAGACTAATAAAGAAGTTAGACAGCTGTCCTCCACCCAGCTGGCAAAATCTGAAGCTGTGTCCTTATGTGGGTCGGAGCTATGACACCTTATATATCCTGGGAGGAAAGCATGACAAGGAACAGCAAGAATTATTTCTCTTTCAACCTAAAACAGGGACCTGGCAGGCTTGTTCTCCACTGCAGCGCAGGAACCTCACCCAGTATGCAGTGGCAGCAGTAGGTAATTTACAGAGAAGGGAGAGTGAGCAAATGCAAACAGAAGTTGGAGACTGAGAGTCGCAAATGCAGGGAGTCCAGCTGTTGCTGTAAAACTGTTGTGTGCAGCATTGCTAAAACCTTGTTCATATTGGTGTTCATATTTGTTCAAAGAATGGTTTTGTTTTCCTTGGTCCTGGAGGAATGATAGGCAACACTATTTCTTCTCATACAGCAAAAGCTATGCAGTCTGTTGAGCTTTAACCATTGGCTTTATCTGGAATTAGTCTAAGGACTTGGCTTTAAGCAATGTGGTTTTTTGGCCTTCTCTTTTGTAGTGGTTTAGACAGATGACAGGCGACTTGTGATTTATAGTTGCCATTACATGAAACTTATCCATAGATGTTGGGAAATCTTCATGCTTGGAGACTTTCAAGCCAGCTCAATACTATGGCTTCCTGTATTAGCGTTGGTAATAGCCCCATTTCTGGTCGGAGTTTGGAAGTGAGATCCCTGAACCAGCGTTTCCATGATTCCGTTCAAAAATGGGAGCAGGTTTGGAAAGACTGGCTGCATAATGTAGGCCCATTGTATCTGTGTGGATGAGGAATTAGATACTGCAAACTGATTGACAGAGCAGTGATTTTCTCTCCTCATCTTGAACCTTATTAGTACAGCCCAGGGAGAAATGAGAACCCCAGCTATCAGGAGCAATTTTTAGCCTTCATATGGCTAATATTTTCTTTGCTGTCTTTCCAGGGAGCTTCCTTTTTGTGACAGGAGGATATTTCCGGGATGAGTTTGTGTGGTACAGTGTGGATTGGGTGCTTATCTACAATTGCTTGGACAATTGCTGGCTGGAAGGGCCAGCCATGAAGAAGTCCCGCAATAGCCACTGTGCAGTAGGAGTAGGGCTCTACCTGTATGTTCTCGGAGGGAGCACAGATGAAGGGATAATCCCAGCAGTGGAGCGCTTGGCTTTGATGGAGTCAGAGTGGGAAAGCATGAGTCCTATGGCTCAGCCTGTGGAGAGAGGCGACGCAGTCAGCGTGGGAACCAGGATCTATGTGGTGTGTGGCCTGGATGAGAATGGACATGTATATGATGGGGTGCAAAGGCTGAACACGGAGACAGACAGCTGGAATGTCATCTCATTCTCCCCTCTTCCAAGGTAAGAAATAATATTCTGGGACCTAGCAGAAGATGAAAGGTTCTAGTGTTGGTCCTGCTCCAAGAAGAGGTTAGACTGTAGAAATCCAGAAGTCCTGTCCCTGCAACACTTCTGTGATTCTCTGTTTACACAGGACTTCTGATTTGAGGACCAAGGTCACCCTGAATATTTCAGGGGCCAAATATTTCTGTTGATTCTAATCAAGGGTTTCTTCCCTCTCAGGTATGACCTCTGCATCACGTCCCTGAATGGGGCTCTGTACACTGTAGGAGGGGGAGCTTTTCGATTTGATGTGGAGACAGATGAATGGACCCAGGTGAATGAGGAATGCTTGACCCAGAAGTTCTTCATGGGATGCAGCACCGTGAATGGACAAATTTATCTCCTTGGACAGAGGAAGGGAAACAGTGCCCTCCCCACTGTAGTCCTCTTTGATCCCTACGTTGATGTGTGCCAGGTCATAGATAACAAACTCCCTTGCCCCCTTCCTATTCATGGCTGTGTCTCTGTGAGAAGATTCGGTACGTGGGCATGAGAATGGAAGATCATGTGCTTTACAGCTGAAGAGAGTTAGATTGCATCAACTTTGGCCTGTGACATTTTTAAATTTTTGTTCCTTTGTAATTTTACCTTTTTTTTTCTACTTGACAAATGAACTTGAAGCAAAAGCCAGTGAAAACTTTGTCTACACAAAGGCTGCACGTCATTATTGAAAACGGTGATTGGTATTGTTATGGTACATAAACTCCTTAGGGTTGATGCTCAATAAATGCCTGTTCTGACCTTTAACCTCTGTGGCTCTCTGTCCTTTGAACAGCTGGAAGGAACAGGAAAATCACTGCATCAGTGTTAGAAAATATCATAGGATCTAAATAATAAGTCAAATGTGTGTCAAGGGAATCTTCAGCAGGATTATAAGCCCATAGTGCTGTAGGACAGAGCAAAAAAAAAAACCCCAAACAGAAATTGCTGTCTAGCCATACCCAACATCAGTAGCATTTTCACCTGAAATAAGCAAGTTTCACAGGTTATGTAATTATGGCTAAAATTACCTTTATTCCAGGCTGGAGAGCACCACAGAAGGAGGGACATTATTCTGGATTTATACATTCAGGTATGTGATGACAAACATTTGCACACTGAGTCTTAAGAATCTGGCTTCAGTTTCCTTAGTCTTCTTTGGGTTCACAGCTGCAGAGACTCAGAATAAAAATGCCCATCCCAAAGCACTGAAATGAGGGTGCAAGGAGCAGGATCCTGCACATAGCTGTAATTAAAGACTGCGTATGAGGAAGAGCATTTCCTGGGCAGGCGTGTTGGTTTAACACAGCCTGGGTTTTGGTGGGTGGGAGAAAAGCTGCTCGAAACTTCTACTCTGTCTGGCACAGAGCCAACCTGACGATGGGCAGGTTACCAGCCCAATTAGAGAAGTTGGTAACACCTCTGTGATGACATATTTAAGAAGGGAAAATCCATGGGAAGTTCTCTTTCTTCTCCTGAGGGGTGGTGAGGGGGCCGCCGGGGGCGATCCTGGGCCTGCCCGTGCGGTGCTGGACCACGTGGCCAGCAACAAAACATGGCGAACGATTCCCCACTGCAGAGCCCGGGCGGGATCAACCTCTTGTCATTGTAGAAGCTTTATAAGAACTTTTCAATTGATAGAACTTGAAAACAGTAATACCTATGGACAACAATTTTCTTCTGAGTCAGAGAAAAAGGAAAAGTGAGGACATGTGAGGAGAACCAACATGGCGACAGCAAGGTCAGTGAAAAGAAGGAGAAGGAGGAGGTGCTCCAAGCACCAGAGTCGAAATCTCTCTGCAAGCCTTGGGGAGGACTATGATACAACAGTTTCCCTGTAATTCGTTAGGTGCCTGAAGGGGTGCAGATATCCATGCACAGCCTGTGAGGAACAGTGCTCATGCTGGAGCGCGTGGATACTGAAAAGCTGTAATCTAGTGAGGAACTCAGAGAGAGAGAGGACCCTTGCTTCCAGAGACAGAGAAAGAGAACCCTTGCTTCCAAACTAGAACAGCTCATCCGTAAAAGACTAAACCCCATGAACTAAAATGACCCACGCTAGGCAGTTGTGGGAAGACTGCTTGACCCGTGAGAGGGACTCACAATACAGCAGGTCAGGCGGGCTGCTGTTCGTGAAAATTAGAACCATGCTAGAGAAATTCATAGAGAACTGTCTCCTGTGGGAAGGACCCCATAGCACAACAGAAGAAAGCACTCCTTTCCCAGAACGAACTGAAGAAAGATTCTTAGAAAGTAAAAGACTGACCAAAACCCCATGTTTTGTCTCCTTGCGCTGTCGGTGGGAAAGAGAGAGGGGACTGGGAAGAAAAGGTGTTCTAAAGGTTTATTTTAGTTCTTATTGCCCTTAGTACTTTTAATTCTGTTAATAATAAATTTTCTTTATACTGTTTAAGTTTTGAATCTGTTTTGCCTTAAAGTATTTTTCCCCTAATCCTTATCTCAACTTATGAAGTCTTCGTTTTAATTTCCCCTCCTCTGCACAGCTATAGCAGAGGAAAATATGTGAGTAGGTTTTTGGGGGTGCCTAGCATTTAGCCAGCATCAAACCCCAACAGCAGGACTACGGGCTCAGGGCGGTAAGGGATTGATCTCCAAGGGCACTCAGGCCTCCCAAGGGTGGAGAGAGAGAGAGTGACTGCCCCGCTGGTGCAACAGAAGCAAGCTGGGAGGCTGCACTGCCACTGCTGCTATTATCTGTGTTGTCAGAATTTGTTCTCTGATGTGACACAGCAAGAGAGTTCCTGAGCCAAATGATTAACATCTCCAGAGAAGAGGAGAGGCCTTAAAAACTGAGAGGTGTTGGTTAAAAGCAACTCTGCCACTGTGACAGTTCTGTCAGGATAGCAGGCCTGCAGATGCGGAGCCCTTTATGTCCAGTTTGGCTTCACCTCCTTGCCAGCTCCCCTGCCAGAGCTGGGGGTCCCACAATGGGGCTGCAGCAGCGAAGGCTGGGCCCAGGGGCCAGTCATGTCCTGGAGGCTGTATAAATCTTTTAAATGCTGAGATTCTCATGTATCATTTGGGGCTTTTAAAAAAAGCATCATACTTGAAGGGACAAGGGACAATAATTCAAGGGCAAACCCTTACACCAGGGATCCCAACGAAGGGTCTTGTACCTCCACCAAAGTGCAGCTAGTGGGAGTGAGGTGACATCTTGCTCAAGGCTGGTGTTCCAAAGAGAGAGGGTGGCTGCCTGCCTTCCAGCATTGCAGCCTGCAGACCCAAATTCCAGAGTCCTTCAAGGGAAAGCTGGTTCAACCTTTGAGTCACATGATGTCAGACTGCCAGCAAGTTTCAAAGGTTTTCCCACTGACGTATGATCTGATGTTCTAAAAAGATTTCATGCAAAATGTACATAAAACAGACTTTTTTGTTTACATGTAATTAATTTTTTACATTTACTTAAATTTTTTTGTTATACTATAAATTCTGAAAATTAGATCTTATGCAAGAAATTTTAGGTGAAGCATCATCGAACCCCTAAACTATCCTGTTAAGATGATAGTGTTGTAACACTCCTGTTTTCCAATTTTAAAAATGAAATCTCAACAAAATTAATACATCCATATGGAAAGCTTCCATTTATTATGTATAATTTCTGGTGGAAAAGTGTGCATTTGGAAGAATTTAGTTCCTTTCAATTTTAGGAGACTTCTCGCAAAGTAGACATTCAGCAAGCGAAATCTTCTAGACATTAGAGCTATTTTGTAGAATTCATACAGCAAATACAGCTTGTATCATTTGGCCAGGCCTTAGTTGCAGAAATGGTTTATCCCAGAGCCCGACCATTTTATATTACCCAAGTGAAAACTTATTTGCCATTTAAGCCAGTGCCTTTCACATGAGGTGTCTGGCAATGACTGCCACTCTCTTCTGAAACTGCAAATTGATTAAATCTTCCACAGTTTAATTTATTATCTCATGAACCTTTTGGGAAGGCTTTGAGATAATCACAGAGAGGAATCATAATTTTAGCAGCTTGTTCAACCCCTCTTCTCCTTATACAGTGGGACTTTGGCTGGTAGGCCCTTTTTTCTGGATGAATGATTATAGAGTAGTAGTAAAAGAATAATCCTAACAGAAGAATTGTAGAAAACAACTCCTGAAGTGACTTAACTGCCTACAGATGTGATGAAATTCACCTCCACCTAGGCATTGGGTCCTGCCTCAGGCAGACTGCAGTGAAGCCCCATCCAGCCTCTCCCCCAGCTCTTGTTCAGCCTTCCCGCATTCCAAAGACTGCCTGGATCTTGGTGTTTTGCAGCAAGCCCTGTGTTATTCTTTGTTCTTTGCCAGATCCTCTCCTTCACTCCTGTCACTCTCTTCAGTGTCACTTCTGGCATCTTGTCTTTTCTGAAGAAAAGAAAGTTTAAATGAGCTGCGAAACCTATGTAATGATATATATTAGAGAGGACTAGTCCTGTTTTCATTCATAGCCCTGGGGGCTTAACCTGGCAGCTAAAATAAAAATAAGAGGTGTGATCATGTCCTTAAAGCCAGTGCTGCAATTGTCCCTGCATAGGGAGGTTGACTTAAGCTGGCAGGTGTTAACTCTATTATGGTTTCACCTAACTTTTGAATGGGTTTTTTTTGTCACCCTAGCAATGCTCTTGTAATGTGACTTCCTGAAAAAAAGTTAATATTTATTCTACATATAGTTGTTCAGCATATTTTCCTATGCAATTTATTACTGTTGAAGCTGTAAAAGCCAACACAGATTTGTCCAGCAGGCATATGGACCGGGCTCCTTATTTTGCAATTGTCTACAACCTCGATGAGCATATCCTCCATAATTTCCTCAGAAAAACTGCTTTTTCTTGTAAGTTAGCTTTGATGAAGGGATAACTCAAGAAATTTGAAGGCATAGCACCAACATTGTGGAGAGGTTTTTTTGGCCACACGTCCCCAAAGCTTTCACAAATCTTCTCAGATGCTCCCATGATGCCATCTGCCTACGTTAGCAAGGCAGGCTAGGGAGCTGCCCTCTCTGATGACAATGTTTCTCCCAGTGATCCCTATACAAACTCTGGCATGCATCAAAAGCCTGTGGAAGGCACCTAAAACTCAGAGATGCAAATACACAGTGTGCTATTGACCGGGTTTACCTGGTAGCTCCTTCCTTACTCCACTTTGGACACAACAACAGGTTCCAGTTCTCCAAAACTACACACTGAGAAGCGATTAGGCAGTGAGGAGAAAGGTCTGTGGATGGCTCCCATGTCACTAGAACACAGCTGCAAGCTAGAAGTGAGCTCCTGCTCTGACCTTTGTGGCATAAGGTATCCATACAACTTCCATAAGAAGCTCTTGGGCTGTTTGTGGGGCAGTCCCATTTCTCTCCTCCTTTCCTGCAGGCAGGTAGGAGTCACCCTGAATCTCATACTCTCTCATAAGCAATGGTGGCACAAAGAAGACAAAGACTTTTCATACCTCACCACAGAGGATAACATTGAAGATCATCTGGATGATCACAAAGGACCAGAAAATGTGTAACAACTGCAGGATCATCAGGAAAGCACTTATGAGACAGCTTATGGGGAACAACGAAACTTTTGTCACAAAGTAATAATAAACGCTGTGGGAAAGAGGGAGAGGCAAATCAGAAGACTAAAGCAGGATAAGTATCTTCAGACTTACAAGAATCGGGTGTCTTTCTGAGCAATGACTTGGCTGATATGTTCCCAGGGCAGATCTGAGCTGAGCCAGGATGGCATCACCAGGCTTCACACTGTGCCCAGCTCTCTCAAAGCAAGTCCCAGAGGACCTGCAGAAGCTCTGTATTAATATCACCAACAATGCAAGAAGCTTTGCAGACAGGTCAGTTACCAGAAACCTGCAATGCTCCCTAGAAGAGGCAGGAACTGGCAACATTTCTTCTAAAATAAGTCTTGAGAGGAACAATGGACAAAAGTGAAACCATAAGGGGACGTCTCCACTGCCACTTAAATAAAAAGATAACACATGGCTTTTTAAACTGAAGTTAGGGAAGAGTTAAGGGTGCAGATGATCAGCTGGGCATGGCATTACTTTTTGCAAAAGTCACAGAAAGTCTGTATTCTCAGTGATGAGAACAGAAAGGAGGAGACCACTGGTTTGGAAATGGAAAGCAGACAGGACAGAGAGCAGTTCAGCAGAGGAGTGAAATGATGAGTGCTAGTGTGTGTCCTCCCCCACAAGTTACCTATGACATGAACATATTAGGATATATTCTACACTGGGAAACCTTGTGGGACACAGCGTGTATTTGCTCTGCACTTGCTTTCCTAGACCTCTGCTGCTTGCTGTTGGTGCTGAGAGGTGCTGATCTCAATGGACCCTTACTCTGATCCAGGACACCTGTTAACTTCTTTGTCCTTACATCATGGGACAGCAGGCTGGGATATTGGGCCTTCACACTTTGTAGTGGAGACAACTGAAGTTGTGCTTGTTCTCAGGGCAAGTTGCCTCAAGCTTTTATTGCTTTTCTCTCTAAGGCAGCCATTTGACCACCAGAATCTGGGACTTGTCATGCAAAGTCAGCCTCATAGTCACCCAGACTAAATGGCAGCACCACCAAAGTTCAAAACTCAGCATCTTCAGTGGTGGTATGCAGCAAGGGCATAGGACAGCAACAGACACTTCTCCCTATGTGTGTATAGCATGTCCTATTTTTAAAATTCTTCTTGGTGTAACAAATGAAATGTTTGGTTTGAAAGAAAACAGAAAGCTGAGACTATAATGCAAGGGTTGTGGAATGAGTTCATGGGAAGTTAGCCACTATCAGCTTTTCCAGGCAGTGGTAAAGAAAGAAGAACAACGTTAGCCCAGCTAAAGGCTGGAAGGGTCACCAGATGTGTGTATGTAAAAGCCATTCTCCAAGGCTGGTACCTTGTGTGTGACTTCTGGAGGAATCATTGCCAATGCCCTCCCAGCATGTCGAGTATTCCACCTCCTGAATCCCTCATGATTTTCTTGTTTTATTTCAGATACATGGTGTGTCACCTTAAATTTACTGTGCTGTTTTTTCTGTACTAATTTTATCTTGATAGACCTTTAAGCTTTAAGGCCTTTTTTTAGTCTGCTAAGAATGGGTTGCACCTTCTTTCTCTCATAGGAACCAGTGCTTATAACACAAGGAATAGGAATGGAGGGGCAGAGGCTGTGGCTCTAGATTAATTAGTAGAATTAATTCATTAATATAGTTAAAACCCTGGTGGATTTATTTTCTGTGGGTTCTTCCGTTCCAGTTGAATTGATTTTCGAACTTGTAGTGTTCTGTTCTCTGCCTTTCCTCCCCTCAGCACAGAGGGTCACCTCTCCAGAAGCTCAAATAGTGCATAACATCCATATTCAGAGGACAGCAAAATGTTACTCACGTTAATGGGAAAATGACAAGTCGGGAGATGATGAAAACCACAGCGAAAACACTGAATACTGCTTCACAGACCCGCTTCCATTTCAGGTAATGGAGTATCTTGGCAAGCTGTAGAGAAACAAATTTCCATATGTTCCTTGTGCCTGTGTTCTCCTTCTAGGGGCTGAGGGATTTCCCACATCCTGCAAGGATGACCAGGCTCGTAGGGATGTGTCCCAGTCCCTTTGCATCCAATTACTTTTCCACAAAAGCAGTAGAACTAGTACTTCCTAAATGCACAGTCACTAACGTACGTGTCCCACTCATGGGCACAGCATTGACATGTGTCATATGTAGCAACGTGCACAGGTGCCAGTGCTGCCCACAGGCACGAGCACAGGCCTGCAACTGGGAAAGCGACTTTTTACACAGGCAACAGTTTTAAACTAGGAGAGATTTAGATTAGATGTTAGGAAGAAATTGTTTACTCAAAGGGTGGTGAGGCCCTGGCACAGGTTGGCCAGGGAAGCTGTGGTTGCCCCATCCTTGGGGTAGGTTGAATGAGTCTTGGAGAAATCTGATCTAGTGGAAAGTGTCCCTGCCCATGGCAGGGGGATGGAATAAGATGGGCTTTAATGTCCTTTCCTACCCAAACCATTCTGTGATTCCATGATTTCCAGGTGAGGGTAACGCACCTCTAAAATATAATCAGAGGCATCATGGACCAGCATGACTATCATCCCAAATCGTATCATATTGGCACAGTAGGAGACAAAGATCAGAGTGATGGTGGCGATGTGGTGGATAATCTGTTCCTTAAAGTCCTGGCATGAGAAGAGAGATTGTCAGTCTTACCTTGCCCTGGCAGCATCTGTTCCTGCATGCTCCTGCCTCACTAGGGCGTGTCAAACACCTCCACAAAGCATCAGTGCTCCCCACCACACTACAGCTCTCTGAGGTCCTGCACAATCTCAAGAAGAGAATCTCACTATTTATGCCCAGTTTATGGAAACCCAGACAAATACCCATGAGATATACGTAGGTACAAACATGCCGGAAGACAGATTTTTATGTTTCCATGAATCAATCTGCCCTTCCAAAACTGCTCTCTTAATACCCCATATTTATTTCCAGATCCCTCCTCTGTGTATTGAAGAGCCTTTTGTAATGAAAGTAGATTGCCCTTGGCCTGGGGCAGGTCCTATACTTGGGCTATAATGGAGGAGCTCTTCAATTTCCTGTGCCTCTTCAATTGCCCATGCTGCAGAAGTCGCATATACATTTACAGGACCCTCATCAGGGCAGGGCAGGCCAGGTCCCTCCCATCAGGAGGACACAGCCCTCTGGTGCAGGCAGCACCTGAGAGCTGGCAAAGGCCGTGATGCCATGTTCACCCAGTGCCTGTCCCTTGACCAGCCATGGCGACCCCTGTGTCGGCCCCCAGCACTTCCCCAGCCTAGCAGGCAGGAGGGCCGTGCCACACACGAGCAGGGCCCAGTGCAAAGTGCAATGGTGGGATACGAGAGCTGAAGGGGCTCACGTGCACAAGGGTCTTCACAGCAGCACTTGTGCCTTTTCCTTTGCACCCCCAGGGAGCTGACAGCGGGATGGAGGGCACAGCCTCATGGTGGGGGCTGACTGAGGCAGCTGGTCGTGGTTGTGCTGCTGACACTCACCTTCCTCTTCACATCAAAGGGCAGGGTGGCCACCAGTGAGCAGTAGAAGGAGAGCTCCAGGAGGTAGAACCAGCCCAGTATGGGTGGTAGAGGCTGTAAGACAAGTGACAGGCAGTGTAACAGCCCTGCCTAGCCCTGGGTTTAGGAGAGGGGAAGAGTCTTCCCGGGCAAAGCCCCTTCATTCAACCCGTGTTTGGGACAGCAGGTGTTGGTCATGCCTAAATTTTCCTGTTCCCACTGACTGAACTGTTTTCTGATGCACTGACAAGGTCAGTCCAAAGCCAGGACTAGCCCTGGCCTGTCTGCAAAGGGACTGGGAGCAGCTGGGTTCTCCCCTCTTCAGGGGTTCAGACACCTCATCTCTATCCCTTCTTTGAGATGTCAGATGTCCTGACCACCTTTTGTGGCCACAGAGGGCCACTTCCAAACAGACTTGGGTGACAGAGAAACTCAGTGAGAAGAGGTGCCTGCTCTGAGCAGAGCTCTCCATGGGCTGTCACATGGAGCATGTGCGAGGAGCTCATCAAGCAGATGTCAAACTGTTTGCCAAGATGCAGAATGTGAGGATGAGAGACCAGAGGGGTGTTGAAATAAGACAAGTGGATATAATGAGTTTTAAGTATCAAGCTTTTTGTCATGAGGTTGTGCTGTCTCCATGCTTGAAGGTTTTCAAAACTAAACTGGAAAAAACCTTAGGTAACTTGGTCTGATCTCACAGCTAAGTGCTGCGAGCAGGAGGTTGGACAAGAACCTTCCTGATCTCTCTTCCAATATGAATTATCTTGTGATTCCATGTATTTGCTGCTCACCTGTTGCGGAAATCTCAACCAGCACACGGTGTGGTCCCAAAACCAGGGCTTCTGTGCATAGAGAAGGCAGCAGTAAGAACCCAGAGCTCTTTAATGACACGTAAAGACCACGGGAAGAGGTACTCCAAGAACTCAGTGTGCCCATACTAGATCCAATCTGGCTTTGAGCTTTGGAGAAAGTGGTTGGCAAAATGCATTTGTCATTAGTGAATGTACAGCATGTCATACAGAGAGTCTTTGGAGCAGTGGGCAGCAGCCACAGTGAGGACAGGGCCTGCTCTTGCCTGAGATGCAAGCGCTGTGTGTGGGTACCCGTGGGGAAGCACTTACAAAAGGATCTAAGATAAGAAGAGCAGGGTAACATCACTGACACCTAGCCAGGTCCACCCAGGGAAAAGGGAACTGCTGAATCAGGATTGCGGATGATTCTGCTCCATACCCCTGAATTTGTCCTTTTTTGGCTTTGCACCCATAGTCATGACCACACATGGTCTTTAGATGGGCTCTTTAGAGTGGCCTGGGACTATCAGCCTCATTTGCAATGAACAAAGAACCCTTGAAAGATGTCACTTCACAGCATGACCCTGCTCACATACTTACATCATACAGAAGAGCCAGTCCAGAGAAGAATGAAGTGAAATAGAATGTAAATCTCCAACTAAAACAGAAAACAAGGAATTAAGACCTCCTCCAGAGTTGAAACAGCTCCCCAGGCTGTGCCCAGGATGCCACAGGGCAACCTATGCTTGTTTGGACAGAGCTTTGCAGAATCTCAGCTCTGCTGGCACATGGAGGCATGTGCTGTAAGGCAACAGGGTACCCACTGCCCAGCCAGGCTCTGCTGAGATCCACGCTTTGCCCAAATTCCTTGGGCATTCCATCAGTGTTAAAGAGGATGCAGTAAGACTACCAAGATACCCCTCTGTCTCCTTTTGTTGTGTAGATGTTTACAGATCACCTATCAAATGCTTATACACCCCAGACAGTGGAAGGCAGCCAATTTTTCTCAGTTGATAGCACAGGAATACTGGGAGATTTATTACTTTCTTCAGAAATGCTGCAGTAGGAAGCACTGAACAAGCTTTCAGGTGGAGAATATTTTTTTTGAAACGTAGTAACACAATCAAGCACTGAATAATTTCTTTTTCAGAGGGTAAAGAAGAGTAGATCTCTAAACTGATGGGGGTCTTTATGTACATACAGCATTAAACCTCAAGGTGAGAACCAGAGATAACTTGATTCTCTTGATCAAGACACTTGGTGACTCCTCTCTCCACCCTGACTCCATGTATTACTGAGATATGCAGGAAGATTTAATATAAGAGAGCAAACAACTTGGGGAAAAGGAAAGCTATGGAAATTTTGGTGCTTTCTTGTGTTTTTCAGTTTTAACCTCCATCCTTCATGGCTTACACTGCCTCCTAACTGCACTTTTTGGATTAATTTTCTGCCCAACCGGCCATGCTGACAATATCTTAAAATTTTAATTTTGTATCAAGATCATCTTTGAAAAGAAGTTTAATGCATTTTACAAGCGGCTTTGGTGTTCAAAATTCCTCTGAGCTTTTGAGATTTTAACCTGCTCTCCATTAAGGCCAGTAGACTCTGTTGAGGCAAATTTAACTTTTCAAAGGTAAAAATGGGAAGGAGGGAGGGAGGGAGGGAGCTGGCAGTGCTGCGGGGGGCTCTGTTGTCAGTGTGTGCAGTAATGGGACCCAGCCTCATGGGACCGAGGCGCTGCTCGCAGCCACAGCAGCTCCCCTAGGAGTGTGTTTGGGGTGAGGACAGGGCAGAGGGTAGTGATGACGTGCAGACCTGTTGGACGTCTCCATCACCAAAAGCTGACCCAACTACCTGGCCTCACAGAACTTCTTCATCAGCCTGGGGTGGTCCTGGGCCCGCCGGTGCCTGAACCAGGTCTCCACCTCTCTGACCGGCAGGCCACTTTTCTTGGCCAGTGAAACCAGCTCCTCCTGGAAAACAGAGCAGGGAGGAAGGACTGAGCCTTTTGGAGGCTGTCATTCACTGTGAGAGAGGAAGAGCTCTGCTCCCAGGAGCTCCTTCTGCCTGTCCACCTTTCCCCAAAGAACATCTTTCTTTGGAAAAAAGTTGTATCAACTCTATTTGCACTTGTGAACTCCCAGATTGTTTTGGCCATTTAAAAACTCCAATTCAGACATATATAAATGCAGGTTCAGAAGTAAGCACAGCCTCTCCCTGATTAAGTTTTGCCAGCTGTACACAATGGGATGCAATGTCTGGCTATAAAAGTCTAAATACATTTTTTCCACCTCTGATACAATTTTGGCTTATAATTATCAGCTACAGATGGAAAACCTGAAGATAAAAGAAGTTTCATCTTGTAAAGTTAAAGAAACAGACACATGGTTCACTCCATAATGTCAGTAAACCATTCAGCTGTTGAAGTAGCACAGTCACAGGCTCAAAGGCATCAATTCCAAATAACATGACAAGAGTTAAGGTTTATAAACTGTGATTAAAATTAATGTAAAGATGAGCTCATGAGCATTTTATAATTAATCTGACAAAGCTTCATAGAGATTAAAGTATTTTTTTTAAATCCGTATATCAGTGTGAGTCATGATCCAGGCCCAGAGATCATGATCTTGGTGGTAAATGGAGCTAAATCCAGCTGGAGACTGGTGACCAATGGTTTTCCCCAGGGCTCAGTTTTGGGGTCAGTAGCATTTAATATCTTCATTGATGATCTAGAAGAGGACATTGAGGGACCCCTCAGTCATTTCACAGATAACACCAAGCTGGGTGGGATGTTGATCTGCTGGAGGGCAAGAATGTTCTGCAGAGGCAATTTGACAGGCTGGATCAATGGGCCAAGGCCAATGGTGTGAGGTTCAACAAGGCAAAGTGCCGGGGCCTGCCCTTGGGTCACAAGAACCCCATGGAACACTCTGGGTTTGGGGCAGAGTGGCTGGAAAGCTGCCAGCAGAGAAGGGCCTGGGGGTGCTGGTCAATAGCAGCTGAACATGAGCCCAGGAGTGTCCAGGTGGCCAAAAAGGCCAATGGCACCTGGCCTGTACCAGCCATAGTGTGGCCAGCAGGACCGGGGCAGTGACCGTCCCCCTGTGCTGGGCACTGGTGAGGCATTTCAAATCCTGGGTTCAATTTTAGGCCCCTCATGACAAGAAAGTCATTGAAGGGCTGGAGCATGTCCAGAGAAGGGAATGGAGCTGGGGAAGGGTCTGGAGCACAAGGCTGATGAGGAACAGCTGAGGGATCTGGGGGGCTCAGCCTGGAGAAAAGGAGGCTCAAGGAAGACCTTCTTGCTCTCTACAACTCCCTGACAGAAGGTAAAATAAGATGAAGTGGCCTCAATTTGTGCCAGGGGAAGTTTAGATTGGAAAAACTTCAAGTCCTGGCACAGGCTGCCCAGGACAGTGCTGGAATCCCCATTTTTGAAGAGATTTAAAATACGCGTAGATGTGGTACATGGGGACATACTGATGGCCTTGGCAGTGCTGGGAGAATGGTTGGACTTGGTGATCTCAGAGAGCTTTTCCAACCTAAATGATTCTGTGATTCTGAAGGACTTGCAGTTCTGCCAGAAATAAGCAGCCTTAATAGACTCTACCCAAAGGGGTGGTAGCTGCCTTCTCACCAGAGCCAGCAGCTCTCACAGCAGCTGCTGTGTTTGACATGCAGCAGGTCAGGAGGTACTGGGATTGCAGCTGTTGAACATGTTGGAAGCTGCTGCAATATCTGCTTATACATCTTTCCCTGGAAAGGTGGTTAACAGTAATTGCCTTGCTTGTGAGGCTGGTTTGCCTGGCCTCGGGTAGAGACAGAAAGAGGTGTTGCTTGCCTGGGCTCTTAGGACAGTGAGACACAGGGGACACTCACCTTCTTTGGGGTTCTGCCCAGCAGAATGTAGAAGCCTTCCAGTGTGGCATTGGTCTGAACTTTGGGCCTCCGTTTGTCACTCACCCCCAATGCCCTGCCCAAGGGCAGAGCCACGGTTCTATAAGAGGAAAGAGTTCTGGCAGGAGAGGACCTGTGTTCCCGCACTGGCAGCCAGGGTCAGCCAACAGGAAGATGCTGCCAGTGCCGTGTTCTGTGCTGGGTGTACTGCCCCAGCACTGCAGCACTGCCAGAGTGCTCGCACACCCAGCCCAAGGCTCCCAGTACTGCTTCAGCACACACTCAGGGCTCGGTGGCTCTGTCAGGCCAATGCCCTTTCTTCAGAAACACAATGGCACCAAGGCAAAGGTGAGGATGTACAGTGGAGACAACAGTAACAATGGCTAAATAAGCAATAATTAATTTTGCTGAGGCAACAGGACACAGAGCATGCCTCTGTGTTGGAGTGCATGCTGGTCCTCTTTACAGTGCTCCTGAGCAGTCCAGAGGATGCCACAAAACCAGTCTGCAAGTGTCTGAGTGTCCCATGGGCTCTGTGCCCAGGGTACCTGACCACTGGCTGCAGCAGGAGCCAAGGACAGAACACGTGGGGATATGCTGGTTCCTGCAGGAAACCCCAGCAAAGCTCTAGTGGGAGGCATTGCGTTCTAAATCATGTTGTTTCTAGGAAGCCAGGCAAGTGTAACTTGCCTTCCCTTCTTTGAGGGAGGACTGGATGACGCTGGAATTAACTCCGGCTCTTCCTACAGCCCTCATCTGCCACATCTTCTCACATGGCTGCGCACTGCAGGCAGGAGCCAGCACTCAGGGCAGATGGGTCAGTGCTCCCCCAGCTCCTCCAGGAGAGACCCTCTGTCCCAGTTTAGAGCAGGTTTGCTGACCATAGCTTTGCCACTTCATGTCCTCCCCTCTTCCCCCCCGAAGTCCTCCTCTGCCTGGTGGGAAGCATCCTGGCAGTTCTGCCCACACTAGCACACGGCCCTGCTTTAACTGACCGGCTTCCAATTTCCCGTGCGTGAAGGCTGGTCTGTACCTCCCCATGCATCAGTCCTTGTTCTGGAAAACAGGCTCAAAGCCCTGTCTGAATCCATCTCATGGGACGAGCAATGTGGATCTGCCTCATTTCCACACACGGGTTCTGGGGAGATGCCAGCCACTCCTCAGGCTCCCCTGGGGTGATGTGCCTGCAGCTGAGACACTGGAGTGCATCATCACCCCTGACAGAACTGGGGTCCTCTGGTGTCAGGAGGAGAAAGCAGGGCAGAGGTGGGCAAAGAGTGGTGTGAGCAAAGTGGTCCCACAGCAGCCCTAGGAGCTCTGGGGTAGGGAGCTCACATAACACCTTCAGGAGCATCCTCTAGGATCAGGCTGAACCCTGGCTCAGCTAGGGGCTCCCAGCACTGACATACCCAGTAAATCCCTTATCTGTGTTGCAAGCTCCCTTATGTCTCTTGGACTGTCTCCAGAGGGACCCTCCATGCACAGCTGAGGTGTGGCTGAGTGATGGATTTGTCTTTTCACGCCTACAGGTACAGGAGAGAGGGAGGGCAGAGGAAAGAGCTGCCACACAAATACCACATGCTATGAAAAGCAGAAAGATTCCTTATTCTTGGGGACAATCCCATGTACACTTTGTAGTGGTCAGGAGGCAAGTAAGGATTATTCTGGAGCAGCCCTGGTGGCAACCAGCACAGAAGAAACCAGAGGTGCTGCACTCACCTTTCAAAGATGCATCGGACAAAGATCAGTAGCAGGGCACCAGGGATGCAGAGCAGGAGGTGCTGAGGCTGCGGGTAGTGTATGTCTGCAGACTCCTTCAAGTCTTCCCAGATAGCTCCAGGTGGCAGCCAGTATTCATGGTGCCAGAACCCCTCTGACACTCCCATTCTGGTCAAGACGGTGGGCACAGAAAGCAGAGGCTGCCTGCAGCAAGCAGGTATTAATAAGGCATAAAGCTCACTGCTAAATCAGGATTCCCAACTCAACAGCTCATCACTCACTGCCCCCACCTCTTGCTCAACCCCATGAGTATGTCAGACTAGTTGAAATAGCATCACTTGTTTTGACCTGCCTGTGAGCATGGAGGCGGGGTAAGATGTCCTAGTACAGGAGAGTAATTTAGTGGGTGTGGAGGAGGTGGCTGATTTCAATTTCACTCTGCTTCACAGGTGACTAAAGTTCCTACCTGGTGACACTATCAGCACTCTCTTGCCCCCTCCTTCTATCAGGCTTTCCTTCTCAGGCTGCAAAGCCCTCATCTCTTAATCAACTCTGACACTTGGCAGAGGGTGTGGATGGCGGTTCTAGGGGAGATCCATTAAAATCTTCTAGCATCTTCAAGGCCCCAGCAGTCTCAGTTTTGGTTCCCTCATCTGGGCCAGCAACATCCCATATCCCGTTTGCATTTTGAACTATCATGTACTGAGCACAAAGCTGAGGCACTGCTCCTTAGAGCGCTTCTGGAGCGCTCACACACAGCCCAGCACTTCAGGATACCTTCTCTTGTGCATCGCCTTCCTCTGCTCCACTCAACTTCACCTGTGTTCTGTCAGTCTCTCAGTGCTGTGAACTGCAGCAGCCAATCTGCAACACCATCATGAGGAACCTTCATTATCAGCTGATTTTGCCATCTGCCTTTTCCTCCCCCTTTTTGGGGGCACCTGCAACAACACATAGCTGCAAACAATCTGTGTTGGTCTCTCATAGTCACCTCAGGTGGGTTTCCTCAGGCTGGTGAGGGACCTTTCTGAATGCCTTTGCAAAGCTGAGCAGGGTGCAGGTTCTCTCCACTACACGTGCTCACCAATTCTTTGGGGTAACTCCAGTGGAGTAAGACATAACTTCCCCACAGACCACCCCATGGGGACTCTTTCCTATTATGCTCGTATCTGTTTCCAAAAATTCTATCACGTATAAAACTTTCTACTGCTCTGACCAGTCTGCATGTCAGACTACAGAGGGCTGTAGCTTCTCACGTTGGCTTGAAGTGGATCCTCTTGGAATGTGGCCTAAGTGAGATGTCAGGTATTGGACTCTCTCTCCCTCAGCTGGGGAGCCATGAAGGGCAGCTCACTGCATTTCTTGGCTCTAGCCTGACCTATCTCAGTGTTCCTGCTGTCTGCCACCATCTCTGAATCCAGCAGTCTTGCCAATGTTTCAGAGACTCATATTGCCTTTGAAGTTGTTGCATATTTCTTGGCCTGCTTTCTCACATGCTTACATTCATCTGACAAAGTTATAGGTCCTTTCCCTTGTTTAGACATGACTTCAGCTTTTTGAACAAGGCCTTGCCCTTATCTGCAGGCGCTGTGTCTGCTGTACCTGTGAGAATGAGAAAAGCAATGTGTTCCAAGGGCACCCATCCAAGAAAAGGTTCCCTTGGGCATACATTTCTGAATGAAATAATGTGATGTATGGAGATCTTTGAAATTTACCGTGTCCAGGAGGAAGGAAACAACTTTGCCAAACTATTTTTAAAACAAGATCCAAAATGGCACCAGCTGTCCACATCTACTGGAGTCAGCAGATTCATGTCAGCCATAATTTTGGGCTAGGACAGCCTGGGGGCCACACTGTGCCAGCCTTGACTCACCCACCTCACAGCAGCCTGGAAGAATCAGTATATGCTCTTTTACTCATGGCTCACCTGGAGCTGGATGCCTCATCTCCCACAGTTGCTCACTAATATTATGTGGTTCACACACTGCATGATGCACATCTCATCTGTGCACATGGGGGATAAAAGTATGGGGGAAAGAGAGTCAGACCCTGCTGTGGTGCCCAGTGCTCCATCTGGACATGGAACTCCCCATCAGAGAGTAAGTCCTATGAGGAGATGCTGATGGAGCTCAGGGCCATCAGCCTGGAGAAAAGGAGGCTCAGGGTGATCTCACTCCCTACAACTCCCTGACAGGAGGGTACAGCCAGGTGGGGATTGGGCTCTGCTCCCAGGGAACAAGGGACAGGAACAGAGGAAAAGGACTCAAGCCATGCCAGGGGAGGTATGGGTTGAACATCAAGAATAATTTTTTCATGGAAAGGGTTGTTAAACATTGGAATGGGCTGCCCAGGGAGGTGGTGGAGTCATGATCCCTGGAGGTAATTAAGAATTGACTGGACTCAGTGCTCTGCTCTGGTTGACAAGGTGGTGACCGGTGGTGACCGGTTGTACTTGATGATCTCAGAGGCCTTCCCCAGTCTAATGGATTTGCTGGTTCCATGATCTGCTCTGCTGGGTTTCTCAGCAGACAAGTGACAGACTCGTGGCAGGTTTTCTACAACAGCTGCTCTGTGCAGGGAGCTGTGATGCCCCATGTATGAAGAAAGAAGGGGATGGATACATTACATTTTTAAACACTATCACACTACTAAGAAGCTTCCCAGCCCTGGAGCAAACATAACGAGAGAAGGTGGAGCAATGCAGGGAGGAAGCTGAATGCTTCTTTAAGCCTTAGCAAGTTGATGGCAAGAAAACAAATTCAGCAGCTGATCTGCCTCAATGACTCATCACTGTCATGCTCAGTTCCTCAGCTAAAGGTGGCACTCAGTAGTTCTTACTCAAATCCAACAGCTCTCCTGTATCCTTGATGTATCCTTTCACAAGAACCAGATTTGCCTCCTAAGGAGCTTATCTCAATCTTCAGGGACACAAAAAAGCCCTGAGGATCAAATCCAGCAGACATTAACATACACTGGCTTCACTGGGCATTGTGCAGACTCTGGGAAGCATTCTGCTCCTCAGAGGAGAGGTGGTGTGATTTTACAACAGGGATCTTCCCTAGCCTCCTAAAACCTCACAAAAAAAGAATAGATAATAATTTCTCTCCTCCTACTCATGCAAGGCCAAAGCACCTCCCCAGTGTTGCCATCTTGGACTTGGCACTATCCTGGCAGTACCAAGTAACCTGGCCTGCCCCCAGGTCTAGTGTAGGGGTGTCCCAAATCGTCCCTTGTTCCAGGGCCAAACACAGTATTACTGAGCAGGAGACAAACCTGGCAGCTGCAGTTCTTTACTGGCATGGCTCAGTGTGGCTGTGTGTCCTGTGTATGCAACATCTTCCCCTTGGCAATGGCACCCACATGGGTCTCCCTCATCACATGTCCACCTGTGAGGTGCAGCCAGCCAGGTTTACCTCCTGCTGGTTAAAGAAGTAGAAAAGAGACCAGACGAACAAATCTTTAAAAGTAATTTATAAAGAACATTTACATTCAGTAGTACAAAATGATATGTAACCATCCTTCCTGAGCACAGGACCTGCAGAGAGGTGAAACCATACGCTCAGATCACAGCGTACAGAACATGTGCTTCCAACTTCCAATTACTACAGAATTACAGAATATTCTGCGTTGGAAGGAACCCACAAGGATCATTGAGTCCAACTCTTAAGTGAATGGCCCATACAGGGATCAAACCCACAACCTTGGCATTATTAACACCATGCTCTCACCAGCTGAGCTAAGGTTCCAGAGGCAGACTATCTTCAGCAAATCAAGATTTAAATGACAATGCAGGAGCAGATGCTCTCCTCCCACAGCATGTTACTGCCCTGGAATTACACATGCTGGAACCACGTTTTCCCATCTGAAATTATCCAATTCCAGTTTAGAAATCCAATTATCCAAATGTATTTTGACTGAAACTGAAGATGAGCATACACAAGCTCAGATCAGCTTCTCAGTCACATCTCAGGTGACCTGAGTGGACTGATGAAAATCCTCTTGTCTTTCTATGCTGTCACTTGCTTTATAACTTAAACATGTGCACCACCTCCTCAAATAAGGCATTTGCTTGGTCCACATCCCATCCCCACCCAGTTAGCCCTAGGTACATAAAGAGAAGTGTCTGCATGGCCTCAGCAGTCTAAGTCCCTGCATTCATTACAGTGAATCTGTCAATACTTCAGTTTCATAGATTAAGTGACCTATAAAACAGAAATTCACATAACACTAATTTAAGTGTTTTAAGAGATTGCACAATCCAAAAATCTAAGACTACCCATGATACAAGATTTGGCAACTAAACAAACTGAATCAGCACTACATCATGACTTCATGGACCACTGTTTTATACATGCTATTCTTGATACACCTAGGCAAAGGCCCTAGAGTTAGAAAGCCATGCTAAAGTGTTAGTCCATAAGGTTCAGCAGATTTTCTCTGGACCCTTTTCCCTCTGAGGGCAGGGGAAATGTATCGCCTTCTTGCCACAAGCTGACTCTGTAAACATTTCCCACTCTGCCAGTCACACTAAGTGAAAACATGAGCACTTTAGTCAGGGTTGTCTTCTAGACTATATAGTTCCTTGTCACCTCCCTTCTCCTAACTACTTCCTTCCAAGGCAGGTTTAGGGGATTATCTGACAGTTGAGAAACAGCTGTCTGGATTTTCCAGCTCTTCCAATGTGATTTGGGTGGGTACTCCTCCAGCCTGGGCTTTGGAGTTCTCTCCTTAGGGGCAGTAAGTAGGGACTGAGATCAATACCATTAAAAAACTGGTCACTGGCATGAAGAGTACTTCCTTGAGAAGAACATGTTTTATCTTATGCCTTTCCAAAGCTTTCATTTCACAATGCTCAGTTTTAATTTTGTAAGTGTGTACAAGGCACCTGTTTTCTCAGAAGAGGTATCCCAGTGATAAGAATTGTCACTTATCAGCCATAATAATACTGGCAGGAGCCAGGGCCTCCAGAGGCTAATCCAGGCTAAACACATTCCTATCAAACATTAGGTGGGTAAAACTTGACACTGCTAGAGTTTATCCACCTTTTTATTTTCAAAGTATTTTTCAAGATTAACACATTTGACAACAATTATGGTACAGTCTTAATACAAGTCAAACCACTTTGATCCCTTGCTATCTGTTTTGAGACTACAACCTATAGTAAGCTTTTACTGAAGGAAAACAAAAAACTTCCTTTAAATATCATTGACTATAAACACTTCTGTTCATGGGAAGCAGGAATTCAGCTACAATACTGCAATTGCACCCCATTCTATCTACACAGTGAGCAAAACTGTTTCTACAGATGGTGGCCTGGGTTCGCTGGAGGCCAGACCAGCAGCACATGGACAGCAGCTATCTTTCCTTGGCGTGGCCGTTGGCAAGGTGGGCTCTGTTGTTCAGGGGCTCAGACCCATTCCTCCGGATGTAACCATTGCTTGTGACGTTGCTGAAATACGTGATCCCATTTTCCCCCTTTTCCCTAATTTTCTCTCTTTCTTCATCCTTGTCACTTTCTTCCGTGTCACTTCTCATGTCCTTTTCCATCTACAAAAACAGGTAAGTGAGAAGCCAGACAAACACAGCAGTTGCACAAGCAGCAGTGCTGGCTGAGCCACAGGCTGACCATGCACCTGCTGTCTCAGCCACTCACCCTCAGCACAGTCCTGCTCTGTTCCCTCAGCTTTTACATTACCCTTGGGAACAGATTATCCCTGCCTCTTTGATTGCAGTCTCACTGGAATCTCATCTGTGACCCTGATACACATTAGGAATTACAGGCTGAGAAGCAGAACAAAACCACAAATGCCCAGGACTGAGGACAACTGTGTAAGCCTGAGGAAATCCACATTGCTGCTCAGGTCATCAGCATGTGGGAGAAGGATGGGGGAGGCAGTTAATCAAGCTCTTTTACACTTTCTAAAAGGGACAAGGAGCTAACTTCTGTCTACACATGGCCTGGGTGGCTGCAGGCTGACAACACTGCTTGGGACACGCTGGAAACACATGCTTTCGAACAAACCAAAGGCTCAACACAAAGCCACTCCACTCTGACTACATTCAGTTTTATAGTCAAGCTTTTCCTCTTGCTGTTTATTGACTGAGAGACCTGTAATCCACTTCTATAAGTATTTAATTCATTGCCTTAAAAGGAAGGCAAAAAAGAAATAATGGGATAAAAATGACAAGTTTAGAAAAAGCAGCTCAGCACTCCCTGGCTTCTCAGGCCGTCTCTACTCTGCCATATAAGATGCTAAAACTGGGGACAAATCCACAGTGTCACACTCCTTGTTGGAAAGAGGGAAAGCTGCAAACCTCTTCTGTGACCTGAGCTCTAGAAACTGCTCAGGAGCAAATCAGGTACGGCCCAGAAACTTAGTCTCCATTTATGGCTGTCCATTGTTCTTGAGATCTCTCAGATCATATTGAGAAATCTATTTGGGCTCATGCTCTTTCCAGATATCATTACAACCAGATGCAGACAGGATTTGTAAAAACCTAAACTTGCACTGAATTCAATCTGCCTCCAAGGACAATATGGGTGGGAGATGCTACCTGCTGGGAAGAACCTGCACTTCAGATCACTCTGGAACTGACAGTTCAGGAAATATGGAGGAGTCTGGATCTGCAGCTTAAGGACAAATCGTAGTCAATATTTCTGAGTTTATCCATTTATAGCCAGAGAATGTGGCTGAGGCCTTAAATCTGGCAAGATTCCCAAAGGAACTATAAAGCTGCTCCCTCTATGAGGGAATGAAACTTGTACTTCAGGATCTAGGCTGAGTTCTAATTACTGGGGATTAGGGAACATCATGTGAGAAGGTGGTAAAGATTATCCTGTAGCCAGAGAGGAAAACCATGGAGACCAGAAAGGCCCGCAAGAAGAGCATGAACTGGCTGTAGCAAGAGTTTCATGGCTCTCAAAAAGAGAATGTCCTGTATCCTTGCTGATGCTGCTTTGGGCTACTAAATATTGTTATTGAAACAGATCTGTTTAGGACAAATTTTTTTTTGCTTTTCACTGCTCAACACAGAAAGTTCTCAAATGTATTTTTACATCAAATTTAGATTTTAGATAAAACAGGAAAAATTCTGGACATGCTTCAGGATTTCCCTCCCTGATGGTTCTTTTCTTTCTAATAAGACTATTATTTATTACCTCATCATTTTACACTATGGTAACTGCAGTGGTAATTCAGACCACACAAAAACTAGGAAAACAATAAAAGGCTGTCTCCAGTTGTATCTTCATTTCTGGCCCTGTTTCCTGATTTGCAAGTAATTTGCTCTGTGCTACCTTAAGGGAAGGCAGACAAAGAAAATGGGGACAATACGGATAAAGAGGAGCCTTTAGTGCTTGCTCTCAGTTCCTGTAAGACAGAATTCCTCAGTCAGATACAAATAAAACAAATCATCCTGGGCTCTGAGGTCAGTTCCCACGAGGTGCTGACTGGTCACCTTTGGACTGCGTCCTTGGCATGTGGCCAGTCATGGCTTCAATTCTGGGAAGAATTTCATGCTGAGCAGCAGTCTGGTCTCATAGCAAATACTACAGGCCAGAAAGAGTGCGATGTGGGATGCATTTCACTTCAGTTTACACAGCTGGAGCTTAGATATTCATCTCTGGTTGCTCTGTGCCTGTTGAGCAGCACTGCCAGGTGCAGTATGGAATGCATCATGATTTGAGCATGCCTGTTGCCCTCCACTGTTGCAAGAAGAGCCCAGGCAGCTGGTTTAGACAGAAATACCTACTGTGTAGAAATCTACAGCACCGTAACACAACTGTAATTGAAAATCCTGTACAATAAAGGAAGCACTTTTGCACTGGCCTTACCAATCATGACAATTTTCCCTGCCTTGATTTCTTAGTCTTGTTACAAATGCAAATCACACTGCACAAAGTGTTGGGATTTTTACTCAGATGTCACTGGCTTTGTTCACAGACATCTCTCCTGGAGTCCTACCCACATTTTTGTTGAATATAAGCATCAGAAGTGTACCCAATATTGTAGTGACTCATAAAAATTTTTCGGGTCAACTTTCCCTAATATTACTGAGTTTCCTTTTACCTCACTGTTGGTAATGTACATGTACAATTTCACTAAAACAATAATGAATCCATGCCAGATGGACCCCTGTGTTCTCAAGCAGTCTAGGTGGACCCTCCCTCCCGTGTGATGTAAAGGATACTACAAACTGATGCATACCGTGCCCTGGAGGATGAACTTGTAGACCATGTGAATAATTAGGCAGGACCAGAAGACATGGAGCAGCTGCAGAATTATCAGGAGAACATTCACAAAGTAGTATCCAAAGAAGGGTTGGAATATCTCCATGGAGTAATAGTAGGTGTTATAAAGCACTCTGCAAAACAGGGAGAATTGCAGTGGAGGGAAAGTATGCTATTAGCAGGGCCACAATTAAGCCCCAGAAATTTGTAGTCACAGAGGAAGTTTCAGATCAGCCACTTCCATCTTTACCAGTCACATGTGAGCCAACTATCAGTTCCCCACCCAAAGTATACAGGATAGAGCCACCAGCCCAGGGCTCCTCCTCTGCAACCCCCTTCAGGGCTTCAACACTGCTCTATAAACTCCAAGGCAGAGCACTCTTGTTTACCCCAAGGCAGGTTCAACAGCCATGTGGCAGTTCAGCCTGTGCGAAGGGCAGGAACACATGCTCCAGGACTGAAAAGCAAAGGCTGCAGCACCCAGCTAATCATCCTGTCTCTCAGAAGGCAGGTTTTCCATGTCCCCTCACTGCAGCAGACTCACGTGTAGGGGTAAATGACCAGGCGGCTGATCAGGAAAACAGCTGAGAAGATCATAAAGAGGCTGTCACAAGTTTTTTTCCACTTCATGTAATTGAATATCTTAGTTGGCTGGAAGGAGAAAGAACAATAAAACAGCAGCCCAGACAGCACACGCTCCAGGGTCTAATGAGACAGTTACAACACAACCTGCATGCAGGTAACCATAGCTCCGCCCAGCTCTCAGCTGGGCACCCTCGGCTGGGTCAGCAGAGCAGCATGAGGGATCTGTGGAACGTGCCTGTCCCGTTGTGTTAGAAGGACACTCTGTATCTGAAGAGCACCACTGCTAATCAGGCTCTGCCTGGCTCACCTCTAGGAAGCAATCAGAGGCATCATGAATCACCATCACCAGTGTCCCAATGCGGATGTAGTTGGCACAGTATGAAAAACTGATCAGGAAGATGGTTGCAGCATGATGGACTATCTGCTCCTTGAAATCCTGATGAGAAAGGGAATAGCAGAGAATAAAATACATAACGCACCTCCTGCCCCAGTCCAAGCATGGTTCCTGCAGGTAGCAATGATCTCTCTCTACCCAGTGACTAAGAAACCTCCCACTACGTAGTCTCACCCATGTAATTCTTTTACCAAACGCATTCTAGAAATGTAGGCAACCAAGAGACTCAGGAATGAAGAGCTTTTGGTGTAAACTGAGGATCTCACAACAAAGAACATTCTCTCCTTCCACCAGCCATGGTCTGAAGCTGCACCCTGTCTCTTGGGACACTGGCACCAGGAACACAAGCAGCTTTACTGGCAGAGAACCACCTCTTTTCCTGTCTCTGTGATCAGTGCAGCCTAGAAGAGTTGCAGAAGAGCAATTTTTATACTTGGCTTTTAAGTTTGGATCGAGAACTCTGCAGTACTTTGCACCTTTCTATGTCAGGGTTGGTGTTCTCCACTTCCCAGAGAAAGCCAGTGACAGAGAATGAAAATTCCAGTGAATGAGCAAGGAGAGAGTCCCACAAAACCTTGAGTAGCACTATACATATGCTCTTACAGATCACTCTCCTGAGTGTTCAGCTTGTGTCCTGTTTGTACTTGATTCTTCCCTGAGACTGCCACTCACCTTCCTCTTCACGTCGAAGGGCAAGGTGAAGACCAGTGACCAGTAGAAGGAGAGCTCCAGCATGTAGTACCAGAACAGAGAGGGTTGGAGAGGCTGTGAGAGAGGGAGAGACAGGGAAATACCCATCAGATACATTAGTGCAAGGGCTGCAAGTCAAAACTCCTTTCAAAGCAAAAGACAACTGTAGTGGGCTGACGCTGACTGGATGCCAGGCAGCCACCAAAACCACTCTCTCACTCCCCTGCACAGCTGGGCAGAGGAGAGAAAATGTAACAAAGAGTTCATGACTTGAGATAGGGACTGGGAGAGATTGCTCATCAAATAGAGTCATAGGCAAAACAGACTCTAATGAGAGATATGAATTAAGTTCATTGCTAACAAAATCAGAGCACAATCATGAGAAATGAAATAAACCCTTAAAAACACCTTTCCCCCTGCCCCTCCCTCCTTCCCAGCTCTACCTCCTACCCCAGTGGTGCAAGGAGATAGGAATGGGGGTTATGGTCAGTTCATCACCCGTGACTTCTCCTGCTGCTCAGGGAAAGGAATTGTTTCCCTGCTGCACTGTTGGGGTCCCTCCCACAGGAGACAGCTCTTCATAACCTTCTCCAATGTGAGTCCATCCCAAGGGCAACAGCCCTCTGCAAATTGCCATAATATGAGTCCATCCCATGGAAAACAGTCCTTCCCAAACTGCTGCGGCATGGGTCACTCTTCCACGGGGTGCAGTCCTTCAAGGACAGGCTGCTCCAACCTGGGAGCAGGGCTCCTCTCTCCACGGGTCTCCCCCAGGGTCACGGCCTCCTCTCAGGCATTCACCCACTCTGGCATGGGGCTCTTCATGGGCTGTGGGTGGATCTCTGCATCCCTGTGGATCTCCAGGGGCTGCAGGGGCACAGCTACCTCACCATGGTCTTCACCACGGGCTGCAGAGGAATCTCGGCTCTGGTGCCTGGAGCTCCTCCTTCACTGACCTTGGTATCTGCAGAGTTGTTCCTCTCACATGTTCTCACCCTGCTCTTCTCTGCCTGCAAATACAACTGTGCAATAACTTTTTCTTTTTTTCTTTCTTCTTAAATCTATTATCACAGAGGTGTTACCACTGTTTCTAATTGGCCCAGCCTTGGCCAGCAGCATGTCCATCCTTGGAGCTGCCAGGGATTGGCTGTGCTGGACATGGAGGAAGATTCTGGCAACTTCTTACAGAAGCCACCCCTGTAGCCTCCTGCTACCAAAACCAGGCCATGAAAACCCAATACAACGACCAAATCAACAAAGCTGGCTTCTGCAGCTACAGGGGGAAATACTTCAACTGAACAACACGCTCACTTACTAAATGTCCTCTGTGCCAAGATGAAATCAACCAGCAAGGGAAATTCCACTTTACCACACCATGTCAAACATTTAGGGAACCACCAGGAAGATCTTGAATATTTTTAGGATTTCTTCAGCACTGTTCAGATTCCTGAGCAGACAGTACAGAGCTTTAAAAACTACATAAACCAATTCATTATGGTGGAAAAAGAGTAGCTAAATAAATCATTCCCTTTTTAGGCTTGAAGATGCTTCAGATACCCTGCACTTGGTCACAGATTTTCCAGTTTAATCAAACTAATGGGGGGAAAATTCAATCCCAGCAAAAAATGTAAAAAATGTAGTTCATATTCTCCTGGGTAAATTATCTGGGCTTTTATAGCTGGGAAACTGAAAGCTTAGACCCACTCAGCAAGATCTTGTTATTTAACAAGCAATTTTGCTGTTGTGGCACTATATGACCTCCTTAAACATGAATCTATTTGATAAGTAATTACTATGACTAAAGGGGCTTTGCAACCGTTTCCAAAGGAACATGGAGTATTGTGCTCCCAAATACCAACTGGTTATTTATGGCCTTCATAAATTTTAGTTTGTTTTCCTCTGTAGCACCAGCAATTGGCCACAAGAGGAAGCACAGCTGGATGCCCTGGGGCTTCCAGGGAGGACATGAACATCTCCCTAGCTCCTATGTGCTGGTCACACTCCACGTTATCCAAACAGGAGCTCTGGATCAGAAGCTATTTTTTTTCCCCCCAAAGATCAGTCTGTTTGGGAGAACTGGAGTTTCTTTTGTCATTGTCTGTAGCACAGGGCATGGTCTGTTTAGTAGAAATGGTAATTAATACATTTGTTGTTCCTGCTAATACACAGGTTTGTCCTTGACTTGTTCTTTGCCAGTGGGACATGACCAGCTCTGGTTTTGGTCTTTTCTGTTTGTTACAAATGTTGGAAAACAGGTGTGTGTTGGATTTACGTGGAAAGGTTTTGGTAGCACGGTGGGGGCAGGGGTGGCTTCTGTGAGATGCCAGAAGCTGCCCCCCGTCCAACAGAGCCAGTTCCAGACACTTCCAAGATGGATTTGGCACTGGCTCCACGAACGATAGTGGCAGGGCCTTGAGGACAATGCATTTAAGAATTTAAGAATGGAAAAAAACTGCTGGGCAAGAGTGGTGTGAAGAGAGGAGTGAGAATATGAGATACAACTCTGCAGACCCTCAGGTCAGTGCAGGAGGAGGAGGAGCAGAGATTCCTCAGCAGCCCATGGTGATACAGACTGTGCCCCTGCAGCCCACAGAGGTCCACAGGGAGCAGAAATCTAGTCCCTGCAGTCCCTGGAGGACCCCTGACCAGAGCAGGGGATGTGCCCTAAGGAAGCTCTGACCCTGTGGAGACCCTGTGCTGGGGTAGGCTCCTGGCAGCACCTGTGGACCTCTGGTAGACCCATGATAGAGTAGTCGGTTCCTAAGGGACTGCACCCTGTGGAAAGGACCCACAGTGGAGAGGTTCATGGGGAGCTGTCTCCCACTGGAGAGCTGTCTCCCACTGGAGAACCCTGCTGCTGGAGCAGGGGAAGAGCTGGAGCAGGAGGAAGGAGCAGCAGAGACAAGGTGTGATGGACTGACCACAACCCCCATTCCACATCCTGCTGCACTACTGCAGGGGAGAAGGTGGAGAACGTGGGAGTGAAGCTAAGCCCAGGAAGAAGGGAGGGGTGCGGAAAGGTGTTTTTAAGATTTGGGTTTATTTCTTATTGAAGTACTCTTATTTGATTAATAGTAAATTAAATTAATCTTTCCCCAAGTCAAGCCTGTTTTGCCCGTGATGGTAACTGGAGAGTGCTCTCTCCCTGTCCTTATCTCAACCCATAAGCCTTTTGCTATATTTTCTCCCCACTTTCCATTTGAGGAGGGGGGAGAAAAATGGGCTTGGTGGGCACACTGTGGCCAGCCAGGGTCAGTCCATCACAGTGTGCCATTATGGAGGCTCTGATTGTTTTTGACAAGACACATACTGCAAGTGTACAGAGCAGGAGACAGGGGGACCTGAGTGATCCTTCCAGTCTTACATGCCTATGCAAGCCCCACTTGTTTGTATGGTGTCATTTTTACACAGAACTGCACATCTGCCCCTAAAATTTTGGCCTTTGAGCAATACTGGATTGTTCAGAGACTTGTCTTGAAAGGCACTGCCTCACTCTTCAGTCATTTGTCCCATTATATTTCCTGTGGCTCACACTGTTAAAATTGGGCATTACTTCTCCCTTTATGGGTTTGCAACCTCCATATACAGTCAAGGGGTCTTGCTCTGGCTTTGACTGTCAGATAAAAAACCCTGGAGCAGAAGTCTTCACTTTCTCTTGGTAGTGACAAAGTTGTCTGCCAATTCATCTTCTCTTGTGTGTAGATAACACCGGGTATGAAGATGTTCTCCCTAGATGAGGGTCTGGCTTTGAATTCTTAGGTCTTCTGTGTCTGAATTTAATTCAGTGTCCTCTTTTTTGTCACTAATATAATCTGATTTTCAAAAAATACAGAAACACAATAGAAGATTTATAACAGCAATTTTCCCTCTTGTGTGACTCACCTGTTGTGGATATCCTGTCCAGCACTCTCTATGGTCCCAAAGCCAAGGCTTCTGCAACAAAAATGCAAGATGTATGTGAGAATATCAGAGGAGTTCTTTTCTTATCAATTGTCTAATTCCTTTAGTTTTTTACTACTATAGACTTTGTTGTGTTTTATTACAGGCAGAGCTGGGCACGCTGTCTGGAATCCAGTTGCCAAGAGATTTCCACTACAAGGACTTTCATCTGCTTGTGACATTTCCAAATTTACAAGTTTGAGGTGGTGGTGGTGTTTTGAGTATTTAAAAATAATCTTACAAGTATTTCATTAGGAATATCTGTGCTGTAGACATAACACTTAAACGTGGATAGAAGGCTGAAAACTGGTGTGTCAAGTGTATGGTTTTTCCTCTAACAGTGAAGGTTATGATGCAATTTGTTAAGTAACGAACCTCTGAAAAGATCCTACTCTGTTCAATAGAAAATTGGTAGTTTAGAACTTGGCAGTTTTGAAACTTTCATAGAAACATGGCAACTAAAGTCCCCAAGAGTTCTCCCTGCATGGAGCACGCTCTGCCCGGTGCTGTGCCCAGACTGGATCAGAGCTCAAAGAACACAGCAATGCCTCACACCTATGAGGGTAATTTTCTCTAAGTACTACAGGGCTTTAGGTATCAGAGCTGAGGCAAGAAGGCAGCATTTCTTCTTGCCACTGAGCACTGCTGGTGTGTGGGCAATACAGAGGGGAAGCAGGAGGCAGTGGTTTTAGGTGCAGCGGTAATTTGGAACAGACACAGTCCCTGCTGACTGGGAGTGTGGTTGGAAGTAGAATTTAGAGCAAATACATGTGCAGAACTAGGAGAGATGTGTGATATAGAACCAGAAAGGACAAAGCAAAAACTAGGAAACAACTATGGCATACTGTATACCTAAGCTAGAAAGGAACTCCAGATCCCTGAATTTCATCATTCCTCTACTCTCAGGAAATACAGCTGATTTGTGGTGGCCTACTAGAAGATAACTCTCCTTTGCTACAGGCTGTTTCACTGACTCATGGGCAGAGGTTTTTGCTATCAGTCTAAAACTACTAATACAGAATTTAAACATTTGCTTTCTTCCTAAAGAAAGAAGGATGCTTCACAAAAACATATGCATGTTAAAAAGCTACTCAGGTTACAAAGTAAACACGTGAAAGTCAGGAAATCTCATATGCATATATGCCCTATCATGTTAGTTCTTTGTCCTTCTTTTTAATGTAGTCCTTTTAGTACAATTTAGGTAACAGAATAACATATTTGCTACAGGATCTAGAGGTGCTGTCTGTAGGATGGATGTCTCCCTTTTTTGTGAAAATTGTAAGATGTGTGTTGAATAAAGACAGGAGCCACAAAAAGTGAAAATTATATTTCATCCACATTATGGACAGATAATGTGCAGAAGAATATGATTTTGCCCCTTGCTGCCACAGGGCTCTTGTACAATGCTAAGCAGATCATCCAGACCAAATTTCAATAGCTGGTCTCAAAGAACAGCCTTCTGTTTTGATGTACAGATCCACAAAACACTGCAGCTGGGATTCAGACACCTTCATTCCTCAGCTAGCTCATCCTATATTCCTCATACTCTTGAGTACCTTAAAATCTGACTTGAAAGTCTGTGTAAGTTCAAAAGTCCTTCACTTGTTGCAATAATTAGAGGTTACAAGGAGAGTTTGTGCCTGCTGCCTTGGGATGTGCACATTTTCCATCACTTAACCCATGAGACTGTACCAGAAGACTTTTGCAAAGCTCACCTAGGGAGCCAGATGCAGCAAAAGAGTCAGGGGAACCTTTAAAACACAGGCAGAGGATGGCCAGTGCCCCCAGTCCCAGCTCAGTGACCACAGCTCAGGGACTAGAGCACACCCATGGCTCCTGTTACCATTTCTGCCTGGTGAGGCAGTTCAGTTTGTTTCCAGAGAACTCACTATTTATCAAATTGGAGAAAAGGCAGAGGCATGAGCCTGAACCAATCACATCCAGGGTAAGGAAAAGAAAATTAACAGATAAAATTATTAAATTGCAGTCCATGCTCCAAAGGAAGCCCTATTTCTTTACCTTAAAGAGGTATTAGATACAACACACAAACAGGCCCTGCAGCTTCCAGCTTAGGTAAGTGTTCTATCTCCTACCCTGCAGAAATGTACTTTTACACAACCCCAACTGTTTTCTGCTTTGCTAGAAGAAGAGGAAACATCTTGGTCCTGGAGTCCTTAAAATTAAGCATGGTCTAGTATGTGGTCTCCTACGTGTGCTGTGTAGGGGATACACACCAACCTGTATGGAAAACCTCTAGAAGAAGGTCTGAAAAGACGTGTTTGACAACAAATTCTGCCATTCTTGCAGGCACTGGCTGGGTAGAACAGTAGGTGACTGCTTGTGTACTCACATCGTACAGGACAGCAAGTCCGGTGAAGAAAGAAATGATGTAAAATGTAAATCTCCAGCTACAAACAAACAAAACAAAGGGCATTAGAATCCCGTTCATTAACCCCTGAGCTGAAAGTCTGTGTATCCTCACACTAATTCAAAGAACAACGCTATTAAGGCAAAGACATGTTAGTATGTTCAAGGTTTGACCAAAACAGGAGCAGCTCTTTGCATGTTACCAGCACATTTCACAGACTTCACAAAGAGCAATTCCTCTGCTGTAAAGATGGCAGAAGACACAAGAATCTTACTGACTAAAATCAGTTAGAGAATAATCCCAAAGCTTCCCAGCAGTAGCAGATGAATTTGTAAAAGTGAAACAATGCCAGTCTCTCTCCTAGGCCTTTGGAAATCCGGCATGCTAAATTTGTTATCATGTACAGTAACTAATTACTGTCGTGTTTGGCCCAGTCAGGAGCCAGTAATGATTTACCAACATTAAATCCACACAGAAGTACATACAAACTGTTTGCCCAGTTCAGTGGACAGAGGCAGGTCACCTGAATATTCACGCATGTAGTAAGGAACGAGGGGAATTTCATCCCGACAGAATAAACGAGCTATTAATAAACGAACCACTGGAAATATTCAAAGGAGTAAAACTGTCTAAACCAGTCCTTTAATTTCCAAAAATCTCCGTAACAATACAGATGTAACTGCATTTTGAGAGACTCCAACTGCCAATGAAACCCCCAGGAATTCCAAGACAAAAATAAACTCTACAAAGGTGCTACGTCACATCAGAGAGACAGTCTGTCTACAGACTGCACATGGCGACAGAGGGCAGGTGGAAGGACACTATCATCAGTAGGTTCAGAGGCAGAAAAGGATTTACTGTTTCCTATTTACTATTATTATTTATTACAAGTCATCAGAGTGCAGGTAGAGCTGACATTTCATCCGGATGGAGGCAGAATAAGCATCATTGCTTTACAACTCCTTATTCACTGTTTCTGTAAATATTTGTATCTATCTGGAATATTACAAATAAATAATACATATCCTTTTGTTCTTTTTGAATTAGGGTTTTTAGGCAGGGGTTTTGAATTTGAGGTGGAGTGTTAAACGGAGCACAAGCTGATGAGCTCAAAGTTGATGCCCACCCTACGGATACACACTTTTAGATAGATGAATAGTACTCCAGGTATTTAATGATTTCTTTTGTCTTTGTGGCTTTCCTGGGAGAACCCAATTCCTTACACAAATAACAGAGCAGCGTCTTGTAAATAAGGCATTCCAACCAAGCTGTGGAGAATCCTCCTTTTCTGTGGAAAGCTGAGCCAGGACTGACATTCAGATCTGGCTGACCTGGTATTTATTTTGTGCTTCCACATAACAAGGAGGATTTCCATTCAGCTGTTTCCAAGGCAGTTTTTGTTCTTTTCTCACAAGCTTCCACCCCCAGGGAACGGTGCCGGTTTGTGACTTTCAGGATGCTGAAGTCAAATGACAGCAGAATCCCATGGCATTTGAAAGCAACAGTGTGCAAAATAGTTGCAGAAAAAGTGCAGCAGAAGGAATCTCGCTGCAGAAAGGCAAAGGGAAACCATGGGAAAGGCAACAGAAAGGATGCCTTTTTAGTAGGTAGCAAAGCAGCAGCAAAGCAGTTAAGATGTAAACAGCAGAGAGTTTTTCAGGTACAAATGTGTGTCAGAGCAGAATGCCAGTCTGACAAAGTCAAGATAAGTCAGAAACAAGGGCCCAGTAAGGAATAAAGGTACAGCAGTAAAAGGAGATTTGGGATTGCAAATAAGAGGGGAAAGCAAGAAATGTTTCTGTAACAGAGCAGCAGCAGCAGAGAGTTAAAGCAGAGCCAAGTGGGTCAGGGAAGACCCAAGAGGCTCTCTGCATAGGGGTGGATGGCAGACAGGGAGCTGGGATCTCTCTGTGCAGGGACAGAGGGCAGGGGGACGCAGTGAGCTGTCTGCGGAGCTCAGCTCCGATGAAAACCTGATGTTTGTGGCTTGTGCTCCTGCTCACCAGGCCTCGCTGAACTTCTTCGACAGGCTGGGCCGGTCCATGTTCCTCCGGTGCCGGAACCACTTGTCCACCTTCCTCAGTGGCAGGTCACATTGCTTGGCTAAACTGAGCAGCTCACCCTGGAAAACAGGTGAGGCAGCACGTTCAGATCCAGATTCAAAGGTCAGACAGGGCAATATCTCATATGACCCACCACAGTGCCCAGCTAGAGCCCCTGGCAAGCCCAAGTCAGTTCAGGCTAAGGCATCTTTCTGAAAGCTGTCCGTTCCTAGTGTAAAGATCTTGGATAGTAGAAAATCTTTCGATTCCCCTCTAATCAATTGGTTGTTAATGCTAATGTTGAAACTTCTCATTTTTTATGTGAACTTCCCCAGTTTCAAACTGGTCTTGTCTCCTCATATGAGTTTGTTGTCAAATCACTTCCTCACCCTGTCTTCAGGGACCAAATCCCTTAAATCTGTCACTCCAAGAAAGATCACTGAAGCTTAAATAATATTTTATAGTTCTGCACTGAATCTTGTCATGCCTCTCAGCATTCTGATGCAGTACCCTGATGGACGTCATGAGCAGAGGCAACATAATTTTCCTACCGGATATTCTCCTGTTGTGGTCAACCTGTTAGGGGTAATTCTTCAGTATCACAGAAATCCTGCAATTACCTTCCTTCTTGTCCTTAGGCTGTTAAGAGTTTGGCATGTGACATGAAAAAAGTTTGTCATGTTTTATATTCCTACTTGGAAGTGTCCTACTGGATAGCCTTGTTTTTTAAGTAAAGCAATAGTTTTTCATGGAATGCATTTACCTTAATTGGTATCATGTGAAAGTGACTTACATAGTTTGAGCATGCTGTACAAAAGTAAGTTCATTACCAATTTTCAGATATGCTGCTTTTAGGTATGCTGTTTTTTGAGTTCTGTTCTGGTGATGGAGACAAATGGAGACACTAATTTATATTCCCAAACTGCTCCATCATGTAGAATTCCTCCCAAGAAAACGCTGCCAAGAACTGCAAAATCTTATAGTGTATTGGACAAATAAAAGCCACCTCTAAGCAGCGGTTTGAGAGCTTCTGGGAGAGGAAGGAAGCCAGCAGACTGGCTGAGGTGTACCCGAGGAGTGGAGAGAGCCATGCAAGCAGTTCCTGCTCCACCTCATGCTGCTGTCTTATGGTGAGGATCTGTTCCAGAATCCCAGATCTGCTGGGAGAAAAGCACCAACCACTTCAGTGCGACAAGGGTGCAAGGAAAGCTGTGGGAAAAACCTGGTGGCAAAGCCAGGTCTTGAGTTAGATCTTTGCCACAGAAGCAGTTATACTGAGAAATGTTTGGATTTTGGGGACAGAAAGGCAAGTGGAAGGTCAGGGACCACCACACTGACAAGTGTCCCTGAGAACACTCCTTCCTGCTGCTGCAGAGATGGGCTGGCTGCACTACCCAGATCAATGCCTACACTTTAATTATAGCCTCTTTTCCTTTAATTCTAACCTGATACTGCATGTCCTGGGGCTCCCATGCCCCACTGCAGCACAGACTATGCTGCAACAGCCTTGTCGAAGCAATGTGTTTGGAGCAGAATTGCTCCTCGGGACTGGAACCCATGGTGAGCCCCCTGCTCACCCATCCTTGATAAGAGTTCACAGCTATTGCTTCGATGCCAAGAGAAAGCCTAGAAAAACAAGCTTAAAGAAAATCAGACTCCTTTCCCTACTACAGAGTTCACACCCAGGGACTTCACTGACCAGATTAAATTCTAATATTGTCTGACACTTCACAATCCTGCCAGTGGTTTTTCTCATCAGCAGCAGCCATTATAACTCTGGGTCATCTTGCCAATTTCTTGAGAATCACTATTCTTATCCCTCAGGGGAAAACTACCCACCAGCTGTGTTTGCACATTTCTGATGCCCCTCACAATCTCTGTGATGAAGACCAAGCAAGACTGTGGCTTCTTGCAAGGCCAATCTCAAACTCGTGGATTGCATGGCAACAGAATGACCCACTCAAAGACTAGGAGATCAAGCAAGACACATTGGCTGAGCTGCAGGGACTAGCAGTGTGGGAGTCAGCTCAAGGCAGCTGATATGACTAATTTTTTACAGGATGTGCTAGTATATGAAAAGAAGCCATCACAGAATGGCTGGGGTTGGAAGGGACTGTCGCTGTCTGTAGCGAGAGCGGCGAAGAACGGCATGATCAAAGTTCAGGAAAAAGTGGAATCTTTAATTAATTATAAATCGGTTTATATAACTTGGTTCGCAAGAGTAGCATAGTACTATTGGTCCCTTGATCAACCACCTCCCAGAATGATTGGTGGAGGCTATACTACACCCATTTCAAAATATTTTCCTCAGTGTACCATAACAACACTAACTGAACAACAGCAGGTGCAAAGATAAAGAATTAGCTTACAAAACCGTCTTCACTGTTTTCGGCTAGTCTGCATGAGAAAGCAATGCTTTCACAGAACACTGAGAAAAAGCTGAAGAATTTCTCTGCTTCTAACTTTTCAGCATCCATAAGGGACCATGGAGGTCACCTCGTCCAATGGGCCCTGCTCGAACAGAGCCACCTAGAGCCAGGTGTCAAGGACTATGTCCAGAGAGCTTTGAGTTTTCCCAAGGATATAAATTCCACAACCTCTCTGGGCACTCTGGGCACCCTCAGAGTAAGAAAGTGTCACTGATGTTCACGCAAATCCCCCTGTGCTGCAGTTTGTGCTGTGTATAAGGTAAGCACTGGAGGGAACAGGAGTTGTCACTGTTTCCTTTGGGAACATGATTTCCTCCCAGGAGTTCTGAAGCAGAACTGAGACCTGATGGCATTGCAGGAGGACCCTGTGGTACAGTGTTTCCTTTGCTGAGCTCCCAAATATGAATGGCATTGCTAAACTTCAGGATTCCAAATGGGATTTTCTTTGGCTAAAGACACGAAATCTACAGGAAAGCAAAGGAAGAAGGGACTCACCTCTTCAGGGTTCTTGCGGCGTGTACTATAGAATGTTTCCAGCACAGGGTTGGGCTGAGCTTTTGGTCTCTGCTTGTCTCTCACACCCAGTTTGGTACTGAGGGGCAGGGCTATGGCTCTGCAAAAGAAAACACGAAGGGTCAGCCAAAAATAGAACAGTGATTTCTGATTTTGCAGCACTGTTAAAACATGATGCAGTACATAACAGCTGCCTCCCACTCGTGAATCTAAACATGAGTATCATGTTAAGCAGGTAAAATCACAAACTTACAGTAGAAAACTGTTGGACTTGTACCCCACTGCTCTGAGTTCTGTGATGTGATATTCAAAATTACACAAGGTTGGCAAATGCTATATCCTCCTTTGTCAACTTCTGAATCACCAATCACAGGTCTCTGGCTTGCTTGCAGCTGATGGGGAGTACCACACTGGTGATAAGGCCTAAATGTTGTTTCCTGCTTGATCTAGAACATGAAACATACATGACATCCACCTGAACTAAGGCCTTGGCTCGGGATCAAGAGGGAGGCTCTGCCAGAGGTATCAATGCAGAAGAAATGTCCTGCTGAAACAGAAAGCCACTTGGTTTTTCCTGGAGTAACTCACCTCCATGTTTCCTAATATAAATCAAACACAGTTGCAAAATAAGGATATGAGAACTAGAAACCTTGTCACAAGGAATGATGTTTGCACTAGCTGTGCATCTTCACTTTTTCACAGTGAAATAAAGCAAAAGAAATCTGCATAAATAGAAAAAAGTTATCCAAGGAAAACTTTTCAGAGAATTCCTGTGCTCAACAATCCAACTGCTCCACTACCAACGCTCTTCTCTACCTCAGCAGCAGGAAACATCCTCATCGAAGGTGTGAAGTGAGAGCCTACATAAATATGGCACAAACAGGAAACCTGTCAAACAATGTTTAAAAAAAAAAAAAAGACCCAAATCAACTGAATTTTACTTGAATTTCTCGGGAATTAGCTGTTCTTATTAATTGCTCCCTTTTACACACTGCCACTGGGTAAGTGTCTCTGTGTTACTGACTGCAAACTGGTGCTGAAGATGTTTGAGCTGACAGCATCAAACAGAGGCAGTGAGTGCCAAGCCCCACACCTGCTCTGCCCGGTCACTCCTGCTGTCCAGGCAAGTCCTCTGATCAGTTCTCCTAATGATTTGGATACAGAACAGTATTTTTTTCCCCCCACTTTGGTTAAAAAAGCTGCAAAAGCTATTTCACTATGTAGGTGTTTAAAGGTGTTCTACTTCAAAATAGTATGGGATATATTTATGGCTGTGATTACCTGGTGTGGTTACCTGTGGTCTCTGCTAGTCATAGAGCTTATACTCCATATGCACGTCTTTAGGGACTATTTCAGATCCAGCATCCTTCAGAAGGGTCTTTTAGAAGTTTTCTTTTCAAGTATTCGTTTCTTAATTTAATTAACAAGTATTAAAAGCAATTTTATAAAAAGACTCCCTACTTAAAGAATGCTGTAACTTTGCTCACTCACATAACAGCTCATTTCCACTTTTCTTTTGCACAGGCAACCCACCTGCCTGTGTATCAATTGTTCTTTGTAATCATCTCTGGGAAATTCCTTTGGCATCACTGGCTATAGGAACATTCAAAGATGTACCAAGACCAACAAAAATTATATGTTTCTACCATAAGAGAAGGGCCAGGGCTAAGTGTGCTTGCTGGCAACAAGACGCATAGTTATCACAAAAACATGGGTGAGCACTGACTAGTTTCAGTGAAATTTAGCAGCACCCTGGCACTGCTGCTGGATGGCAAAGAAATATAGCCATCACTGGAAATTCTGGGTTTTGGCTCTGACTCCTCTCAAGAAATGTTTTAATTGCATCTAATGAATTCTTTAATATTAAGTCATTGGTTTAATAAGAGTGCTAATGGACCAGCAGGTCTTGTGCTAAGAACAATAACCCAGTATTTCAATAATATCCATAAGTCCACTGAAGTTGGGAAAATATCTACCTTAAGCTCTGCACTAGGTCTTGGTTCTGAGATTAAACAGTTCCTTGAAGTGGGCCTGATCTTTCTCTTTCAAAGACCAGGCATCAATACAAGTACCTCTGAAGAGGAAGACATAATCAATTCTATTGCTGAAAGCAACCTTATTGCAACTTCTTATCATGCCATATCCTGAAATTTTCCAGACACATTAAAACAAAGAGACTGTTTCTGTCAGGTGTCAACACAGCTTGCCAACAAATTTAATTTACTGAAAAACTACTTAAAGTATCCTGGCAAATTTCTTAATTTTGTTTAATCCCTGATTTCTCTATATTTCCTGCTGATTTCTTATGGTCATGGCATATGATCTCGTTATAACAGAAACAAGCCAGTCGCAGTGGATGAAGACAGGGTGTAACCAGTTACAATTACTTTGTTATTGAGATTTTGAGTTTACCCACGATTTAGGGAACCAATCCTACTTTTATGAACATCATTGGGAAATCAAGGCCTGAAATTCTTCCTAAGGGACGTTTGCACGTGTTGGCTGTATGCTCTGACTCAGTTCTCAGCTAAGTCCTGTTCCAAGCACAACTCTAAGAGGATGATGCTTGTACTGATTTCAACATCACAGATATGTCATCTCAGTGGCAGGGACAGTCTCATCACGGCACTTTATCAGGTCTCTGCAAGACAAAAGGGTAAATCTGAAGACTAAACTGTGCCCCTCTCTGAGTCAGATACAGTCAGGGAGATGATTCTCATCACCAGCCTACTTCTCCATCAGTGAGCATCTCTCACTCCATGGTTTACATGACAGAGGTCTCACCAAGGCATTTTATTCAGTAATCACAGAACAAACTATCTTGTGCAAAACCTGCTGAAGTTGAAACTAAATTGATTTCTCATGAAGGGGCTTAAGCTGCTACTCTCCCACCTTTCAAAAGTTGGCTACACTCCTTCTGCAGAGGCTTTCAGAGTTAGTATGAGATACAAGAAATAATTTAACTTTGGGGGTGGATTTTTATTTTATTATTTATAAGGGTGCCACTTTGCAAATACCTTCAAGTACTAAGAAATGCAGAACCAGTGACAGCAGCAATCAGAACTTCTATTTTTGAACTGCACAGTCTCTTTTAGCCTCCTGCTTTCCGTTGGCAGAAAGCTATCGCTGTGCTCCTGGAGTAGTCTCTGCCTTCTCCTGCTTGCAGGAGAATGTTCCACACCAGTTAAACTGACTGTTCTGTTTGATACAAGGTCTCGAGTCACTACAGTGCTGCTGTCCAAACTGAGTCAGGTCCGTTTTCAATTAAATGCTGCAATGTGTCCCTCATCTTTGCACCAAGCCCTGCCTGTAAGACCTTAACAGGAAACTGTTTCCAGATCCTTCGTGCTTACTGATCAACAACAAAAGTCTCTGCGCAAAATAAACTTTAGAAAGGTACATTTCTAAATAAAATACTCAGAATTGGTGTCCTTTCTTTCTTCTGGTTTTGAGTTCAAGTATCTGTTCCTGGCAGATCAAGAGCGCCCACTTCTTTAAATGTACAACATTTGGCTCATATATTGTCACCACCCTCCCACAAAGAGACATAGTATTTCTGACTAAAATCCTCTTCTAGTGAAATCTGGGAGCTATGTAGATTCAAATTCACTGACATTTCCTTTCAATTGCCCAACATCCAAAAATCCCTGGACCAAAATCAGACAAATCAAAAATTGTATGTAAATTCTGTTTTTCAATGGCTTTACTATCCCTCAAAGCACTTCAGTTGCAACATTTTCCTAACCACGCAGGCAAGAAACACTTTGCAATTTCCTTCAGAATCATAGCACTTCCAGAATTTGATTTTCACAGAAATGGTCTTAGACATTACATAGCTAGAAGAGAATCCTTGCAGGACTAGGTCCAGGGAAAAGTTCTGCTAAGGTACACAGGTGCTTAAAATCAAGCTCCAAGTTATGGGTGCAGGATGTATCTCCTACTCACAAGTGCAATCTGGAAAGATTAAAGGAACAGGGGAGGTTCCCAAGTTCCAGGTCCTCTCTTTTCTCAGGAAAATTATTTCTCAGGATAATTATTATTATTTCTCAGGATAATTATCATTAATTGCTTCCCCCAGTTCCTACCTCGGTACTGTGGCATAGCCCAGCACTGTGGCATAGCCCAGCACCGCAGCAGTAATGGGCTTTCTAATCTCCAGCACTGAACCCACCTTTTCCCACTTTCCTCAGCACCAACGAGCTCACAGGGGAGTTGCTTCACGACATATGAGTTGTTTCTTCTCCCCCAGGGCTGCACCCACAACCTCCTCAGTTCTCCCAGACCACACCCAGACACCGCAGTTCCTCTTCCCACAGCCACCACCTAATGCCCAGCATAGCTGGCTCTTAGAAGCATGTTGCTGTTGCAGTTTTCCCCAGTTCAGCCAGCGAGTGCAAAGGAGAGGAAAATCCATCCTTGAGGAAGCAGGTTCTTTCACAAGTTTAATGCCCAAAAAAAGGATGAAACAATTGGTCCCAGCATAGTGGCTGATGCGGACATTGCAGAAAATCCTCCAGACTTCCCCTGCCTCTTATTATTTACCTGGAGTTTTGACAGTTAAATCACATGAACACATTATAACATTTCTGAAATCCCAAAGCAGGCACCACCAGGAACTATCTAGAGATAGTTGGCACCCAATGCACAGTTGCAAGTAATAGCTGGTGGTGGCTGAGGGTAGAATAAATTGCCAGAGGTCAAGCTGCAGCCACCAAACCCAAACTTGTCTACTAGTTACAGCCACTCATTTTGATCTGCAGACCACATGTACAAAGATATACAGTCAGGGTTATCTACACAGAAAATGAGAAATAACACACACATCATTTCCTTCTGCAATTCTCAAACTTGGTGTAAATTATTTTAAACAGGATCAGTGCCACTTTAGATAAGGCAATGGAGAAACTGAGGGCTGGATTCACAGCTCACCTTCCCAGGGGAAGCTTTCTTCTCCAGGATGTGAAACAGTAATGATTCAGAATGAGAAAAAGTCATGCTGAAATAAACGACTGCAGAGTTAGGACAAACAAGAATACAGCTCAGAACACTGGCTTGTAATTTGCATAGGTAAAATAGTGCTATAATTATAGGTTTCCTGGACCTGTAAAATGGGCTTGTGATGTTATCTTTTTCAAGGGTGTGACATGCAGCTTTTATTTAATGAAGTTTGTGAATCAAAACAGCTTTAAAATTAATGAGTAGGACCAGGCCTGTGGAAACACTCCCAGCTGAGGCAGCGCTTGGATGGGAAAGAAAAAATCTTTTTACTTGGCCATTGGCATCTCAAAGCAGATGAAAAAGATATTTAGATTGACTGGGAGTGGTGTGGCAGGAAGAAGGCAAATAAGGGGACAGAGTCACAGAAGCACAGAACTGATGCTGAAAGGGCCTCTGGAGATCACCTAGCCCAACTCTGCTGCTCAAGCAGGGCCAGCTCCAGCAGGCTGAGTGGGCTATGTCCAGCTGGGTGTCGTGTTATCTCTGCAGATGCAGACTCCTTCCCCCTCTGGGGAAACTGTTCCAAGGTTCGACCACCCTCACAGTAAAGAAGAGAGTTTTTGTACATGCAAATGGAGCGTCATGCGTTTCTCTTTGTGCCCACTTCCTCGTGTCCTGTTGTGAGCCACCAGAGGGAAGAGTTTTCCTCCTCCTGCTTCCCAGCCATGTCTTGCACTGGGGAGCCATAAATTGGCCAAGTGCCAGTCAGTGTGGGACATGGGCCCAATTCCCAGCTCCACACCAGAAGCGCGTCCGTGCCACTGACCGGAAGTGTCTACCTGCAGGAGTGTGGAATCCAGCCAGGTCTTGTGCATCAGCAGGGAAGAAATGTGAGTCACCCGTGTTTTAATGGCTACCTAGAGCACCTTGGTTTCCACATGAGTAGAGGTAACCGAGATGCCTGTGTCCCCAGGAAAGTGCAGGACAAAAACCATGCAATTTATGGAATGCACACTAAACATACTGTTTACAAGGAAGAGATCTGAATTCCAATTTTGTATCACCCTAAAATTATTATTTCAGTAATTATTCACACATTCAGTTTTAATAAAATACCCTAAATTACAGCCAGTATTTTTACATAAAAATATTCTTACAGGAGAGCTCTGAATAATTTCAACTTCTATAAGCTTTTCCAAGCTACCCTTGTGTCACAGAGAATCTGCAGAAGAAACATCTTTCTAGTCTACAGTAAAGTCCATTTCCATTTTGTTGTGCAGCCACTTTTCAAAAAAAGAATGATAAAATGTTTTTTAAATTGTCATTTTTTCCCTCTTTCTAAACTTAAAACCACTTCAAAAGATTACCTCTTCAGAGAGCTACTAAGAATACTGGGTTTTGAATATACTGAAAAACACTTTAAAGTGTATTCAAAATCACAAAAGGGGACTTGCTCTGCAGTCTTGACAACAGTCAATGCTGCAGTAAATCTCAGTTTTCCACCAGCAAATCATGTTGTGTCACCAACCACATTAACTACTGACCAAACTGCATAAAGCAATGGCACCAGTTCAGGACTTTAATGAAACCCGAGTCAATGATCCCTGCAGGATTTCTTGCTATACCTTTGTCATAATCCCCAAATTTTCTGTCCTGAAGTGTAATGTGTAAAACACTCAAATGGTTCTGGCCAGAAAGATCCTCGAGTCAGAGTAACTTCTTGTGCCAGCACTGGAGGATGATATCACAGAGTTTTGCAAAAAGCAGCCCCAAAAGCAGGTCTGGTAGCAGAGAGGAGCAGAAATCCTGGCAGCCCAGCACTGAAGGGTCTGTAGCAACTTCAAGTGAGAGGAAGCAGCTACAAATGTCTCTCCACAGCAGTGCAGGGCAGTGGCACTGCCGAGGCCAAGTGGTGGTCAGTACCCCACACGCACCCCTGTGCTAGGCAGGGCTGATGCTGAGGGCATAGGGCTTAGCCCAATCTGATCCATCTTATTCAGGCTTGTCTGTCAGGTGCAATACTCCAGATCCCCATCATCCAAGATAAAGAAGACTTAACTGTATGATGGAGCCTAAACATGATTTCTGCCACACTTGACCCGGAAACAGCAAGTAATATGCAGCACACACAAACCAGCAGGTCTGCCTTCAAAAATACACACATAAACCTCGTCTAGACTGACCTGTTTTATGTGTAGGAAATCACAATGCTTGCAATTATACCTTAAGGGTAGGGTTTGTGCTCTACATTCAACACACTTCTTTAGCCAGTACACAGGGCTGAAAAGAAGGAGCTGAAAGATGTATCTATCTCAGCAGACTTTGAGACAGGGAGACTCTGTGGACCTCTTCACTCATGCATTGGCACAGATAAAGCCAGCTTTTGGAACCAAACTGCTCCCATTGCACCTAAGAAACCCCGAACAGTACTAAGTAACTTACCTTTCAAAGGCACATCGAATGACTACCAAGATTAAAGCAAAAGGGATACTGAGCAGGAGATCACGAGGCTGAGGGTAATGAGTGTCTTCAGATTCTTGCATGTCCTCCCAGGTGATTCCTGGGGGAAGCCAGAACTCGTGCTGCCACAGCCACTCATACAGAGAGCGAGCCATCCTGGAAGGAGGAGAGACGAGAATAAAGTGAGCCCTGCACACAAGAAAACCTGTCAGCACAAGCCGGGGAAGCCAAGGAAGGATTACACCCTTGCTGAGGTTGCATCTGGCTGTCGAAGCAGAACAGCTGTGGGATGCAGCACTGCCCAAGGAACTGATAACCTGCTCACAGATTCTTATCGTGTGCTTGGTGAATGCTGACTCCTGGCACCAAACCAAAACATGGGTAAAATGGAGAAAAGTGCCTCAGAATTCAACAGAACATAAGTGCCAAACTTCCCAGGTTCACAGACTCCTCTCTACAGCTTGGCATTATGGGGATGCGGCAAGTCTGCTCTACTTTTTTATGTATATATCCTTATTTTTCAGTTTTTGATCTTTTGTATTTATTTGTTTCTATTTACAGATTGTTATTCCATTATCTGTGTGTGTGTATATGCATTATACTTATTATTCTGAGACTTCACCTTATAAAAGAAAAAAAAAAAAATCAGCCTTTTGCTTTGAATTATTAAGGAAGATACTTCCAGGTAAGAATTCTTGTGCTATTTAGATTTTGTGCTGGATTCTTAATGTAATTTTAAAGACCATGCTTAAATGTGGAATCTACATACATGATCAGTGAATTTAGCAGCAAAAAGGACAGCAGAATGTTGTTATGAAGCATTCAACACACAAATACTGCTTCTAGATAACTGTACCTCATACACAAATATGAGCTGCACCACTCTCCAATACAGGTTGCTCATTCTCAGCTGGTAACAACCAAAATCCCAAACATAAGCTCTAAAGTCAAACAGACTCTGTGCAGGCACAAAAGAAGGAAATGGGAATGAAACACCCATTGAGATAATCAGAACAGTGTACAGGAAATGCCACCTTAGGAAACCAAGGGAAAAAGCATACAATTTAAGTGTCTGGCCCAAGTATTATAAAGCTTCTCTTCAAGCAGTGTCCCAAGACCTGGCCCATTTTTTGCAAGAACTGCCTATCAAATCAAAAATTAATCAGTCATTTTATTTTGAAGGTATCTTTAATTCAGATGCAATTTCTCTGCTAAACTCATTCTAGAATTTTGGAGTCTGAGGGATGTTTTCTGAATCACAACCATGGAGTCATAGAATGGGTTAGGTTAGACAGGGCCTTGAATCTCATTCCACCTCCTGCTGTGGGCAGGGACACCTTCCACTATCCCAGGGTGCTCCAATCCCCATCCAACCTGGCCTTGGACACTTCCAGGGATGGGGCAGCCACAGCTTCTTTGGGCAACCTGTGCCAGGTCCTCACAACCCTCGTGGGGAAGAATTTCTTTCTAATATCTAATCTAAATCTACTGTCTTTCAGTTTGAAGCCATTCCTCCATGTCCTGTCACCCCAAGCCCTTGCAAAAATTATCTCTGCATCTTTCTTGTAGGCTCCCTTCAGGCACTGGAAGGAATTGTAAACATCTTTTCTTGATTCGGACTTTACTATTCACCTCAATGTGTCCTTTGATCTGACTACAACGGGGAAGAACAGGATGCTATGTCTTCAAATTTGACTCATGTCTCCTGGTACATGGACAGCCAATTAGGTTGGAGGACAAAGCTGATTAAAAATATATGTGTAATTGATAGCAAGTGGATGCAAACTTTTTAATCACTTATAGAAAAATATATATAATATATAGAATTTATATATCATATATAGAAAGCAGGAAAACATTTCCCTTTTTCCCCAAAGAAAAAGGAAAATCATCTTATGAAAAACGCATTCTTCTCCTCCACTGTGCACTGCCTGATTTCAGCTTTTCATACTAAAACCCACAACATAAAAATACCTCCTAAAAATTAAGAGCCTGATATACTGAAGAACTGCAACCAAAAGAAGTGGAAGTATGGCTTCACTAGCACTGAAAAGAACATCCAGGTCTTTTAACAGAGTTCAGTTTGACAATATCAACAGTATTTTCTTTCTGGTGTAGCTTCTGGGCCTCTGGAAACTGAGGTTTTGATCCCACTTCCAGGGTGCTCTGCACTCCTTCTTCTAGCTATATTTCCAGACAACACCTGGACAAAATTCACTGGCACACAAAATGGAGATAAACAGGGTTTATAGACTCTTCAAATCCTGTTTTAAGAGCCTGACAAGCAGGATGCAACAGTTTTTTAATTGCCTGCCAAATCTCGAGTCTCTACAGCTCTCTGGGGCCTAGAGTATAACCCACCTGTCCCCACCAAGGCTGTCTGGAGGTGGGAACATCTGCTACCAACCACCTGTTCCCTGTTCCTATGGCAGGGCTGGAGGATCCTGTAGCACCAGTTCCCTTCCTTCCCTTTGGTGCTCCAGCAAAAACATGTGAAGCCATGACCACGGAAGTTAGTGATGGCTCACTAGTAACAGAGCTAGCTGAAGCACACATACCTGCCAGAAAAAGCTTTTCAGACTACTCAGTAAACATGCTGCTCGCCAGCACAGCTCCATTTGGGTGACACAGCCCTGTGCCCATGGGACAGGGTGGCTGTGCCGAACCCCCATGCCTCAGTGAACCATTTTTTCAGGATGTCCCCAAAATTCCCATAGACTATGTGAACCCAGGTTTCTCAACAAAAGTCTACATTTTTAGAGCAGAATGTGTCTGCGTGGAAGCAGACTGTATATGGGCTTAGCCTACGATGAATTCAACATCCTGTCACCATGAAGCATGGTGATACCACACCAAAAACAGCTTGTGCACTTCAGACTGTACTGGATACCAGCTTAGAAGAGCCAGATAACCTACGTGAGGTGCCTGAATTACAAAGAACTTTACAGGCATTGAACATATCAACCTCAAATTTGTTGGTAGACTTTCTTAGCTGTTAAAAACCTCAGCTCTAGTCGAGAAAAGCATTAGGAATACCTCGGAGAACTCCACTGAGAAATTACTCTTCCTCCCTGCCTTGGCTCTTCCAAAAACATCTCTTCAGTGGGTTTTCCCACTGTGCAGACAGAAGGCATGCTGGGGAAAGCCGCCATCACAGCCAGCTTTGCAGCTACACAATCCCACATTCTCCCTCCAGAACTGTATGTATCTGGCAACAACACAAAACCACACTTGGTAGAGAACAGCAGCTGAACTCCACTGGGGAGTCTGTGGGAGAATACAAAATAGACTGTCCAATTTGCCCAGGGGGAATATATAGATTCAAAGTGCTAAGGAAGCACATAGCCATTATCTAATCTACTCTGATGTGCAAAATATAGGTAGTCAGGATTACCCTCATGGAATATTTCTTCATCTTTGCAGCTGTCTTTACACATTGCAAAAATACAGAACAAGGTACGACATGAAGCAACACATATATCTTTCGCAATTTATATAGGTCAAGTTCTCAAGTCAAGGCTGCTAGAAAGCTGAAGACAATGGTGTGTCTAAAAGGCCCTTTGAGCACCCACAAAAAAGTGTAAGCAGACCCATCTCTTTCTCAGAAGTTCTTTACACCTCACACAGCATCTAGCCTGCACTGCAGCTTTGTAACATGCAGAACCAAGCCCTTCAGCTCTGAATACAGGTCTAACAGAGAAGACACCCCCTCACACAGAGTTCAGCAAGAACAGAGATAAAAAACAACAGTGGGAAACACTGGACAGATCAACATAAGGACTTCTCAACAGCCAAAGAAATAGTAAACACCGAAAGAATAGCTTTTAGTTGGTTGTAGAAGGTATATGTAAAGATGAAATCAAAACCAGAGAAGTATCACAACTATGCCATGGGGACAGGGAGGGCAAGGCTTCGGCACTTCTTGAGGCCATAGTGCACCAAGAAGACACAGGCAAAGTGCAATCCACAGAGCTCCTTTGAGGTGACACAGCCAGAAGGTCCTGAAGCAACTGGACTCTGCAGCCCAGTAGCCCCATCCACTGTATTTACTTTGTTGAATCTTGCCTTTCCTGGTGTTGCTTGTTTTTTTGGTTTTTATGAACATGGTGGTTTTATCTGAATCCTCAGCATTACAAAGGTCTCTGCTGTTGGGCTTGCTGAGCTGCTCCAAGGAGAGCAGGAATTGCTGCATCTGCAGTGCCTGCAGCAGAGCAGCACTGCAGGGCTCCCCACCCTGAGCCACAGAACACCACTGTACTTAACCCCTCAGGGCCAGGTTTATACTTGGTTTCGCTTTCGAAGCAGAACTGTTTGAGAAGAAGCAGAGCATCCAGCTAAAGAGGTTACTCCTTGTCTCACAGGTAAAATGGCTAAGCAGGTTTACCCTGAAAATACTAACTGTTGCTTACATCTTCAAAGAGTTACTCTGCTCCTTCACTTACAGACTCCATTCCCAAGCTAAGCATTAATATATAGGTCCACAAATATTCATGTAAATTTACATATGTGAATATAGCAGATAAGGGTGGAGACGAAACAGAGAGAAACAGCTTACACATCTTGGAAAGAACTGGCTACAAAGGCCTTAAGAGTGCTCAATTAAAACAGACATGGTCCATTGTCTGCAGGTGGATTATACAGGTTTGTGGGTCAACCATGCCACAGGCACAAACATCCCTGCAGTGGCTCTGGGCCAAGCCATTTAGGTCAGCCAAGTCTTATTAGCTTAAGTGCAGCATCATGTTAATGACCTGGCTGCCAGACCAGCGCAGGCATTCCTGCAGCAGCGCTCCTGGTACAGCCAGTTTTCCCAGGATGCAATTAGCCACCAGCAGCACAGCACTGCCACAGGGGAAATTACTAGTTAATGGGGAAGCACACACCACAAGGATGCAGTTACATTGCTTCTCGAGTCAAGTTGCTTTATTTTTCCACGGGGTTAAGACTAAATAAAACCAAAAAAGCTTCTTCAATCTTGATATGCTGGAGACCAGAATGGAGAGGCTTGTCCTACCTTCCTGAGAAACTGGGGTCAAGAAACAAAGTCTTCCACATAGTTATAAAGGTTCCTGTTATTTCAAACTGGAAGAGCCATTGTGTTCCTATCCTACTTTGGTCCATACTGGCTAAATTTGAGTTTCCATTGCCTATTATGCATTTGAACCTTTAGCTCATTTTGCTAAGAAATCAATTAGTCAAGTACTCCATGGGTAAACTCTCTCCTGATAGCTTTTCTAGGCAGTTTCTTGTTTGATACTTCCCATAATCCTGATGTCTTCAACTAAAACTACTGGTTAGAGCTACCCAAGAGAAGTTACTAGTTCAGACATGAAACTTACTGCGTCTCTTTTAGGCAGAAATAAATAGTTTTAACAAATAAAGCTCTGACTAACACAGCACAGGCTATCTTTTGAACACTCGTATTATATTTAATCTCTTAATCTCCATCCCCAAGGTGTTTTTCTTTTTTAAACCTTCACACTAATGATCACAATACTGGTATTATAGGATTATAGTTGTTACGATAAATTTTGCTTTTTTTTTTTTTTTGTAGAATCTTTTATGTGTTTCTTCTAATATATACCAAGATTTGGTAAAATTTATAGATAAAAAATTTTTGCTCCAAAATTCTTAATTACATGTAGCATTATTTTCAGCATGCCGTGACGGAGATTAGTTAGTTAGAGTCTCCTGCCTGAAGGGAATACATTAAGCTTTTCAAATTTCACTTCAGCTTTGATATGTTCATTTCCATTTCCTCATCTCTGTTAGCCATCCTGGAGTCATACCCGCTTTCAGATATTGCCTTTTTCATGACAACATTTCCCTTGCCTAAGATCCCTTTTTAAAACTATGTTTCTCTTGGTTCTTCACCATTTTAAGGCTTTTCTCATAATGCAAATTTAACCATGGATGGACAGTGTCCAAGAGACTCAGATGAAATTAAGAAAAATGCCTAAGAAGGTCCTCCCATGGTAATGAAAAAATATTTAAACCTTTCCATATAGTTCCAGTCCCTGAACTACCTATTGACCTTAGCTCTCCTAGCATGCCTCCTCATCCTGTCAAAGTAACATTCCTACAAAACCCATCACCCTCTACACTTTCATTTCTTTGAACTTCTTTTGCAGATTTTTACAAGCCTGCTTGCTCTGGCCATAACTGATGCAGAATCTCCAATCACATGTACAGGTTTTGGTATTAATCTCTTTTACCTGCAGCTAATTCTGCTTTATTTCTCCAGTTCCCCAGCCTTCTCATCTCTTTCTCTTGTGACTCTACACGCCCTTTTCCCTAAAACTACAGCTTCTGGCAGAACCTCCATTTGTTTTTGCATGAAATAAGATCTTTCAACTCTGACTAGTAGCAAGAGAAATGAAACCACAATCTCCTTACCTTCGTAATCACCAACAATATGTTCTCCAGGCTCACCCTCCTCACCCAGACTCCGTTCTCCATATCCTCTTCTTTGGAAGCTAATTGAAAATTTGAAATTATTTGTGCAGCCTTGTTTCTCCACCAATGTCTGGTTACCCTCAACTTCCTAGCTTGCAGATGTTCTCCTTATTTAGATCTACCAGCTGATATTTCCTACCAAATTATTTCATATCTGCTCTTCACACAAGAATAAATTCATTTTGCAAGTCATGTGCTGCTCTGTTCAAAGGCAAAAATTTTCATGTACACCATCTTTTGGGAGACCTCTGTTCCAGAAAAACCATAGAATGCCCAAGCAAACATTTCAAACTGCAAATAAAAGTTCCGTAATAGACAAACTTGCTTACCTAGATCTGCAGAGGACATCTTCCTCACCCAGCATAAATTACATACTAACTCCCATACCTTGTGCTCCACTTGCCAGCTCCTTCCTTGCTGGGCTGCTCTGCCTGCAAGTGCCTGGCTCCTGAGCAGACTGCCAGGTATGACCGACAGCACAGGTTTCAGCTGATGTCACTCACCACGTCAGAATGCAAATCAGACAGCTCTTCTCATTCAATCATTCCTCACTGAGGGGGATGAGTACAGCTTCCTGGTTTTGCCCAGGGGAAAAACAAGCATAACAAGGCCAGAAAATGCCTTGTCCTGACACTTGGGAACAATGTTCTGCTACCGAATACTAACCGTACAAACAAAAAAAAATTCAATGAAACACCACTGGAGACTGCATGCTGATTGTTTGGGTAAGGCCACATCACTGTGCAGAAAGCTACGGACCATACTACAACTTGGTAAGAACATCAGACACCACTGGTGTCCAAGTAAAGCAACTGAGGCACTCAAAGCACCAGTTACATCTCCACAAAACACCAAGACACCTAGTCCCAGACCTATGTGTGTTTCTCAAGAGTGCAAATGTAAAATGTAAGAAGGAGGCACCTATAAACCCCAAATGAGCTATTCATCAATTTCTTTGCATTTTTTCCTTCATTCTTTCTTTTGATACCTATTATTTCCTCCAGTCTCACTGTAGAAACAGCAGTCACTGTCTGATATCCCTTGACAGAATTGAGGAAGAAAATCAAGTTATTGGCCTCAGGCCACAGTGAGCTAAGAAGTCAGGTTGGAAGATCACTCCAAGAACCAAGAGGGAGATTACTTCTCCTAGAACTGCTCACCTGTTCTTTCTCTAAATTCATCAGTGCCAAACAGAGTCAGGCAGCCTTAATGACATTGTGTCCTTCAATCTCAGTTAAGAGACAGTAAAAACTGCCAAAAAGCCTCTAAACAGAAATGCTATTTATCCACAGAGATTGTACCAACAAGCAGTTCATACACCAATAGAAGCCTTTTCACAGATTTTGGAAGGAGAAAGGCACAAAAAGGAATCAACATACTGTGAAAAAATACACTGAATAAGGTTCAAAACTTTGAGCCTGGGCAGCATTGACTTTATGAGAAACTCTTCCAAAGGCAAGTTCTGGCCTTACAACCGAGTTTATGTGCATGGATGTTCAGATGCTGGAGGAGCAAAAAATACTTGCCCAGATCATTCATGACAATACATACCCCTGACATTTTTTCTACTGCCAACTGAAATCACTCAACCGGTTATCACTAACCCTATTACTCAACAAACACATATCAGGCCTCAAAAAGTTTAATTCTAACTTAAAAACTGGGAATAATAAAAAGCAGGTAGTAGGTTCAAGCTTCCAAGCCACAATCCAGTCACATTAAAATACCAACACAGCTCTCAAGAAAGCCTCTTTCTTATGAGCTCATGGGACAGTGCAATGCTTCTCCAATGTATTACCTGACTCTCCAGCCCTTTTGAAGCATAAACATTCCTAAATAGTTGTACTGTTGTGGTCTGATGGCCCTCTCCTAACCTATCCTCTAAGAATCACCCTTGGCAAGCCCTTCTGGTCCCTTCCAGGACAGCTCCTCCTCTTTGGTCCTTCTGCCTTCAGCCATACAGTTGGTTCCGCAGTTTGTAGCAGTCCTCAGAAGCTCTTCATCCTCAGTTTCACCTACAATTCCTACTTCCCTGCAGTCCAAAGCATCACCATTGCTCCTAATTCGTACAGTCAAGCCCTACAGTGAATCAAGCAACTCTTATCCCTCTTTCTCCCACAACCAGGCCATTTCCCCAAAGACACGTTTTCCAATTCATCACACCAGCACCTCTGAGCATCAGTGAAGCACTGAACTCCTGAACAGCTGATCTTGGGTCAAAACAAGAGAACCTGCTGTGTTAAATAAGGAGACCTAAGGGACAGATGTGTGCAACCTCTGCCACAGACCTCGCAAAGACGAAACAGCAAAGAGGAATTGGGTCATCTTTAATGCCAGCATAGATTAGAAAAGTGCTTACCTATCAGTTGGGATTAGAAAAGTGCTTACCTAACTGTTGCATGAAGTTGAGGGAGGCATCCTGTATTACAATGCAGTACACCTACACATGCAGTGTATGACTTTTCACACAACTCTTGCTCTCCTTCCTTATGCAGGAAACACACAGGCTTTAATTACTTTCTATGAGCTGGCTTTAAATTTCAGTATCAACAGTTCCATCACTTTCCCAGGTATTTGTTCCTGCAAACTCCCCAGCCTGTTCCAAAGCTTAGGGAAAAAAAAAAAGTCTAAAATTAAGATTCTTTTAAATAAATATACTCCTACCTGTAAAACTAGTGCATGTTTTCATGGTTTTTCATTTCAAAACACAAAACCTAAAACCTTATCTGAGAACATCTACATTCCCAACATTACTGCAAAAGCAAAATATGTTGAAAACGTTGAGAGCAACTGATAGAAAGATTTCCTTTTCCCCAACATTAAAAGCATTGAGACTCACTTTTCACAAGCATTACTGCTTAATGAGTAATGCAATCTATCACAGGATGACGTCCATTTAAAAACAAATGTGAATATGAATTATTCTTCATTAGCACAGATAACTTAAAAGCTCTGTGATAGGTGCAGCTTATAAAGCAGAATGTGAAACTCTAGTTGTTTCCATAGGCATTGTCCTCTCTTCTTTGCTGGAGTAGTGCCTAACATGAAGAGAACCTGCCTCCAATAGACCTTTATCTATTACATAAACAAATCACTATAGGATGGTGTATTCCTTGTCAAGATTTGAAGGCTGCAATTTATCCAGAAATTCTGGCATTGTGGGATGGCTTAACTACATATGCAATGGGACCCTTTTAACGAGCGATCCTACAGGACACAGGGCTTATTCGGATTGCTTAGCCCTGGTGGTCCTCTTGGTCTTCTGACGAACACGGTCACTCTTTAAACTGGACTCCTGCTCCTGCTCTGCTGCTGAGGAACCCTGTGTTTGCTGCAGGCACGAGCGGATCTGAGAGAGAACTCTTAACACCACCATTTATTCCTTCCTGGGCCAATTCCTCTGCAGAACAGACACTAATTTACCTCACTGCAGCCAGCTGCTCTGCCCTACCTGAGCCAGCACCATCCTGCCTGCAGCAGCTGTGGAGGGGGAAGACCCCAGCCCCAAGCACAGGCCGGTGCCAGCCACTGCTGGTTGGATCCCCCAGGACACCATCAGCACGTCCGGCTCCCGCAGCACAGCCCTGGTTCATGCTGGCTGAGCTCAGGGTTTATTTTTAAAATACAGATACTGAGGGTCACTTTCTCCTTGCTTCAATTCACCACAAGTAACTTTAGAAGAAAAGTCACACAGAAATGATTATTTGGGGAATTCTGCTTTCATGCTTTTAATTCAATATCCTCTCTAAACAGAAAAATTCCTCTGATCTTTTCTTTGAAAACATTCAACACAAACTCTGACAATTCATCTTTCAAACCCTGCAGAAGGATCTTTTACATATGTATGAAAACAGACAGATGAACAACAGGGAAGCCGTTGTCCCAAAAGCTCTTGTAGTACCTCAGGAATAAAAATAACGCTGCTTATTAAAAAGAAAATAATCTGAACACAGCCTGTAGTTTACCTTTTTCACAATTTATTTTTCCTTATCTGTTTTGATTCAAAGCCTCGGCACTTGTTGGGTTGGAAGGCATATGCCATACCTGTGGCTACCAGTGCAGCAACCTCACAAAGAAAAGTATTTGAAGAATTTCTTTATTTTTGGAACTGACTTTTAAAACAAAGACACTAGTTGTTATTAAAACCAGTTTCAGTAAAAGGTGAATCAGTCTTGAACTTTATGGAATTACTGCAGTCCTCTTTGAACATATTTCCTATTTTTCCAAATAAAACTCCTGAATTAATTAAAACTAAAGCATATTGGAAAAGGAGTGGGGAACATGCACTGGGTTCTTGACATTGCTATTTAATTCTGGACAAACATGCTGACGTGTATTCATCAGAAAAGATGAAAACACTACAAAAATGACCCCCAACAGAACAGCCTTAAGTGGACTTTCAAAACTGGGAAAATGATGCCATTTGTTTCCTTCTTACTCAAGAAGAACCTGCCATAGAGTGCCAGTAGAATTAAATACGAAACCTTCAATACAGATATACTAAACGTGACTACATGCATATAGCAGAGACCCACAATAAAATGCAAACCTTTATTTGAATGAGGAGGATGGCTAAGGGCACAGAACATAAACTTGCAGGCACCTAGATAAGGTGGAAAACACCCTACAGCCAGGTCAGTGTGTGAGACCAGGAGCACTGAGTCAGGCCATGAGCGCACAGCAGGCCCAAAGAGAGGAGCTCTGCCTACACCTGTGGTGGCCAGGATGCATGCAGTGGAGAACAATGCTTTGCATGCTTAGCCCTTCACGGCAGCTTCACAGCAGGCCCCAGTCTGGGCTGGGTAACAGCTCCTGGAAGTGATCCAGAACCACAGCCTGCACTGGGCATGCCAGGGCTGTCCCTGCTGCTGGGCAGGGGGCAGTGCCCCAGCTCCTGGCAGAGTTTCCTGTACACCTCCTGTCAGGTGTACTCCAGGTCTAGGGACTCTGTAAGCTGCAGTTTTTACAACAGAACCTGCAGTGTGTGGCACTGCAATGAAACGGTGCTGTAAATGTGTAAATTCTACACTTGTAACATATTCCATTGAAGTGTTCAATTACTCAATTAATATTAATTAGAATGAGGATCATTAATTTTACTAGTAAGAAATAATGACAAGATTTTGGCTTTCTAAAGAGCAATCTATTTTTAAGTAAGACTTTTGACTTCTCCTTTTCCATGAAAGTGTGACTTTTCTTCTTCTACAGGGAAGAAACATGGAACAGACATTACAAATACGAGCAGGATATAAAACACAGAGCACAATAAACAATTTGGACTCCAGAAATCTCATGACACTTTTTTTCTTATCAACAGGCTCTAAATTCACATCTACAGTGGAGTCAGTTCAAAACTGCATGCCCCTCAGTTCCACTGCACCCCCAGATTTTAGTGTGTACTTGTTATGTCATAGTAATGGCTGGATATATCCAATGAGTCTAAATTTATTAAACAAATGTGATTTTTCAGATAATGCTGTGAGATAATGACTCAATTTTCAGCATTTCAGAGAACGAGTTTATGTTACTTACACCCTACAGTACAGAAAATCAAGATGGACTATTTGTTCTGACTTGTGCATGTTAGTTCTTTGACATTCTATAATCTCCTTTTTTCTAAGTCTGCTTTCACTTGAACAAAGCCTAAGACTGGAGGACCACAGTGGGAAAAGAAACAGATGTGTTTCCTTTAAGATTATATCAGTGGGTGGAGGGATCCACTACAATCCTTAAAATGAAACTGCTGCTCTTTCCAGTGTGACGATTCCCCTGCTGAGACAAGTTCCTTACAACTGGGAGCCAGTGTAAACCAACAGTCATCAAAGACTGGACCCTGGCCTCCACCCGTTCCTGGCCAGCTCTCTCACTGCCACTACCCTGCCATGCTCAATACAGGAATTTGTGAGGCTTCACAGAGAACCAGCATGAGAAAAAGATTTGGGTTTAAACCACGCTTTTTTTGTTTCTACTTGTGGGTGATTTTACCCCATGCCTCTTCCTCAGTGCAATTTACTTCCTGGCTTCAAAATCATTTGTGCAGGCTCAATGCAAGGTGTTAAGGGGAAATGACAAATGGCCTGGACCTGGCAAAGGTGGCACTTCTCTCTACAGAAATGCAGCTCAAGCTAATGAAACTGTACCTCCACTGAGCTCCAAATGCCCATCTGCTACATCATACCTGGACATATCTGGATTCATGTCATCAAGTCCTTACTGGCCTCTGCAAAAGGAACCTGAAAAAAAAAAAAAAAACAAACAGAAAATTAAGCCTAAATACATCATATATGCAGCCCCAGGCAATTTCTGGGTGCACATACACAACTAACTTGCAGGGACCCTCTGCAAGGGTCATCATATCACACCAAACACCATGCCTGTATTTCTCTTCTGTTTGTCTCAGGAGTGAGTAGCAAGCTTATAGAACTATCCCCTATTCATCGTAGACCTGAAAAAGTAGTGTACAATAGCATTCTAGCTGCATTTTACCCTCTTGCAGAGAAACTGGCTATGAATTAGGACCTGAAGATTCCCTGAGGGATCTTTCATTTACAACAACTGCTTCCGAAGTCTGGACAAATCCTCATGATCTTGGGAGGTGGCAACCCAGCCGCTACAGCTCGGCTGTGAGGTCCCTCGATCTGCTGCAAGCACTGATCACAAACCCAACTCGTGCTAGTTCTCTGCACAGTGCTCTCCAAAAAGAGAAGTCCCACAGACTTCTACCTTGGAACTGCCTTGGAAGAAAATGAAACAAGCTCAGGCGTGTGCCCAGATGGCTGGAGCCTTGTCACTTGTAGCTGTATTGACTAAACACTCTGTGGATACCAAAATGCTGCTAGCAGATGAATTTTCCAGCTTCTTGCATTAATTCTTTGAGAACCTTTCCTATCTCACGCAAGATATGAAAACAGTAAGATAGTTTATCCAGACAATAGTTACATCTGGTGTTTTGCTAAGTTCTGTTTATGGTACACTGGGAAATGTTTTACCGTGGATGTGATAGAACCTAAACCAATCACCCTCGGAGGTGTGTGAACACTGTCCAATCGCTTTATGGAACTAGACTATATAAAAATGATTGTAAAATTAATAAATAATTCATTCTTTCGCTGGATTTGTGTGTTGCTACATCTCTCTGTTCCTGGCTCTACAGCGACAACACTCCTTTACCATAATCACTTTTCATAAGCAGAATTAGCAGGTCTGCAGTTTGATTTTTGTGTATTGAGCCCACATAAGCTGCTTCCTAGAATAATGCTAAAATAAGTGATCTACAGAGGCTCTCACTTCCCTCCCCACCCTGTAAAGTATTGTTCTCCGCCACAAACATGTCAGAAAAGAAAAATTTGGATATGTCTCTGAACCTGAAAGCAATTTTCCCCCAAAAGCTCTGCAGGGAAGAGTCTAGGGCATTATAAAAGCTAGAATTATAATACAGAATAAAAATTTAGAAAAACAGTATCAATTTTCTTGTTACGTATCTCAAAGAACAGAATGCAGTAAGACTTTCCTGACACGTTTTTGCTCCTTGAGCCTTTTTGGGCTCATGAATGTCACCAAAGATTCTCATTAGCTGCCTTTCAGAAAAAATCTGAATTGCAGGAATGCCTGATTTAGTTATTTTTGTGTTTACTGGACATTGCCAGGTTTATAAAAGATTGGCTGTTGTCAAGATATTGATTTTCCAGAGCTCATGCTCTCCTTCAGATCAGACATTATTTAAGTTCTGCACTCAAAAGGACATCAGAAACTCTAAGTGGTGTTCAAAAACCCAATAAAAATGTACTACATCCATCTGGACCTCATGAAATGAAGAAAGAGACTCCATCATGAGGAGAAGTTTTAAAAAGAAACCTTCTTTATTTCGCCAAAAAAGCATATCCCAGGAAACTGAACTTTTAAGCCTGTGATAATGCCTGCACGAGTACACAACCTCAGGGCTTCGGAGTTCAGACAGGTCAGTGTCCCCAAACAGACTTGGAAGGCAAGATAGTTTAGACATCCTCAAGCACCACCGGTCTCTCTTTGGCAATGCAGGGTCTCCCCAGACACTGTCTGGGAACAACATGGGAAAAAGACACCAACTCAGAAGAGTTTTTATTTTGACTGGAGCTGAAATACAGAATTAGTTCCTTAAGCACAACATGTAGGGCTGGCAGCAGGAATCCAATCTTTGCCATGTGTGAACAGAGAAGCCAAATCTCTCGTAGTTACTGGTGTGACAGACAGCAGAAATAAACCCATTTCTGTGGATTTTGGTAGACTATAACAAAAGGACAGGGCAATAATAATTTTTCATTGCAGATATTTACTCTCCTTCCTGCCTGGAAGCAGTTGTCAAACTGCGAAGTCTCTACTCTCTGCTTTATCTCCTTAACATAACTGACATGATTAAGAAAATTAATATTATATGCGAATTTCAACAGATTTTAACAGCTAATAACCCTCAGCAGCTTTGATTCTCAATAAAAAGCTCTTCTGGCTTAACATAAGATGCACTTTTCAATTTCGGCGGCTTCTTCACTGCTCTGAACACAAGCATCTCACAAAGTCTGTTATCTTTCAGTGTACAACTCCCAGGTTAAAAAAAGCTTTGTCCTTTTTTTTAAACAGAAATACAGAAAGAATTCCCCTGCATTTTCAAGCCTCATGGCTATCTTGATAAACCTGTGCTTGCAGATTCATCAATCACCAGCTGAATCTCATGCTTCGCCCCAGTTCCCATTGCTGGCTGAAGGAGAAGTTGGTTCCTTCTGAGGACAAACTTCACCACGTGTGTCCTCTCACACACACCTTCCATCTGACTTTGACAAAATTTATCTCACAAAACTCTGTATTACACTTTCAGAAGAAGGAATTACCTTTAGGTTATGATAAACTAATGTAGATAAAGATGCATTTTCCCATCTGGCAAGCTAAAATTCAGCTGTCGGACAACAAATTAACACCGGTCTGTTCCAGAAACACTCACCTCATGCCCTAACTACCTGACTTTACTCTTATCCCACTGCCATTACCTCCTAAAACCTACCAGCTGGTCTGGCTTTTAAACGATTCCAGAAGTGGAATTTGCTGTCAAGTATCTGATTTGAGGTTTTTGGCAACTCCAGTCTAAAATTAGGGTTGGTTGGTGGGTTGGTTGGTTGGTTGGTTTTTTGTTGTTGTCCTACTTGAATTTTGATCATTACACAAATCTTTCTAAAAACAATTCAAATCACAAACGAAATACCTCAGCCTCCTGCCCAGCTTTGCCGTCCTTTTCTCTGGGAACAGTTTTCATTGCCAGCAAGAAAATCTTCCCTTAATTCCATCGTTTTTCATGCCAAGGGGTAAAAGCGACACCGCCGTCCTCGCCCCCGGCTGAGCGGAGCCCGCGCCCCGCGGCCGCCCTCCCGGCCCCGGGCTCCCCCCGCCCACGGCCCCGCGGCCCCGCGCC